>VYZM01015358.1:293287-327557 GCA_013398915.1 Dromas ardeola
GAAGGGAAGGGAAGGGAAGGGAAGGGAAGGGTGAAGAGTCAATTATAACAAAGAATATAATTATATCTTTTCAAAGTAGCCAACTAAAACCAGCAGATCAAAGTCCTTCTAGGACGGAGTTACAACAGAGCAGGTCTCTGCACAGTCAGACATCCATGGTGTACGCAGTACAATGCACCCCTCACCCCTTCAGATCACAAAGGAAAAAAATACATTTTGGCTAAGACAGAGCATAACAAAAGTCTCATTTCTTCCCTTCTAGCCTGGTGAATGCCACTGTGGTCCGTGCTTAGCTGGGTTGTACAGGACAAGATCAGCCACCTGGCTGCGCATCACACCCTTGGTACCACCGGGCCATGGTTTCAGACCCAGCTGTGTGCAAAAATACGATGGTAAAACTGTCAGTCTGAAGAGAAAGCAGCGGGAAAGTTGGAAAGGGCCAAGAGAAGCTGGGTAATAGGGATTCCCACATAAATGTCTATTTGGAGAAATGATCGTATTTCAAACCCCTTGGAAACACATTGAATTTCAAAGCCAGCTGGAGAGGCACGTCAATTTCGGAGCGCTGAGCAAGGCTGACCCTTCAACAGCAGGTTGTTCTGCATTTTGGGTCTGTCTGGATATTGCGCTGGAGGTGTGAGTGGCCCCGTCGTCCTAACAGGAGAACAAACAGCACCCTCTACTGCCCTCTAAAAAAGTATCCAAAGCACAATGTTACCAAATTTAATCGCTGCAGCTTTGGACTGTGGTGAGCAGCACTCAGACAAAACCTGCATCAGCGAGAAGAAAGAAAAAAAGAGGCTGGTGGATCCACAGTGATTTGGGGGACTTTGGGGGTGTTTTGGGTGCCGAGGGTAGACAGGAGCCGCCCAAGCTGAGGCGAAAGGCCTGCAGTTACTAGTTGTTGCTGGCCAGATATTTGGCAGTAACTAGTATTTACTAGGCAGTTACTAGTAGTTACTAGGCAGATACTAAGACGTTACTAGTAGTTACCAAAGCCACCCAAGGTGAGGGGAGAGGCCTGCAGTTACTAGTGGTTGCTAGGCAGATATTTGGCAGTAACGAGTAGTTACCAGGCAGTTACTAGTAGTTACTAGGCAGACACTACGCTGTTACTAGCGGTTACTAGTAGTTACCAAGCAGTTATTACAATGTTACTGGACTCTTACGAATAGTTACTGAGCAGTTATTAGGCAGTTACTCATCTCTCACAGAATCACAGAATGGTAGGAGTTGGAAGGGACCTCTGGAGATCATCTAGTCCAACCCACTAGTAGTTACTGGGCAGCTATTAGACAGGTACTAGTATTTCTGAGGCAGTTACTAGTAGTTGCAAGGCAGATACTGAAATGTTACTAGTAGTTACCAGAGCCACCCAGGGTGAGGGGAGAGGCCTGCAGTTACTAATAGTTGCTAGGCGGATATTTGGCAGTAACTAGTAGTTACTAGTGGTTACCAGACAGTTATTAAAATGTTACTAGACTCTTAGGAGTAGTTACTGAGCAGTTATTAGGCAGTTACTCATCTCTCACTAGTAGTTACTGGGCAGCTATTAGACAGGTACTAGTCTGTATACTGAATACTACAGGTATTTCAAGGTACTAGTATTTTCAAGGCCAGGTTGGATGGGGCTTTGAACAGCCTGGTCTGGTGGGGGGTGTCCCTGCCCAGGGCAAGGGGGGTGGAACTAGGTGATCTTTAAGGTCCCTTCCAACCCCAACCATTCTATGATTCTATGATTTCTGAGGCAGTTACTAGCAGTTGCGAGGCAGACACTAGGCTGATACTGGTAGTTACTAGTAGCTATTGGGCAGTTATGAGGCGGTCACTAGTCCCTAGTCAGGCCGGAGGGCTGTGGGCCGCTGAGGGGGAGGCCTGGGCCGGGCCGGGCCGGTCGCAGCGCAGCCAGCGAGGGTGCACTGGGGACCGGCGGGACCAGCTGGGGGTGACAATGTGCCCGAAGGGGCGGTGAGGTGACGGCGGCCGCAGGAGGAGCTCCGTTCTGGAGAGGAGGTGGCGGCCGGGGGCCGTAGAAGCGTCCCGACCCTGAAGGCCCCGCCGCCGCCGCCGCGCTGCCCTTAAAGGGCTTCAGAGGCGGCGGCGGCGGCGGCTCCTCCCTGCCGGCAGCGCTGGGGCCATGGCGGCGGAGCGGGGTGGGAAAGCGGCTCCACTGCCTCTCCGCCGCGAAGGTGAGTGTGGCCCGGCCCGGCCCCAGTGGGACCGTGAGGGGGAAGGTGGTGACAGGGAGCTGTCAGACCACGGCAGAAACGTGGTAGAGCGGCTCCCTCTGTGAAATAAAGTATGTTCTCGTGGTGCCAGTACTGAAAAGTGATAGGCCTTTGATGGCAGAGGCAGAAATTAATGAGGAGCAAAATGCAACGAGAGTCTTGTCTGTATTTTGCATGTGGAAGGAGCAGGGAGGGTAACTGCAATAGGTCCAAGCTGTTTGATATACAGCTTGTAAACAGCAGTCTTACATTTAATTTCTCATTGCAAAGAGGTCTTGCTCTAGCTTCGTAAACTAATCTCATGCTTATGGCACAGTAAGATGACAAACAGGTTACTTTCATACACCAGACCTGTGATGTGGAGTCCTGGAATTGAATCTTAAGGTTGTGGCTGAGAAGTGATGGGAGCTTTCTGTGCGCCCTCCTTCCTAGGTAATCTCTCCTGAAACCTAGCAAATAGCACCCCCCCCAAAAAAAAGTCTTGAGCTTCCAGAAATGCCAAGTTGTTCATAATGGGTATAAAATACTTGCACGTTGAAAGGCTCTGGTCAGCAGTTTATAAGCATTGATATTCAGTTGTATAATGAAAATCAAGTTAAAAAAAAAAAAAAACCAACAAAAAAGCCACACACTTAGCAATGCATAAATAAGGGCTTTTGTTAAATATGGAAAACATCCATTAACAGCAGATTTCCCCATTGTCAGTTAAATTTAGTAGTATTCTTGAACAGAAATAACTGTGGTGGAATGAATCTGTTTAAAAAGCTGGCAGCTATTTTAAGGAAGAAAAAAGCAACAAAAGTGTCTATGTTCTTCAAAGGAATATACTTGCGGAAAATTAGGAATGCAGTCTTGCTATGTTTAGGTTTAAATTCCATTTTTCACACATATTTCTTGAACTGAGTTGTCCTGTTCCTGAACTCCAAAATGTGCTTTGGTACAATAAGGCTTTTAACTTTAAAAGTACTTCGACCTCCTGGGAATTTCAAGGGATTTTAAAAGTCTGAAGGTTGCATTTCTTAAATTCTCAGTGTTTAGAGGTAGCTCACACCCTTATTTTTAGTGCACAGCAGGTACAGGTTTTGTTGTGACCCAGGCACAGCAAGGATTGCCAGTAATGCTTGTTAGTAAACACCTGTGCCAAACAGAGCTGTGGAACTGGATATTATGGGTAATTTCTGGTTTGATAGCCTGTTGAGGAGGGAGGGTATCATTTTCTTAAATATGAAATTAGCAGTAACTTTTGGCTTTGGAAACTTTCTGTGGCAACAGTTCTTGCTAATTTCTTCACACACACACACCCTGGGGGTTTTTTTGGTTTGTTTTAGCCTAAGGGTTTTTGACTCAGTGTCAACAAGATAAAAACCCATGGTACCTGTAAGAGTGTAGTTAATCTGTAGTTACAACCATGCATCCTTTTCAAGACTCAGTATATAGCTCTCTCATGTTATAAATGACTAATTTTCCCCTCTCCCTCCTTTTCTATTCTACACATCTTCACTTATTGGAGGGGGAAAAAAAAGAGTCGGGTACCAATTCACTGATTATGTGCTTCTCACCCAGCATTCCACAAGCCCCCCTTAAATAGCACTGAGAGTAGGCTGAGAAATAACGTTGCACAGACTACTATCATACAATCATATGGGAGCATTTATATGTCAGAATAGAGCTGAGCAGAAGGGTAAGTAACTTGCCTTAACCTGCCCCAGAGAGTTTGCACAGTGGGGATTGGGAGGTGTGTTTCTTACGTGTTCTTAAGACCCAAGGAGAGTTAAACCACAACAGAGTGGAAAGGGAAAAGGGTCTGTTGTCCTAAGGAAATAACTTAATGCCTGGCAAGGATGTGTTTAAGTCTGGCAATGTGGTGTTTAATACATCAGATTCTCCTTCAGAAGGAACTAGCCACCCCACATAGACTTAATCAGCCTTCAGTTGCACCCTATTCCTATTTTGACGGTGTGTTTCAAGAAGTACAGCTGGATCAACCTATGCTCACAGAAATTTAAAAAATACCAGAGATTTGTTTTCTGAAATCCTGAGCAATACATTGCAGTAAAAGTGATTTGACACTTAGCAACTTTTTTGCTGGTATAAGCAGAATAGTTGATTCCAGTCTGCTTCAGCTGTGGCAGGCTTGCCCAGCTTTTGTGGGTGTGATAGGATCCAGGGAGAAGAGGTCAGAGTGATGTTCAGCAGAGACAGAGAAGTGGAAGCAACAAGGACTTGAACCAACAGGGAGAAAAATGAAGAGAATCAAGGAACTGTATTGCCAGCAGGAGACACATTAATTTTATTAGTAGTGATTGATAGATTGTACTTCAGTCTTAATGCTTTAAAATATTTTCTGTGTCCTGGCAGTTCAGAGCACTAAGAGAGCAAAGTGCCTTGCTGCTTGCTCGCTTTGGGCAAAAAGGGGAGCATTATGTTTCCACATGAATTGCAAGCTGCTTCTGTTGTGTGTCAAGGCAGATGACAGATCCAGCTGGCCATCAAGGTTTTTCGCACTGTTTTGGTTTAGTTTGTGCGTTTGAGAAGATTTGGGCAATGCTAGGTTTAACCCCTGTTTTGGTAGTGTAGTTGTGCGCTTCAAAGGCCTGGTGCGTGTGTACAGGCCTACCCATGTGTCTTAGTCAAATCTGCGATACATGTAGTATTCAAAGATGCATATAAATGCTTGTAAGTTAATTTGTTATGATATTCTGTGGGGGAAAAAGCTTACAGTTTGTGTGATGAAACTAGTTTACGGAAACACACAGTGCCAATATTAACAGCATTTGTTTCCAAACAAGAGTCCAGTTTGGCATTGTTTTACAATCAGCTGAGCTTTCAAAACAAAACAAAATAATTCAAAAGGATATTCAGGGACTAAACTCGCTGACAAAATGAAAATTTAGTGCTACTACAGTATTGTTTCCTTGGAGAAACACCTTTCATCTTGACTGCAGAAATCAAAATCTGTCTGGTTCAGCCTCCCTTCCTCGTATAGGAATACAGTGCTGTAATACCGCAGTTCAGTGTGTTTGATAAGGGTTTTAAAGTGTGTTATCTCTGCCTGCCCTTTCTAAGTTGGATATCTGTGGATAACTGGGTTTATTCCTAAGGTTGCTTTCTGACTGCTGCTGTACAGTGGCCATGCTTTCCTGCTGTACCACAACCAAGAGTGACTGGATTTCAGTGATCCTGTTTGCCTGAAGTTTCAGACAGCTGATACTCTTAAGCATTCAAGCTTTTGTTCATCTTTCATCCTGTTACAGAGTAGGAATATGATTGCCCAATTACGAGCAATAGAGTTTGCACATCATGTAAAGTTACAGCCAGTCAGCTGAGATAACTGACTGCATGCAGGCTCCTGCCTTTCTTGCTTGCAGAGTAAAGCAAATTACTGCAGTGCACGTGATGTAAATTAACCTGGTTTACTTTGCAGCTGGGACAGGCTTCAGCATGCACGCTCAGTTACTGGGAGGCTGACAGGTGGTAGCCTGGTGAGATGCACTAACCCCGTTGCTTGTGCGCATGTGCCTTGGAGAGAGCCATGTGAAAATAAGAAAACATGTGGGTCAATATTTGCTCTTGACAGCTTGCAGTTGCTGAAGTTGATTCATGTATATCCATCTATTTCTCATTAAAATGCTACGTTTGCCATTGGCGTTTGAGGGCAGAATTTGGCTGTGTCATTTGTGGGTTTAGTACCTTGAACTTGAAACTTTATACCTTTGCCTTAAGGGATTTGTCTAGCCTAGACTTTTTCTTTGCTAGATTATTCTGCTTTCTGTCTTCTCTACCCTCAAGAATGGGGAAAAAAAATTAATAATAGACTAAAGCTGGGAGCATTTCCTTTTTAATCAAGTGGTAGAAAATCCTGGGCCGAACAGGCTTTTTTAAATTACCTGGTCTCTGGTATTTTAATTAATGTTAGTATTTTTTCCTACCACATTTATACTGCCCTGAGGAAAGCCTTCTTTTCCCCTGCCTTTCCTACGTGGCATGCCACAAAGATTCCTCTACAATTAACCTAATAAAAGTAAGAAAAGAGATAGCAAAGTTTTAAAGTTGAAAAGACATTCTTGAAATCTCAACAGTAAAATATACAAGTACAATAATGTTAAAATGTCCCTGAGCCTTCTCACTTCAGTGTTTTAATGCCTTAATTGAATTGCTGTTCCACTGAAGAAGATTAAAAAAATAAAAAATGCTGGGTGTGCTTCTAGGATCGTAACTAAGAACTGAGAAACAGTAAGCAAATCGTCATCTTTCAATGCAGACACTAAGAGTCTGATTTATTATTATTAGGCAGCCTGTTTGGTTCCAGATTTCCCAAATCCACCTCTGTTATTTTGATTTTTTTTTTCAGTTTCTTTAAATTGCTTCAGTTTTCTTGTTAAGAGATATGCTGAGCACCTGCAGTTTCCACTGTCTTCTCAATGACCATATTTCAGTGTTTGAACATTAAAACAATCAAGTTGATCTTGTTTTAAGAATGTGTTTCTCATTGCCTATTGATTGCTCCTTGTTCTCTATTGATTTAGGCTGTGTTTATTTTCTACATTGAAAAAATAATTGTATAAAACACATCTCTGGAGAAGTATTTTTATAAATGCTAAATGAATGAGCAAAAATATAAGTATACTAGATATCACCTGGATATTCAGGTGATGCTTGATGTTCTCTGTTTTCACTCACCTATGTTACTCGCTATTATGTCAGACTGGTTTTAATTTTACTTCATATGAAGTATTTAGCTTCTGTGTCTTATGAATGCTCTCAGAAGATGCCAGTCAGAAGATTATGCCAATAAAAAGTATGCTGTGTTTTAAGCATACATTCATTGTTATTATCTACTTCTGCTTTCATAACAGATTTTTCTATTTACTCAGACATTTTTATAAGTTGTATTAGAGATAAGAATGACAAGTCATTTTTACAGGTGTGAAAGTGGATGTGTTTAGGAAACTTTTCGTGCGCCAGTCTTTGTAAAGTTTGAGTGGTTTTCATTAACTAATAAATCTTACAGTGATTCATGGCTTGCCTGAATGACGGAGGCTGGTAACAGTGAAACCAACTCATTAAAACATTAGACTTGAATCAAATTATTAGGTTACATCTCAATCTTCGAAGGTGGCATCATAAAAACCAAAATTATGAAGCAGAACTCCAAGTGTGACTTAAATAGGACATTGACTTAGAAGGAACAGTAATGCAGCACATGCACTGTATTTCTTCAAAGAAGAGTAGAAGACATGATCAGTGTGCCCTGTGGTTTGCTTCTCCAGTCTTTGAAAAAAAAAAATCTGAAAACGTACTTATTTTTTTTCTTGTGGATCCATGTTCTTTTCTTTAACTATGGACTATGAATTAAGATTACACAGCATTTTGTCCCTTCTGTATCAGGTATATGTTTGCCATCTGGAATGTGAAGATCATAACTCCTCCGAGTCTGGGTTGACTGCAGACCAGGACAACCTGTCTTTGCTATGTGTGCTCAGGGCTGGCCATATGTCCCTGTGTACAGCCGTAGCTCATCAGGCTCAACGTTCCGGTGTACGCTGATCCCTGCGAAGTTGAGCTGGTGTTACTGACTTTGACCAGGACCTGATGGGACTTGCAGTCTCTGGAGGACACAGCACCATTAGAAAGAGGAACAATTCCCTCTCTTACAGAAGTGTGGAGCAGCCACCATAAAATCGTAGAATGGTTAGAGTTGGAAGGGACCTTAAAGACCATCTAGTTCCAGTCCCCCTGCCACAGTGAGAAGTTATAGTGGAGGTGTGTTGCATTGGCAGTAGCTCACTAAGTCCTTTTCAAAAGGTAACTTGTAAAATGCAGCTTAGGTGGGAAGGATACTTTCTCTGATACTTTCTACTTACTTCATACTTAAATAGCAAGATGTTGGCATCTGGAGTCACTTACAAAAGCACTTGGTTTGAAACACTTGTTTTCTAAGAAAACCAAGGAACTTAGATCAAGATTGTTCATACCCTAACTGAAAACAGTAATTTAAAGTGATGCTGTTAATGCCAATTCTGTTGTTTAGGGTAATACTGAAAGCACCCATCAAAGCAAGGAACAGTTAGGTTCATAAGAATTAGTTTTAACTCATCCATTTGCAGTAGGTAACTAATTTCTCCCATGGTACTGTTGCAGGAATCGGAGATGCACAGAAATGAAAACCAGAGTTTTCAAGCTTCAATGCCTAGATACAAACGTACCTACATTTGAGAATGTAGGTTTAAGGGTATTGATCAAATTTAACAAGTAGGCAGCAGACCTGAGAGTAGACCCAGGTCTCCCAGTCAGACCCTCTCAGTGAACAGTTTGGGGTTTGTTTTGCTTTAAGTCACTTTTGGATGCAACTGAATAATGTGAACAGTTAAGTCCTCCTTTCCATAGACATCTGCGTATTTGGTGTTCACTTTCTTGATCTCATCCTTAGGTCTCGAGTGAACTGTTTTTATTGCAGTCCTGCAATGTTATTTTAGCACAGGCATCGAGAATTATCGATAATTATATATGTTTATAAATCCGCACTACTAAAACAGCGATTTGGGTGGCTGGGGAATGAGTAGTGGTATAGCAAGCAGTCTTAGCATTCATTTGAAACATGACCAGAACTGGTGTGTCCCTTTCTCTTGAGATATCCATGAGATGAGGTATTTAGCACCCAGACTATTTTGAATTTAGCATTTCTTGGGCTTTATCAGTAAGGAGGGCAAGGACTAAATGGGCAGGGAGAGCCAAAGCATTGTTTAGGGCAAGGTTGCATGATATTACAGTCAGTGTTCACTTATTGATTCTGCAGACTGTATAGGAAGGCAGCTTTCCAGTCTGTATCTGGCATTGGGAGCACTTGGCATAGCAGATACTTGGAAGGCCAGGAAGGGCATGGCTGTTCTGGTGTTTTGTGGAGGTACTATCTAAATAAAGTAACTACGAGGATGTCTGGGAAAGGATCTAGTACTGAATCAGACCGGGATTCCTGGTAAGCTTGAGTAATAAAGCGCAAGAAGGCAGACAGCATTTTTGCTGCATGAGAAGTTGCACGTATATTTCATTAGAATACAGTGCCTAAAGACAGCGATAGTGCTGTCCGCTTTCAGGTAGGTTTCTCAAACGTTTTCATACTGTGGAAATATAACCAGTCTTCAACATCTCAAACCAACTCACTTTGTCCCATTTCTCTGTGCAGAGGCATAAGCTATCTTTCCAGCGTCGTCCTCTCTTACTTCCTCCCACCCTCATCTTCCTTCTCTGTTAGGGCTCCGTAGCCTCTGCAGCATATGTGGAATTTGAATCTGATTGTAAAGCAGCCCTTTATTAAAATGCCCAAGTGTCTCAGATGACTACTATAGATTAATAGTGTTACAAAACTGAGAAGGAATACAGATTGACATTAGCGTATGTGTGTTTTGGTTTTTTGCATTTTATAGGCATTTCGATTGGCAGTGTGAGGGTGGTGAGACACTGGAACAGGTTGCCCAGGGAAGTTGTAGGTGCCCCATCCCTGGAAGTGTTCAAGGCCAGGTTGGATGGGGCTTTGAGCAATCTGGTCTAGTGGGAGGTGTCCCTGCCCAGGGCAGGGGGGTTGGAACTAGATAATCTTTAAGGTCCCTTCCAACCCAAACGATTCTATGATTCTAATTTTAAAAAAAAATCCTTTTGGCACCTATTCTGTGTCCTAGACTTTAAGCTCTTGAATCGTAGTAAGAGCTGAAGTAATCAGTTATCAACAAAGTGGGGCTCACCTGTGCCTTCGGAAGCTGTGCTGCCCAGGACCAGTCCTTGCAATCTCATTATTGTGAGGTGACAGTGAAAACCGGACCATTACTGAAGACAGTCGGTGGGATTTCTGAGCCAAAAAGCCAGAAGGAATTGTTACAGTACCCCACTCTTCCCATGAACATTGAGTTAAATCTTTGAGGGATCTTTGCACTTCCTTTAATGGGACCTTTTGAGTATCTGGGGTTAATTGCCTGCGCTAAAGTCCCTTGGAAAGCTCCTCTTAGCATTTCAGTAGGATCAGATTCACCCTTTGATTGCCAGAAGCTCCCTGTGTGTGCTGCTTCACTTTGTGCGTCCTTTTAGATACATAAACTGCGGTTAAATTTGCTGTTGCTATAGTATGTCTTTTCTTAGGATGTCAGTGGACTTCACAAAACTCTGAGGTCTCAGAGCGTGTCTGTGGCAGTACCAGGTACCAAAGGTTTCATGACATAGCTGAGAAAACTGTGGCAAGGACAGACCAGAAGACCTACTAAGAATCACACGAGAAAATATTGCCATTGGGTCATTAGTAAATAGAAGATGTGAGCTGGACTACTGTCTCCAGTCCTGATAGTCCAAACACGTGTTTTTTCCTCTGAAGTATGGGCTGTTGACAAACATAAAGAGTTTTCTGGGGGATAGCTTAAAAGTAAAGGAAAAGCTACACTGAAAATTACTGACCGACTTCATCTTGTGGCATGAATGTTTTTATCTTTTATTTAAAAAAAAAGTATTAATCTCATGCCTTGTATTTCTAGAACACTTGTATCCATACCTTTTTATTAAGGAGCCAATCCCTTTGTGACAAACAGTAGGTGGTCTGTTCTGCAGTGAACCATTTCTTAATGACAGAAAGTTGTTCCAAACAGTTGTTCCAAAATTCATTATACCGGTACCTTTATTTAAACATTTTGGAGACATAAAAATTACAGGTCAGTATGGCAGCTCTGCAAGGCTACTGCTTTTGATTCGTTCTCTGAAAAGTTTCTGATGGCATGGTTGCAAACTGTAAAGTAAGCTATTTCTTTAAAACATTTTTCTTCGTCGCCAGGAAAGATGTCTTGTGAATCTGAAAGCCGAAGTTCTCAAGTTCTGTTATAGAACCGGTTGCACACAGGCAGTGGTAACATAGATTTCCCTGTGCTCTGTCATTTCTGTGTGTTGCAAATGGTCTTTGAGGCATAGTTAAAAGGAGAGAGGTCAGACTTGTTCGTGACCCTTCTCTGGAAGTGAGCAGAGATGTGTCATTTAGCAAAGAGGGCTGTTGATGTGTGTGGTTGCCATTGGGAAGGAGCCTGCAGTTGCCCAGGCTAGACTGAAGACCATTTACAACTTACTGCCCGGTTGGGATTTGAGTGAGAGACACATCAGTTTATTCATGAATTTGATTTTACGCAGTTCACTGGAATACCATATAGAAATAAGTTATCCAAGGCATACAGATTTGCCTAAAAATCCGCTAACTTTACAGAAAATAAAAATACTTAACGTTTATATGTATGGGTTTTCATGTGGTTTGAGGCTGAAATTATCAGATGAGGGTTTTTAAAAGTGGCTACCCAGCCATTTTCAGAAGCGCTAGGTAGCTGTGCTTCGGACTGACTTGGGTAGCAGCTGCTGTATCCTTTTTGTGGATCAGGGTGTTCTGTCCTTGTTCAGTCAAAGGAAAGCAGACAGGGTTATGCTGTGCTTCGCTGCATCGTACTGACAAAGCCGGAACTGAACTCCCAGGCTATTGCTAATATAATAGCAGGTGAATGTGCCAAGAGCGGCATTAAAACAGGTTATGTTACCATGCTCATGGTTTGTATTCCCCAGCCAAGTTATTGTTTGGGAACCCTGCCTATTTCATGTGATACATGTTAATAGTCATCTTGTGACCAGGCAGAAAACCTGAGCAGAGCAACTCTTCAGGTTCCAAAATCAAGGCAAATGTTGTGAACTCTGTGTCTATTTTTTAGTAGATCTCTCTCTGTTGGGGGAAACCAGTTCTTGGGCTTACAGTGCTGCCAGCATTAGACTGAGGTAGGAAGCTTCACTGAGATAATTGTAGCGCTGCATTCATTACCGCTGACTCAGCTGTAGAAGCAAACCTTATCTTGAGAAAAGACAGAGCCAAAACAGAGGGACAACAGTGTTAGGTGAAAAATTGAGAGAGTTAATGAGAAATAGAAAAGAATACTATAAAGAGAAAAGAGAACTAAGAAGATGTGATAAATTTACAAAGAAGAAAGAATCTGAGTAAGTCAAGTCCTGTCAACCTTTTTATGATACTGAAGAATGAAAACAACTCTTGTAACAATGAAGAGCAATATTTAAAACTGTCCCTAGAATGTATATTAGTGCAATTCATCAGTTACTGCAAAATGCCATTGAGGACAAGGGCACAGCAGGGTTCAGCATGGCTCCAAGAGTCACAATGGGAGTTACTTGGACAACCAGACTTCTGGTCTCTATAATCCAATCTCTTCATTGCAGTGGTTAGCCAAGAAGAAGGTGAATCAAAACCCCAATTTTAATTTCATGTTACAATGTTTTTTAGGGTTTTTTGTAGCACGTACTTGATTGGGTTTTGTCTGACAAGAATGCTGTGCAGTTCACTGCTAAGTCAAGGAAAATAAGCCTAGGATACTGTCCTTAACTAATGTAAAGAAGTCTGTCTTTGAAACAGAGAGCTGTTTTCCAGTGAAAGATTATGCACATTGAAATATAGTGAATACGGCCCATGGTAGTAGTATTTCATAGATTTGTGTCGAGTTACATTGCAATTTGCTTTTTGTTGTTTTTTTTTTTTTTAATGGAGAATATTGTTCCATTTATCTTTCTCTAGGTAGCTATGTTGTTACTGTTCAGTACACTTGAGCAAACTTGTGTAATCTTCCTCTGTAAGTGGCTTTTTCTGCTACAAACTTTGGCAATTCATGTGTTTCAGGTGCAAGATGGGCTTTCAGCTAATGCCCAGAACCAAGTTATTGGATTTTCTTGTGTGGATTCAAGTTGTTCATTGTGGGGTTAAGCTATGTGAATCAGTAACTGTAGAATATTAAAGACTTCTGGATGACTTATACCACAGAATAACTACATATATAAGGTTTCAGAAGCTTTTCTCATCTATTGAGCTGTTTCCAGACTTTATTTAAACCTCTTTTTTAAGGAGTATTCCCTTATTTAACTAACTATGATCTAGTCCAGTAAAAAGCCTTCTTTTTAGGCCATTAATCAAGTATTTTGGACACTGTGCCTTATTTGAAATGGACTGAAAACCAATGAAGAGTCTTTGTCTTCTTTGTTTTTAAAGTCTAGGTATTCTTATAGTAATACTTTATGAGTCCATGAGAGCAATACTGCTGTAAATAGGAAGATTTAGGTGGCTTTACAGCATTGTTTTGAAGCTACAAGGCACGGTGTGATTCAGTAGATGAACATGGGTTCCTTTGTCTTGTCCTGTGTGTGAATATCCATGTGATTGATATTTTGTTTAAGCAAAGACATGCAGATATATCTTGTCCTAACTACTGGCTGATTTTTGTCTTTTGCTCTTTCTGTTTAGATGACATTTTAGATGAGGCAACAAGGAAAGACCTTTTCACCGACACTTTCTGTAAGGTTTGCAAGGCAGTGCTGCAGTTTGAGTCTCAAAGGGCATCACACTATAAGGTAGGCTGGAAGGGAGGATTTCTCCTAGCAAGCACTAGGGCTTTGATTGGTTTGTTTTGGGTTTCTACCTAGTGTTATAAAAGGCCACTTAGGACTTTTTGTAATGTGTTTCCCAAGGCCTATGCTAGGCTTAGACGTTAACCAGACGTGAATATGAAAACTGTGGATTCAGTACGGTGGAGGGCAATCACCTGCATATTGCAGCAAGGTTTTGGAAGGAACTGGGCAGGTTCAGGCCATGCTGTATGTGGGATTGAACCAGATCTGCACCACGTGAGCCAGAATATATGTATGTCACAGGGCAGTGCTAGCTATAGAGGATCAAGGTCATGCTTTCTGATGCGTCACCCAGCGATACGCACATGCTGCTCTGTGCATCAGTGTCTGCTTGAGGCAGGGTGTATGAATCATGCTGAAGGCATTTATTGAAACAACTGTGTGCTTTGGGATATTGCTGTAGACATGGGAGAGCATGCTTTATTTTGAAACTTTATCTTGAGGGTGTGCAAGTTTGCAGGCACAGACATTTCTGTCTTTTTCGTTCTTCTTGAAAAAGTTAAAGTTTAAAATGTCAGTTGCTGTCAGGCGTCTTTCTTGCTATTCACATTATTAAGACTTAGGCCTCGCAAGGTGTTGTGTTTCCTAACTTTGATTTAACTTAGTTGTACAGTTGTACTGTCAAAACTTCGCAGAGTTCAGACCCTGAATTTGATTTTCTATTTCTTGGATCAAAATCCGGTTGAGGATAACAGATGCAATTCTTAAGTTACCTGACTTCGCCATTACAAAATGAACTGACTCTTTCTTCTCAGTTGTCCTTGTATTGTCTAGCCAGGTATGATAGGTCTTCTTTCTCTTTGATAATATTGTTATAATATCCTGCACTGCTCCTCAGAATCCTTAAAAGACATCTGAAAAGCATCAGGTAAGAGAAGCCAAGATACTTGTTTTGCTTTGTGGGTTACCACTGTATTGCGTGGTACCCACATGTATAGTGTGGCACATGGGTAAGTACATGACAAGTGCATGAGTTTGAAGGTTATGGGTTCAGAGGGAATCTAAGAATTAAAAAATAATTGCATCTGACATTAACACCCAGTTTTGGTTACCTGGACTATCGTATCATCAGTAGAAAGGTGTAGAAATCTCCATAGACTAACTCTAAGCTGGAGATACTTTAATTCAGCTTCCAGGGAAACCTGTTTCTGTCCACTGCCTGTATGTGGAGACTAGACTTCTTTTTTAGGAAGGTAGGTTAAGTTGTGCTGCCTGTTATTCTTTTGTGTCACGGCATGGTATGGCTGTCAAGTCCCCCAGGCACAGCAGACTTGCTCTGTGGCATGGCTGCATTCCTTTCCTTGCCTATTTTAGCATTCCTGTTTATGAGGGAACATACCAGGATTTTTGATTCCCCAAAGAGTTGAGAGTAGATGACTCTGAGGAGTGCTTGAGGCAAAACATTATGAGTAATGCTAAGTACTATATTATTGATTAAAGTATAGCATTGTTACATGAGTTGGCATTTGTCCGCTTGTGGCTCTGCTTTATACAAATACAATTTGGCAAGTGTTGAAAGCAGTTTTTGATGAATGAAGTCCCAGTCACTGGATATGTCGCTGCTTGGATCCTTATTACTGAAACAGGAATAATTCTAGTCTCTTCCCAGGGCAAAAAACATGCTCAGAAAGTTCGTCGATACATCCAAATGCACGGGGAGGAAGATGAGAGGCAGGAGCATGGCAAACAAAAGAAAACATATTGTGGGAGTTTTCAGGTGACTGTTCCTCTTCATCGCTAAATAAAGTGTTTCTTTGTATACTCCAGTGAATGCTAGTAACTGAGCTTGCCCTTGCCTGGTTTCAGATGGATGGGAGTGGAGCAGTGGACAAAAACAACTACTGCAATCTCTGCAACATGATTTTTACTTCCCCAGTTGTTGCTTTGTCTCACTACTTGGGAAAGATCCATGCGAAAAAGCTGAAGCAATTATCGGGAGACCAAGCTCACGTGCCAGCACAGAACATGCAGCCCGTTTCTGGTAAGAACTAAATAGTTTGCTTTGCATGTGTTTCCTGTCACTCCCTGAAACAAGCATATAGAAGTATCTTCCTACACTTACCATGTCTCTATGCCTTTCTATTCTACCAAAGTCGTGGAGCTGTCATGTGGTGGCTCCTTAGGTGAATAAACGAATATATTACCCTGTGCAACTCTGAAGCCGTGGAACCTTGCTTTCAAATTCCTTATCCTTCATTAACCGAAACTAAAGGCAAATATTTCTGATTTTTTATTAATGAAAGGTGTTTATTGTTCTGAGAATTCACTGCAGTCCCAATAAGATGTCCCTCTGCTAAATTAATATGATAAGAAATTAAAAAACAATTAGTCCACAAGCAACACTTAGCTGGTGTTAGTCCTGTACAAGTTGTTGAACTGTATTTAAAGATGGAGCATAGTGTACGTGCTCTGAATCGCCCTCTGCAGAGTAAATCTCTCTTCTTAGACTGCATAAGTACCTTAGACTGACCAGCCATCAAACACAGCTGTTTTGTAGGTATCTAATGGTGGGGTTTCTGAATATTCCAGGCCTGTCTTCCTTATCTGTGCTTCCATATCCTTGCAAGGGCTAAGATGTTTTACAGTCTCTTGCAAGCAGTATAGCACCCATCAGCTCTAGTTCTGCAGTCACCTGTTTTGCTCCATGGATTTGGCCTTTCATTTGCTGTGCTGTCAGCAGATTTATCCTCTACTTCCATGTCTCTAGCTTTACAGAAGCCATTGGCTGAGAAACCCTTGCTGCCTTCAAAAGCTGAAGAGTCTTCATCAACCTCCAACATAAGGTTGAAGTTAAATGATGCAGATAAGTACTGTAAGCTCTGCTGTGCTCCCTTCAATAATCCACTTATGGCCCAGCAGCATTATGTTGGTAAGAAACACAGAAGAAATGAAGCACGGAAAAAGATACTGGAGGAGCTGGGAGACAAAGCCATCCCTGTAGAATCCTGCACAAATGGTAAGCAGAACATGAGCAAGTGTTACAATCTCTGAGTGTAGCTCACGTGCTCGGTTCTGATTTGTTCAAGCAACTGCCTGAAATGATAGTCTTCTCCTGTGTTACAGAACAAGTTCGTTTCTTCCTTTCTGTTTGGTCTGTGAACTGATAAAGTTCTGTCTCTGGCAGCTGTAGGTTGGAAAATATTTCTTACTGACTTGGAGGCCCAAGACCAGTCCTCACCAAGTTCTGCAGTCAAATTCAAAGGATCATAGAAATAGCTCAGTCCCCTAAATCCAAGGCCAGATTCAGTTGTACCTGCATCATTCTTAAGATGTTCATCCACCTTGTTCTTAAAAACCTTCTGTGCTGGAAACTCCCCAACCTTCATAAGGAACGTCTCCCAGGACTTACCTTCTTGATCTTAAAACCTTCTACTGACATTGAACTCAGCTCTCTCTGACCACAATGTATTTCTTCACTGTGCACAGAATGAGAAGCAGACACAAGAATTGAATCATTTGTTTCTTTTTTTGTTTCATTCTTTAAATAATTGAAAACTAGTGTCATGTCTTCCCTTAATCTTTTATTCATGAAACTGATTGTTGTAATTATTTCAATCTTCCCACATAAGGAAATTTGTTTCATAAACAATCATTGTTCTCTAGCCTCCCATCAGGACTGTCTTCAGCTCAAGCACTATGTCCAAAACCAAGGTCCTGTTGCTGGGCAATTTTATTCATTTTGAGGGGGCGTCATCTAGTCCCATTCAAGAGAAATGTCAATCCTTTCTTTAGTAAGAAATTCAAAATCCTACCTGATGGTCAAAAGTCATTGTTAGTGTAAAACGTGTCTCATTGAGTCATGCTGTAATTTAAACAAAATAATATGTTTTGATGCAAAGCAATAGCTCATTGGAATTAATGCTGCATTTTGCTGATGGATGAAGCTCTTGGGTTTGCATGGGGAAAAAGGTTACTTACTGGTTTAAGAATACTTGGGTCTATGGATGACATAGCTTGTAGGAGAGAAGAAAATGACAACCTAAAAAATACAAGGGCTTTCCTCACCTGACCTTACCTTGTATTTGCCTGAGACTCCATGTACCATGTTCATAATGTACTGTATTAACAATTCCCTCAGCATCTTCACAGGGTTGAACCAAAACTGCATTGGACATTTGTAGGTAATGTTTAAACTGATCTTACTTTAATTATATCTGGGCTGACTGGATTGGTATCTGTTGGTGCTTACTTTGGGTCAGGTATTTACACTAGTATTTAATTTTTCGGTACAGTTCATTCTCATCAGCACTTGACAACAGTTTACTGGAATTACCTTGGATCACTTCAGTCATCAGAAATACTCTTTGTTAATATTTAAACCATGGTTACACTGCAACTGTACATCTCATCAGCTCCCTTCATAAGTACTATTCTAGTGTAAAATTGCAGCAGAGACTTTATATCTGTCTGTAAAAATTGTTCATGGGAACATGATGTTAGGACTCTTGCATGGGATGGGATCGTGATGTGCTTTGAGTTTTGTCTTTCATTTGTAGTCTCTCTAACCTACAGCTTCCTCCTTTCAGCTATTGGAGTTGGTTATTACCTGTGCCCCGTGTGTAAAGTCATACTTACATCTGTAGAAACGTACCAGTCCCATGTGCAAGGAAATAAGCACCGGCTTAAGTAAGTCAATAAGTCTTTTGTTACTATTCCTCTCTAGTTTGTGCTTTCACACTTTTTCATTTGCCCAGTTGTCTCTTGTTAAGTGACTGACTAGTTCATGGGGGTTTTGGTTTTGTTTGGGGTTTTTTTGTTGTTTAGTTTACTGGTTTAAAGGGGCACTGTCCATTTAAACATCGTATTTTGTGACCGAAATCCAGTCTCAGAGTTCCCACAGTTGCATTTTCGATGATAACCCACAGGCAATTTCCTGAAACCTATACAGTTTTCCCACTTATTTTGCTATCTGGGGATGGCAGCACCTCTTTTGGTACAGCATCTTCAGTGCTCAGTCTAGAAGTAAATGGTCGGAACTTAAAGATGCCCACTGACACGGCGAAAAAGACTTTAATCCTGAAAAGTGCCAAGTCTCCATCAATTGTGTTGCTTTCAGGTTTCACCAACACGTATCTTAAATTTGGCATAAGATCATTTATGGAATAGATGATAGCTCTTGTACTTTCCCTTTTACCCAGAAGAGGGCTTGTAGACTGTGTTAATTGCAGAATGGATATTCTGGTGATTTATGATGTACTTTTTCGAGGTTGCTGGGCAAGTAGGCTATATACCAAAATTGCTTACATGTTAAGCATTTTGATAAGATGTATTTTAAGTGAAGGCGCAATAATAATATAACCACGAGAGAGTGATGTAGAACTGATTTGATTTTAAATGTTTGTTTAGCTGACAGAATTAGAGTCCCCCAAAACAGGAGTGTAGGGAACTGCTACAGGCCTATCTATAGTCTGACAAAATGAATGTATAAAGCTGGTGAATTAAGGCAGAAAAAGATAGGCGTTAAGGGATAGATCTTCAGAGCTGCCCTTCCCATGGGGGTTATCTTTGTCATCTAACCACTTTATCTTCCAGTCTGAGTAAAGGGAGAGTAGGGTATAAACTAATAGATAGTTTAGCCTTGGAAGCACATTTATCTTGTTTGGGGTTTTTAGCAATATGGGTTGGTTGTTTCCGTTCTGATTTATTTCTGCTGTGGAGTCACAGTTTGACAGTAATTTTCAGTTTGCTGAAATTACTGTGCTGCAACTGTTCAATAAAATGAATCTAATAAAGAAATTAGTAACTTTATTACTTGACAGTCAGTATATAATGTAGTTGCTTCTTATCTGCAGCTAATTGGAAATTAGTTGATAAGAGAGAATCTTAAATTTTCGTTTTAAAAATATATGCAGTCATTTTAAACACATCTTATTGTTGCAGCATCTAGGTCACAAGAATTCATTTGGTCTTCATGAAGTTATTCTGGATTTTCAGTTTCCACGAAGAGTAGAATCTGTTCCCTGTAACTTCAGCTTTACAGATAATGATCATGTGTAACAGGGTCCATGTAGTTATATGGAACAACACACGTGGAATGTGTTCTTTTTGTAACTCTGAAAATAAGCCTTTTTTTTTTTTTTAAAAACTCAACAGATGCTAAGCAAATTGGTCAGTATTAGTAACTAAGACTTTCTATCCAATTTATGCAGAGAAACAGTGCTTGTCAGTCACGTGAAGAAATCAAAGAAAACACATAGCTCCTTTCAAGATGAATTGACAGATTACATTAAAGTTCAGAAAGCTAGAGTTCTAGAGCCAAGAAGGTGTTTAGAAAAAGCAGAAGACGAAGAGTTTCAAGATAAAAACATTGAAGGAGAAAGTGACCTCGGTGAGGTTATATCTTCAAACTCGAAGTGTGAACAAGGCCGGCATTCTAGCCTTTTCTCAGAAACCCAATCACCTACAAACACTGGGGAAAACAAATCACCAAGCTGGCTGTCAGCTTCTGAGCAAGCACTAGAAAAGACGCCCAATTATCGCTATAACAAGGGCTACTGTAAAGAGGAGCAAGCATCTGAGGTAGAGGTAGCCACCATCAGAGATAAAAGCTTCAGCCTATTGGTTGCAGAATCTAAAGACGGCTACAAACCTTTGCTTGCTGAAACTTCTACCAGCTCCTATGGAAAAGAACAGAAATTTCAGATAAAACATTTTGAGGTGGAAAAATACATCAGTGAAGAGCTGAAGTATGAGAAAGAAGCCGCAAAGCAGAAAAGGAAGACAAATAGCGAAGGTGCAGATTTTGGAAAAGAAAATGAGAAGCGAAAGAGAATTAAATTTGAGATAGACTTGGTAAATGAAAAGAAATCAAGACCTTATAAAGGCAAAAGACTGAAAGACAACTCCACTGAGAAAGAGAGCAAAAAGCACAAGAAGGATAAAAAGAAGCCACAGAAAGATGTCAAAAGAGAAGAGGAGCTACTTTGGGATGAATCTGTCTTGGGATATTGATAAAGGTTTTGCTTAGCTTTAAGAAGTTGATTCTGTTTGTAGACTCACTTAACCATTTTGTACTGTACTGTGACTGTTGGGTTGGTTTTTTTAAGCAAAGTTTTTGTTCCAATCTGGAAGTGAGAAAAGCCTGTCTTCTGAAAATTTTGGGCATTAGGTAGGCATCAATTTTTCATCATCTTGCACTTACAGCAGCCGTTGCAGTGATGCAAGTTTGAAAGTCTGTGATCTCTTATGGAATATACCGCAAATATAAGGGTCAGTAGCTCACAGAATACTGATGGAATTTCACCAAAATGTATAGCTTCTTTCTAATGTTAATGGTGCCTGCTACTGAGGTTTCTATAATTCTTCTAGGAAAGCACATAAACTCGTAAAATAAATAAGGGCACTACAGTGTTCCTGGCCATGTATGTGACCATTTCTCTCACAGATTTAAAAGGAGAATGTGAAAGGCTTTTGATTCCAGATCTTATTTGGTATTGGGGGTTTTTGGGATTTGGTTTGATTTGGTTTTTTGGTCACCCAGTTCTGAGTGGAAAATGAGTCTATTAAAGATGCAACTGTTGTCAGATATACATGTCTAGTAGATTTTTCTCATTGTAATCCTTATTTTTATTTCAATTCAGGAAACACTGAAAAAGTGCAATATGCAAAATGAATCGTTACCATGAGGGTGTTTTCTGCTTCATTCACTCCCAAGTAATGTACAGAAGAAATAGCAGAGTGAAGCTAGATCTGTGATCCAAACAATACCCTGAAAAATCAGTAACAGCTTTGTATTTCCATTTTAAATGCCATGTCACCAGACCTTCATTCGCAATCTGAATTTACATTATTGTGGCGTGAGCATGGATGTCCTGCATATGTGGAATTAACTGAGAAACTCAGATGGTGGTGTTCAAGCTCTTGTCTTTCTCACAGGACTCTCAGTTGAGACCTTCCGTGAGCCATGAACGCTGGAAATGCTCCATCCTCTACAGGGCCTGGGGCAAGGGAGGCTGCCAGAGAGGAAGAGGGAGAGCGCATTGTCCGCCTGCACTGTGCAGCACTGGGGTTGTGTAGAGGATTTGAAGCCTGGGTGATGTCTTACTGAAAGCCGCTGGATTGAATAAATACAGTTAAGCTCTAAAAAGTGATCATTTAAAAGCAAAGTCATAAGACAACACTTAGCAGCTCTGCTAATGCCTTCGGGTTGCAAGGAAGTGTTTTCTGAGTCTTGATGTGGGATTTGAAAGCCATCACGCTGCTGGTTTGCACCACTTAGACTGCACTTTCCACTGGGTTAGTCTGTTTGTAGAGGCACCTGTGCTGAGCTGCTGCTCTCTCCGTAAATCTGCCCAACTGAAATTTTCAGTTGTGGGTTGTTGTGGTGTGGGATAGAGTAGAGACCAGGGCCCACAAGCCTTGAATTCTGTCTGATTTGTCTTAGTTTTAGTTTTGTGGGTATAAGAAGTAGGTTGAAAAGCCCTGAAAATCATGTAGCCTGCTTTATTTTTTAAGGATTTGTGTTTTGTAGTTGATTGCAATCTTGGATTTAGATGTTTCCTGCTGCTGATAAAGTTACAAATCTGAGTAGTTAACATCTGAGCCGTCAAGTAACTTAGTCCATCCTCTAACAGACAAGCTTTCGGGGAGTCTCAGGAATGTGAAGTCAGAGGTCCATGGCGGTTCAGCTTTAAGTTCAAAGTGTACATGGGGTTCTTTTTCTGGTCCCCTTTTCTAATCTCCTCTGGTCTTTGTCTCAGGCTGATAATGCCTCTGCTTTCTTCAGTGGCTCTTTTTCCTCGCTCAGGCGTTACATGCCTTTCTGTGTCTTTCCGAGGACTCTTTCAGTGGCTTTCCTTAGCCCCTGCTCATCTAATGAGGGAGTCTCAAGTCGCATTTTCTCATTATTGCTGCTTTTCTCATTATTTACTTGGGAAGAGAGGATTCAATCATACCTTACTTATGCTAACTGTTGATGACAGTTGTGAGCTGTTATAAGCTGCCAGCTGCAGGCTGCTTGTGCTGTCCTGCAGTGTAACTGGGGAGGTTTTCAGGCGCCCTCTCCTATATATACTCTCTGCTGTGAGAATAACGGCAACACTGCAGCTTGTCTCCCATGTAAGACAAGTAATGACTTTCTCTTCTCCCAGGACGCCTAGTTTAGCAAATCTTGGGGCATTGTAAGGTCTGTCTGGTATTTCTGCCGCTCTGACAAATAGGGGTCTACAAATATGGCCAGTGTCTCACAATTATTAGTAAAGAACCTGTGCTCCAGTATGGTCTCGTACATCTCCTTTCCTTCAGAAGTCAGTCTAAGAAAACAATTATACCTCCACCAGACGAAAAGGCCACGGTGTAGTACTCTGCTTGTACGCAGGGAACAGACTAATTGAAGGGAAATAAGCACCAGTTTACTTGCTTTTGAAATAAGAGTTGCACTTTTGGAAGTCAGGAGAAGGAGATTAATGGCTCTGAAAATATGGTAAAAGCATGAGTTGGCAGAACAGGGAGATGTTTTTGGTTTTTTCAGTGATCATTCCCAAATCTGTACTTGAACTCCATACCCTCCTCGCCCACCCACTGGAAAGTGGTTGCACAGACTATGTAGAATAGCTCTAAACAAAGTTTCTTGGTATGAAACATGAAAGATAAGATCCCAAAAGCAGTGTTCTTGCCACATTTTGATTAAACAATGATAAATCTATGATGTAAATGCTGCAAATGAGACATAGCAGATTCTCATCTAGTAGAAGTGCCTTATAGCTCTAATTTAGGTAAGTGATATCCAATTTTCTGAGGTTATAAATAATTATTATTGTTCGTGTGTTTTGATTGCCTTGTTCCTAGCCTTTACCTTTTATACCAATAGTTACCTACGTGCTAGGCATTTTAAAATGCTAGGCACAGAGATTGATGACTTTACCCTTTACTGTATATACGTCTTTTTTTACTTCTTAGTAGCAAAGGAATCCACACTGTCTGTAATGAAAGCTAATTCTGCTCATCTGTTCCTCCCATTAAAACTACCAAAGCATTACAATTCTGCTTTGGGAACAAATTAAATCACAGATCTTTCTGTCACATCTGAGGAGATAGGCTTGCAGATCTGACTGGAGACCCCTTGGAGTCAATGGTGTTTTATGCAGCTACGAGGGTTCCTCTGTGAAGGCCCAACAGCACTAAATTTGATCTGTCTCCTCTTTCAGTAAACCCGTGTGCTGCTTGGCTTTGTGAGAGAGCTGCTCTATATGAAAAAGGCAAGTTAAAACCATGTACACGCAACTGAGCACAGAAACAAGGTTAAAACTGTTGTTTTAAAGCTGGACTTAAGTGAAGACTTCTGTATCTGGGTCTCAAGTACTGAATTCTTCCGAGGCTTCTTGTTTCGTCTACAAATAGTGCAGAAGGTGGTACTCTGGCAGATTATCCTGCCCATGACGTATCCCTGAAGCAGGCTGCTGCTGCCAGTTTCCCCTCCTTTCTCCTGAAGGTTGCCATCCCGGGGATATCCTTGTGTCCCTGCATCTGCTATTCTCATTCGCAGGCAAACACATCAGCTTAAACTCTCTGTAAAACCTTACAGGTTACTAGCTGACTCTAGGTTTTTTTTTGGCCACGCTTCTGCTGGTGCAGGAATAACAAGAAATGCCTGAAAGCATTGGAGTTGCGTGTTTAATGAACACGTAATAGAGCCTAGATGCTCACCTCTGAATGCAGCTGTGATGTTCGGTGTGCTATGAAGTGTGGCACAAATGCCACAGTTCTGCAAAATACTGACAGCTTTTTATGGTTTGTTTTCCTTTGTATGACCTTTTATACTTTGGTTTCATGGCTGGCTGCAGTACGTGAAAAATTTGTAGTGAGATCCTAGTGCGAGGTCTGTCTGAAAAAGGCCACAACTGAAACACCGGACATATCTTTCTGCCTCCTGTGAAGTGAGCAAAAAGTTGTTTTCACGCTGGAAGGTTCTCACCTGAAATCTTGTGACAAAATGGAGAACCGCTGAAGTCGCCTTGCATGCCCTGAACTTGGGCTGTGGTTTCAGCGAGGCGCACTGGGAACGCTAACACCTGGCGAGTTAACCCTGCAGTTGGCCTGTGAGACATACCCTCGTCATATCTAACCTGCTGACTTGCCCAAGCATATTTCTGTAAAGAATGAGAGGCATTCAGCTGAAATCAGCGTAAATCACCTGAATGCAACGCCTTGAGCTGCATCTCAAATTTACCGTGTATCGGTGGGATCATGTTACACTGTAAAGCTGTTGTTTGAGCTAGTTAGAGGACTATTACAGTTTAATTAAATTAAGGGGTTTTTTTCAGCATAGCTTGGCCAGCACTGCCATCCAACAACACGGAAGCTGAGTCTTAATGGCTGTGTTTATCAGCCAGAACACCAAGTTGAAAGCACCAGGGTGAGGACTGGGAGATTTGGATTCTCTTTCCAGCCTTTCCACAAGCTTCTCCTGTGATTTACAACCTGCCAGGAACATGGTACCAGATGAGTTTTTCCAGTTGCAGCTTTTTTAACATTAACGTGTTACACTTTCTGGCTCCTCTTCACACCCACTGGTGGAAGTGACCCAAGGGGAGGAGGTTACAGCCCTGTCAGATCTGCTGGTGTCACTCCAGCTGTACCCATTTCCTATCCTGCTTGTATTTTCAGAGTGATGTGGTGAGCATGTAGGCACAGTGTCTTTGTAACCCAGACCAGCTGAAGCCGTTCTTGACTATACCCTTAAACTGGTGACAAATGCAGGTATCACAAAAACAGGTCACAAAAAAAGGATAAATAGGAAACCATAAATAGGTATAGTGCCACAAATCTTTCTGTGGGAAAGCTTTGGAAAAAGAGCAGCAGTGTTGCTCATCTCCAAATAAGCTACTGTTGTTTGTTTCAAAGAGCTCGATTTACAGTTGAAAGCAATGAAGTGCTATTTCAGCCAGTTATTTCTGGCAGAGCAAAGGTTTAGGCATTTATGCCTATTGAACTTCAAGAAAATTCTGGTTTGATTTCAGAGAGCTACAGCAGACTGCCTGCCCGGCTTTGCTCCTGGCTGTGTGCTGGCAATCACTCCTGCTCCAGGGTGTAAGACTGGGGCGCGGGTATAAATCTCCATTCCTACAAGTGACTGACATTTCCACAAGTCCTGAACACCCGCAGGAGCCCACCTTGCACAATGGGCCGAGTACCACTTGTCTCACAGTTGGGCTTGGTTGTAGGACTGATGCTCAACACCACCAGGCAGAAACACAGACCCGCAGGTCACAGACCTTTTCTTCTTGCATTGACAGGCTCGGGTCCTTGCTATTTCTCTACTTAATACATGAAAGTTTGCAATAAAACCAGAATCTTAGCGGGGGGAATGTGAAAGAAGTGGTACATTGTTGGTTTGTTTTTTTTTTTTTCTCTGAGAGCTGTGGGGAAAACTGAAAATCTCTGTGTGTGGGAAGGAGGGGAGATTTGAAAGAAGCCTTTAAAATGAAGTAGGATTTCTTAGAATTAACAATGAAGCTGTTTGCACCGATGTTCTGAGCACTGACCTAACAAACAGTTGAAATAAAGTTGTTTTTCCCAAAGCTAAGTATTAGGTGTTTCCAATCCATCTGCAATATAAATTATAAATTCAAGCACCACAGGCTGAACGACGTGCTGTATGAGAAATACACTGACTGTGATACCTCTTGCTCACAGCTAAGCTTTTTCCCTCGAAAATGTTTCTTTTGGAACTGCATTATATGAGTCTCTGTTGATGCTATTTCTGAGCCAGAGTGGCAAAACCTTCCCTTTTGTAGTCAGCAGAAATTATGATTTCTAGTTCTCTTTACTCCTCTGTGTCAAGTACCATGGTGTATATACAGGGTCTCCTCGGCGTGTTAATCAAAACTCTGAAGTCTGTATCCTTACATCAATTTGACTTCATGTGCAAATGAAGTCTGTGCCTTGAGGGCACGATGGGAGAAGCTGGAGGGGCTTTCTGCATCAGCTCAGTTCTTTCCTACCCTGCCTTCAGCCTTTCTCGAATCCATCTCTTGTGCTTAAAAAAAAATAAAATAAAATAAAATAAAAAAACCCCCCACTCTGCTTTGCTCAGCTTCGCCCCAGTAATGCTCCCTCTCTTGCTCTGCACTCCCCATAGTGCTGCAACGCCAGGACACCGGTTGCAGCGCTGTGTGGTCAAATGTGTCACCCGGGCAAGGTAGTGTGTGGCCACTGAAACGTGAGACTTCTCAGCAGCTCGCAAGATTTGGCTCTTTTGGCCGCTTCTTAGAGGTCAATAGAAGTTTTGGCACTGTAGCTTCATGCAAGTCCAGATCAAGAGACAGTGCAGGATGCACTCAGCTCACACGGGTTTCTCTCGGGCAGCACCTGGGCTTGCCTTCACCAGCAACACCTGTGCCTGCAGCGAGGTTCCGGGGCCAAATAGCTCAAGTCAGTGGTGCCCGTAATGCAGAGGCCTCAGGGCACCTTGGTGAGGCACCTTCTGCACCTGTATGGCCTGCAGCCTGCAAATTTGAATGTGCATCAGCAGTTCCTCCACCTGTGAGCTCCTTCCCTGCTCCACGCTGTCGTGCTCAAGGTGGAAGAGGACACCTGGGAAGCCAATGTGAAATCAAGAGCATGATAGTTGCATGCAAGAGTTGCATCCTACAAAGCGACATCAGACATAAAGCCTACACCGTTACGTTTGTGTGTAGTCTGGGGTTTGGGGCCCGCTGTCAATGGTCAGCAGTTGGCGTTGCTGGCATTTGTGTCTCTTTAAGCGCTTACAGATCACTGATATTTTTTTCAAAACTCTCAGGATGAGCATCTCTTCCCTGCTAAGTTATTTCATGTCACTGGGGGGGGGTGGTGGGGGGGTGTCTTGCTCTCACAGCCTAAAGCAAGCAGGTGCTGTGTACTCATTTCCTTAGAATTGCCCTCAAAATGAGAGGATTGAATGGAAGGGGCTTTGTCTTAAGAAAAACCCCTCTCGAACCTGAGGGAGAAGGTGATGCTAGCTGCTTCGCTGCCTGCCCTCTGGTTTCTTGACATCTCTTTTTATTCTTCTTTTTTCTATCTCAGCAAATGAAGAGGTCAGACCGCAGGCACCAGCCGTGCTGGTTGGGGGGTGCTGGGGTGCCGACCCTGGCGCTGCGCCTGCGGTGAAGGTGTTGTGCCGCCCAGCCCCAGCAGAGCCTGCAGGCTGCTGCCGAGCAGCTGCAAACAGGGGGGGGGGCTCGCCGGGGGCGTACAGGGGTACGTGCGCCAGCACGCAGCTTGCCTTTCATCTTCCACGCTCAGAACAGCAAGAATCATAAAAGCATAGAATGGTCTGGGTTGGAAGGGACCTTAAAGATGTTGTTTTAATATGCCTGCACATTTGCTTAAATTTGAGGGGTTTGGCTCTAAATAATATGTAGACTACATCTAGAATAGGCCTACTGCCAGGATAAAGTGTTAAAAATGCACAGAAATGTTCTTGGAATAGTCATCTGCTATTTTGTACTGCGTGGGGTGATACAAAGAGAAATGAAACTTTTTGAAAAATGGGGAATCATAGAATGGTTAGAGTTGGAAGGGACCTTAAAGATCATCTGTTTCTAACCCCCCCTGCCCTGGGACCAGGTTGCTCAAAGCTCCGTCCAACCTGGCCTTGAACACTTCCAGGGATGGGGCCTCCACAAATTCCCTGGGCAACCTGTTCCAGTGTCTCACAACCCTCACAGGAAAGTATTTCTTCCTAATGTCTAATATAAATCTCCCCTTTTTCAGTTTAAAACCGCTACCCCTCGTCCTATCGGTCCAATCCCTGATAAAGAGTCCCTCCCCATCTCTCCTGTAGGCCCCCTTTAGGTACTGGAAGGGGTTATAAGAAGCACCAGTTGGTGAAGAAAAGGAGGTTGAGACAACACCCACAAGCTGGCGTCCGTCTCCATCTCCACTGCCCAGCCTTATCCGCTCTCCAGCGCTCATCTCCTAGCTACGTCATCTTTCGTTATGATTTTACTGCCGTGGCAACTAAGTGGGTTAAGATTATTGGTCAGGTTTATGAGCAAGCATGAAGGAAGTGCGGACAGACATACCACTGCTGATGTGGCAGTACTTTCGTCTTCATTGGTGGATGTGCTGTTGAGGCAAATAAGTCTGGGTTTTTTTTCTTTTTTTAGCAATGGAGTGCTCTGATGCCTTTGCTTAGGCAAACATAAGCAAGCAGGCATCTTTGTAGCTGTAAATACTGCAACATTTGCTAACAGAGCAAGGATAATGCAAGAGGAGCACCCCCGAAAGGTGGATTTGTTGTGTTTATGCTTCAGAATGTGCTCATGTGGCATTTGACAAATACGAGAGACTTCAGAGGAGATCAGCAAATGGAAGCCTAAGCCAGTGTTGTCCAAGCAGTCTTGAAATATGTTATATGTCTTGAAATATGAAATAAGCACCTATATCCCCTTGTAGGCACCTTAAAAAGTGGTTTGACCACCAAAAAGTGGTTTAGTTTTGAGAACAGCTGACTACCTGCTGCTTAGTAGCACCAAAAATCAAAGATGGTCCAACAAACTGTCCAAAAAGAGATTTGGGTGCCTTGCGTTAGCACTCCAGGTTTGAAAGTTCTGCTGTTTAATCAATTTAAGGATGGCTGTGGAAATGCTGCAGTCATTAAGCTATCTGATGGCACTTAACTGTTTGCTTACTTCCTCAGGGAATCTGCAAAGGTCGGTGTCTACCCTCTTTCCCTTGGGAGCGCTTGCTGTGTAAGCTGTGTGGACTCGTCTTGCCCCCCACTGAACGACACTTGGCTCTCCCAGGGAGGGGAGTCTGTCTTTGCCGCTTTCCTCTGTCCCCAGTAATGCCTCACCCTGCCTGGATTTCTGAAAATATTTGTGTCTGTCCTGTATACATGGCCAAAACACATTTGTCTTGCAGAAAATAGACTAAGTGCAGAGAATGTTGCCGTGCAAGCCTGTCAGTGTCCTTTTAATGCTTTTGGAAGGATAATACTGGAATAATTTGCTGGAACTGCATGAAAAAGCTAAACAAAGGGCTGTATTAAAACACTGATTGCATATTGCCCACAATAGGAAACTTTTACTGCTTATTTTCATTTCTTACTGTGCTGGTATCAACCAGGTCCTTTGTGACTAGACAAGCCTTTATCTGTTTGGGGGATGGAAATGGGGACACACATGCGATGCAGGTGGCTCCAGCCATGACTGGTATCCCTGTGCTGTTGGTGACCGTGCGTGGACCACTGCAGCATCCACAGGCGTGCAGGGGACAGAGCCCATCTGGGCAGACGAGTTGGGAGGCCCAGGCCTGTAAATCTGTGTCCAGCTGCACAGACAAGTTATCAGGAGACAAAATAGGGCATGGGTTTGCTGCCCAAAGGTGTACTCCTGTCCCAGGAGTAGCTACTGGGACCTAGTATGGTCCAGTATGAGTAGCGTACCTCAGTTTGGTTGAGGGAGAAGTCGCTCTGTGCACCCCCTGCGGTACAAGCCTGGGGAGAGCGGTTTCCGTCAGCAGCCGACGTGCTGTAAATTCACACCATCGCTCACCTCGTGGAGCTGTGCTCTACAGCTGCTTCCTGCTCTCAGATCAGGTCGAATGGCGTATCCACCATCACACGCGCAGACATCACCAACTTCCCATGCCTCTCCATGGAGTAAAGCCTTGCATTACTTCTAGAAATGCTGGGAAGAAAGGGAAATGTAGTTCAAAGTTTAAGGGGGATGTTTTTCCCCCACACCTTCTAGCCTGCGCTGTTCCAAGTAACCTGGTGTCTTTCTGTTCTCCTTCCAGGTGCCTGTGACTCTCGTTCACTGTTGAAACTCCTGCAAGCAGCTGGGGAACAGGGGCATTTGATTGCCCGATGCTGTGGAAGGCCTAATTCTTGATTACATTGACTTGTGTTAACTTTGCCAAACTCAACAGTCATGCTGATGATACATCTCTCTCAAAATTGGAAATTGTTTCTATTGTGTTGTATTTTTCAAGAAAACGAGTGAACCCTTGAGAATTCATTTCCCTCTGTGGGATATAACTTCAGTCATTTCACCACTCCTAAGAGTAAACTAACTCCCTACTGAGTTATTCATGACCCCTTCTCAGCCAGGCTGATGTATATCTGATCACTTCCTGAGGCTGCTGTGAGGAATAAATCAAGCATCTCCCTTCACGCTGAGTGCTGGCACATCACAGAATTTCTCTGGGACTCTACAAAACAGAAAAAATTCAACACAAGCCAGAATCTGTCCCACATCCCAGATGAGCTACCCAGCTTTTTAGCTCTCCTTAGTAGCTCTCCTCACTGCGCCTCTGAGCCCTGACGCTCTTCTTTATTCTGCCTCCTAAAACTCATTTCTTCCGTCCTGCCCATAGGTAACAAATCGTGATCAGCCAGGATATAGCACGCTGCGCTACATCGCCGTCTGATTGCATCACTCTGTCCCTGGGGCTTGCTCGCTCTTCCCTTCTTACTGCTCTGCTGTATTGGGTTGGGTCTACAGTGTATTTACAGATAGTAAATAGTTGGGGCTTATATCCAGCTTCTCTGTGAATCACCTGGTGCGCTCTGGGGTGGAGTAAAACGCTTAGGAGGAAAAGGAACTGGGGGGGGGTAGCTTACTCAGCCACCGAGCAGGGCAGATGATAGGAATAAAAGGTTTGTTCTCAACCGTAAAGGTGCCTTATGGAGGGGTCACAACCGGAGCACTGCAGCAGACAGTCCGGTGCTGCACCGAGATTGAACCCTCCAGGGTATCAATCCACCTGCTACTGTTTTTGCTTTCATGGGATTCCTTTGATGCGCAGTGGCTTACAAAATGCATGAGGTTTGAAGGACATCGGCACCGAGAGGATCTAAGCCAGATGAATCCCCTCTCTGTGAATGCACAGGCACCTTGTAGGTGCTGGGCGAAGGAAGAGAGCTTTGCAAGGTCCTTCTCAAAGCAGGGAGCCCTGAAGGACAATCCTGAGTGACATTCATGCTTAAGAAGCAACAAAACTGGTGTTAAGGAAGGTGGAAAGCACCTGGTGGAGGAAGGGGATAAAAGTTAGACGTGGGAAAGAGGGAACAGAGAGGGAGAGAAAGAGTAGGAAAAGGAGAGACATGGCCCAGCCTTGAGCCTCAAAGACAAAAGTCATGCAGGAGAGTCACATTGGTCAAAATGCTGATGATGGGTTTGGGGAGGCAGCTCCAACAGAGAGCTCTGACAGACGGACAGAAATCTGCCAGCATCTGCCCAGCCCTGCCCGAGGAGGCGTGAAATGAACTTCATCAGCCCTGGCAGTCTTCAGCACTTCAGAGGGAGAACAAAACAAAACAAACAAACAAAAAATATTTCAAGCTCTTTTGAATGTTCTCATGAAAATACAATGGTGTCAACCTGTTTGGGGCCGGGAAATCAAAGTCTGAGCTTTTTCTGAGCAACTCATTCAAGTGCAAGCCCAGCCAGGGGAAAGCTCAGGCTCAAATTCCTTCTCAATTTGATTGGAGCCAGTGTGGGATGTACAGGTAGAGGGTAGGCGTTAGGCCACTAGCCCGGGACTGGTTCTGCAGTGACCGCACGCAGCTGCGATCCAAATGTCTCCATGGAGCATCTTTATTTTGGAGGACATGGAGACTCTCCATGCCCTCCTGGAGTGAGGACCTGTTGTGTCCCCTGCACATGGCTGCAGGACATGTCCCAAAACTGACAGGATCCCCTGCAGCGTCAGGAAAGGCCCCTCTCAGAAGCAAGCCAGGTACCCGGGGGAAATAATAGCATACGCCTGCAGTCCCATGGAACGTATCCAGAGATAAGCAGGTGGTCTGCATGAAGAACAGGCTCCTTGGGTTAAATTATGTGTTTGGTACCTTCCTGTCCCCTGGGGGCTCTTTTTAGACTCTCCAGAGGACCCCAGCATTTCTGCTGTCACCACCAAGGCTTATTTTTACATCACTTGTTACACTTCAATCAAAATTCCACATTTTAGCCCCTAGTTTTTCAAAAGTTAATCTGAATTACTGCCACCAGGACTAGACCAGTGGGGCCGGTGACCTGCCTGCGTGGATCTTCGCAGCCCAAAGCAGAGGCAGCCGAGCTGGGCTAGCTTTGAAAACCACCTCTTCCATCTTCCCTCTGGGAATGGAGCATTGCGGATGGGTTGGGGGTCTCCACGGGCCGCAGCTTGCATGCTCTGCACAGGCAGACTTCCCTCCGCTCCAGAGCGCAGAGGACAGGGGCAAAGCCACCAGGGAATAAATACGATTGTGTTGGCTCAAAAAAAGCGGGCAAGTTTGTGTAATATCTTTTATGGGATCTACTGAGATCACTGGAAAAGGAGAAAAAGCCTCTGGCTTAAGGTCCTGCCCTGAAGCTGCACCTGAAGCCTGTCGCAGACTCAGTGATAACTGCAGTACCATGAAAAACAGCCCTCCTTGGTTTGTGGTGATAAACAAATGACACTAAAAGGCGGGGGGGACACCTTCGTAGTTTTGCAAACTTCCCAGACCTACGCGCAGGCCTGTGCTGGCTCCGCAGAGGGCAGCAGCTCGTTCCATCTCCGGAGGATGCTGCTGCCGCATCCAGCAGCCGCCCAGGGGTCTGCATTCAGCTAAAACCTGCCTGGAGATGTAGAAACCGCTTTCCCCGTGGCTATTCCATCATCCCAGGGCTAACCCCTGCTGTGCCACACTGTCCCGATGCAAGTTTGGGACTGAAGAGGGGATAATGTGAATTTTCTGTGGTTCCCCTACAGGCTCCCAAAACAGGTTAGAGGGGTAGAGGCTTTGTATAAAAGGGTCATTATTCACAGGGAGATTAATTCTTACGAAACATGTAAGGTGTTAGGAAGTAAAAAAGGTGCTTTAACCAAAATAACCAGGTGTTTTCTGTGAGGCTTTGCTACGGGTAAAATGAAGGGAGCAGCAGAGCATAGAGGGGACGGAGGCACGGGCCCTTTCCCGGGCAGGTGGGAGGGCTGGGGGGAGAGTTCAGCCTCCCCGGCCAAGGGTGAAGGGGGTGTTTTTGTGGTGCTTGGAGGGGGAAAACAGGGTTTCTGTGTTTTTAGACAACGATTTATTTATTCACATTTTCAGGAGCTCAGTTATAATATGTGCTCCTCAAAGAGAAGTGTCTTTATCAAACCCATATATTGAAGTTTCACTTTTCTTTTTAAAAAGTGTGCTGTGGCCACATGGCGGTTTTTTGTGCTTCCCAGCCCAGTGTTTGTGAAAAGTGGGAGTTTTAACTCATTTCTCAAGCTAGCCCAGCAGCTGCCTTTTGGGTTAAAAGCCAGTTCTTTAACCTTTTAATTTCAGCCTGGATTGCAAAAGGCTTTTTGTCTGCTTCCCCCCACCGCCCCCCTCAACCCCATTCTCAGAGAGACCAGCGCTTCCAAGATGAGATCAGACACGTGGGCTGGAAATGAGGTGGCTAATCTAGTTTTTGAAATTGCCAATGTTTTTAAGTTGTTTGAGACCGCCTATGTATATTTTAAGGCTCCTTCTGGATTGAGAGGCAGGGGGGTGGTGCAGGTTGGGAGAGGCAGAATGGAAGAGGGGGAGTGTGTTTGTGCACCAGCACAGAGCCCCCCTCTTCGCCCGAGGCAGAAATCTTTGCATTTCAGTGAATATGCTGCAGGTAAAAAGCAAGTGAGGGATTTTG
>VYZM01015358.1:327583-337648 GCA_013398915.1 Dromas ardeola
GGGGGGGGAACCCACATCTTTTCTTTTTACCAGAATTGCTCTTTACCAGTGTAGCCAAAGTTACAAGCCTGGGTAGTGAGCAGCTGAGCAGGCGGCGATTGACTAGACGCTCCGTACTCTAACAGGCAAATTTTATTGAGTACATGCACAACTACACAAAGCAAAGCAGTGATGTCCAGGCTCCGAAAACAAGATCTCACCAGTCCGTTGGCCAGACATCCTGGGAGCCTTGGGAACCTGGAGATAGTTGCTGCAAAGTTCTATGTGGATTCAGCTCCTTGAAGTCCAAGGCGATTATGGGGTCTTTCATCCTGCTCATCTTTTATCATCTTTCCAAGTCTTTGAGGCTGGTAACACCTCTGCCATCTTCAGTGGGTGCTTTTCCATGCTCAGGCATTAAATTTCCTTCTCTTTCCTTCCAAAGATACTGTCCTTAGCATTTCTTACCACCTTCTCCTCTGCTTAAGGAGTCTTAAATCACACAAGAGCAGCTTCTGCTCATTAGCATTTGCGGACAGGAGGTTAAAAGACAAGTTACTTATGCTAAGTCTTGATTTTTTACTGTGAGGGTGATCAGACACTGGAACAGGTTTGCCCAGAGAGGTTGTGGAGTCTCCATCTGTGGAGACAGTCAAAACCCACTAGACACAGTCCTGGGTAATCTGCTCTAGGTGACCCTGCTTGAACAGGGGGGGTTGGACTGGATCATCTCAAGAGGTCCCTTCCAACCTCAACCATTCTGTGATTCATGCCAACCGCAGGCTACTTAGCCTGCCCTCTCCTTCTGGATGGCCCTCCTATGGCACAGGAGGCCATCCCTCAGATCAAGGTCTGGTATGGCGTGTGTCCCCACCGCTCAACGCCTACTGGGTTGCAGCCAACAGCGGAGCTAAAAGTTCTTCTTGGTGGCAAACACAGAGGCCAACCCAGTCTTGCCCTTGACTATGGTAGGAGGCTCTTGGCCAGCCCCAGTCCTTTCACCTGGTTGTCAATGCAGAGTTTCACCTGCCTCATCCGGTAACAAGTTGCTACCATGGCAAAACACAAGCAGATTTGCATTAGCAGTATAACTACAACAGGGTGCAGGAGCGCGTTGAAGATGCCGGTGGCTGTGGGGGACCAGCCGAAGAAAACTTCCCACCAGCGGTGTTCTCCCACCCTCTTAATTCGTTCCATTACTTGTTTTATAACATTGCCATCGTGATGTACAGTTATTAGGATCTTTTTAGCTTCTGCCTTAGCATTTTCTAACAGCTGCTGTAAATTTGCATGCTCTAACATTTCTTTTACAAGCGACAAATCCATACCGATGGGAGTCGGGGTTATACTACGATACAAGGTATAGTTTCTGATTAGCAACTGGCTAGTAAACACAGGCGGCTTATACACAAAATCACAGCCTCTAATAATAGCTACATTGCAAGCACACATATTTGAGTCATTAAACACAGTCTGATTATAAACTTCATTAATCTGCACGTATTCACACATCGTTCTAAAGCACACGCACCCTTTCCCTACGTACACTAACACGGTTTTATTACTGCTCTGGGGATTGATCTCAAAATGACACACCCCTTCTCTGGTGTCAAAGCAAACATCGCTCGCCTTAAGGGCATCATCTTCGCATATGAATCCCAGCCCCCTTTCCAAAATGCAGGCTTCCAAATCTACCGATTGCCATTTCCCATGAGACACCCTCGCCCACATGCGGTGGTCCAGGGGGTAGACCACGGACCCGTTTGTGTTAACCCCCAAGGCCACGATGGGGTAGACCTTCTCGATGCGGGCCTCCGCCACGGTCAGGACGTGGGCGATGACTGCGTTGAGAACCTGGTCATGGGTGAAGTTGACGAGCCTCCACCAGGCTTGGAGCTGCCGCTCCTTCTCTGTGGCCGCGTCCCACACGATCTTTCGGATCTCGGTGGGGAGGACGCCGTTGTCGCCGTCTCTCAGGATACCTGCAACAACACTCTGCACCCACATCTGGGCCTGGATGCAACTAAGAGCAAGGGAGATGTTATTTTGTTCAATGCCCAGTGCTCGCAACAGCATCTGGTGGTCTTTCTCGTTTATTTGTTCCCAGGTGGGTAACACTTCTGACACAAGCCACTGCCCCATCCCAAGGCTGGCCAGGGATGAATTCAGGGGGTTGAGAAGGCCCTGCATGCCCGAGGTGACAGCCTCCAACTTGTTAGCCAAGACCTCAACGTTCATGCTGTTGAGGACGCCCATCCCAGCGCCTCCTCCTCCCAGTGCCGTGGCCAGCAGGTCTCTCCTGGCCCGGGTCCCCTGGATGGAGCGGCTGTGTAGCCATGCCAGCCAGCCGGTGTGGAGGGTGGACAGGAAGGGGGTACAGTGCGGTCTGATGGATGAAATATTAACAGTAGACAGGGACAACACCACCTTCTTCAGTGACCGGACAGGCCCGGTCAACAGCTCTTGGATGTGATTTTTCTTAACTACATAAGGGCCTATTTTGGAAACAAAGGGGCGCAAGACAGCAATGATGGTAAACTCTTTTTTAAAGCCTTCAGGGCCTCCTATCCACCACTTTCCTCCAAGCTCAGGGGACATTTCTAGGCTCAGGTTTCCTCGACACCATACCTGGAGGTTTATGACCAGGTGTGGGCAGCGTCCATAATCCTGATTATACCATGAAGCCTCCGTGCCTAATTCAGATCTATTAAGTGTTTTGCTCTCACGGAGGCAGTTTACTGGCACGACCCACTTGCCTTTAGGGGCAGCGATAGTCACGGTGGTGCCATCGATTTGCATGGGGTCAGTTACACTTTCTTGAGAGTATTTAATTTCTAATTTTACTTGGTTGCCAACTTCAGCGTATTGGGCCGTATGCCAGGCCAAAAAGTGGCACTTTGAGATCTTAAGAGCAGCAAAGGAGTGTGTCATGGTGCTAATCTTGAATTTAAAGGACAGCCCCACGCTGTTGTGGGCCCAGAGGCAAACCACAAAGACTGGCTGGACCAAAGTAAAATTGCACCAACAGTCCAATTTTTCCATGGCACAGTTTTTTTTAAGATTCTTCTTAGTTTTGACTTCAGTTACAGAGATTTGAGTTGCCCGCTGGTGAGTGGATCCATTAATTACCCTGCATCCTACCTTTATTTCTTGTCCCACCTTCCCCAGCAGCTGCGGGAGTCTGTTTGTACTATCCCAGCTCCACTCGTTTTCCAAGTACACCTCTGTCCCGTGCATAACCACCGTTGACAAATTTAAGCCTTTGTTAGAATTTAAACCCATGCTTCCCGTATATTTAATGTGAGCTTGAGACCAGGGCCAACCAGTCTCAATCTTTGTGTACCTCCTAACCCTGTGCTGGGCTGTGGCCCATGTTTCAGGGTGCCTTTCTAAGTGGGAACGACTGACTTTTTGTCTGAGATGCTGATGGGTTGGTTGGACACGTTGGGTGCTCAGCGCTATGCACATACCAGAAAGCAAAGCAAATCCTGCAACCAGAAATTTGAAAGCATTTTCCCCGCAGCACAAACAGGGCTGGTGATGCCACGAAGTTCGCCCTTCCCGCCGGTCACAATCGCCTTCCATTTTCCTTTATCTGCAAAACATAAGCAAGATGGGCTCTCCAGCCCCGTTAATTTCCCTTCCATGCTTTTAATTGTGAAGAATGGAGCCATTTTTCCTGCCTTTTCGCCCCCTTTCTGATTTCTACCTGGTACACGAAGGGGCTGGCCTTGTTCACAACCCTAACGGGCCCCATCCATTGTGATTCCAGCACCTGGTTCTTCTCTCTAACCCCCCGATACATTACCAGGTCCCCCATGTTCCACTCCCCGCAGCGCAGCAGCGGTCCCAGCTGCTTATCCATCTTGGGGATGCTGGTCTCCTGCACTGAGGCAAGCTGATGGTACATAGCCAACACTGCCCTCAGCACATCCTGGACCCACCTGTCCATCAGGACACGGGGCTGCAGTTCGTCTGGTGGCTCCCCTCTTTGCCACCAGTGTCCCAGCAGCTTCAGGTCTTTTCCAGGAAGCAACTTTTTGGGAGAAGGCCCTTGAGATGCCATGGCTGCCCGTAACGCCAGCAGGACCAGTGGGAGCTTCTGATCCCAGTCTTTCTTTTGCTGTTTCACAAGCTTCCTCAATGCTGTCTTCAGTTGTTCGTTGGGCCCCTCTGCTGAGTCGGGCTTCTGGAAATGCCCTGTGATGTGAAGCTTTTGTTTGATGTCCAGGGCTTGGCACACCCCTTTCGTGACTTCTCCGATGAAGCGTTGGCCATAGGCTGAGTTGATCTCCTTTGGGATGCCCCACTGTGAGAAGACATACTCTACCAGGATCTTTGCGGTTGCGCTGGCTGTGTTGTTTCGAGCCGGAAACGCTTCCACCCACTTGGTGAAGTTATCACTGATCACCAGGCAATACCTGTTCCCCTGGGCTGTTTGGGGCAAGGGGCCAATAAACTCTAAATACAACTTGCTCCATGGCCCAGAAATCCTCTGATGGCCCAGGAGGGCTTTGGCTGTTTTGACATCAGGACTGTTGGCCGCGCACATCAGGCAGTTGCTGACATACCGCTCCACATCCTCTCTCATTTCGGGCCACCACCCAGCACCCTGCAGCTTCACCATGGTCTTGTCTGCTCCCAAATGCCCTTGCTCGTGAGCCAGGGCCACCAGCTCCATCCGGAGGAGTTCAGGCACCACCCAGACCGGGAAGTCCACCCCCTCCCTTCGCGCCAGGACCAGTCCCGAGACGTCCTTCCACACCTTGCACCCTTTATACTCCCTACCCTTCACTAGCTCCCAGATGCTGGGGTCTTGCGCCTGCAAGCCCAGCAGGTCCACGCTCTCACAGTTTCTGGTGCGAGCCACCAGCACAGGCCCGTTCTCTGAGGATTTGTTGGCCTTCCACATCAGCCCTTCCTTCGCACCTTGCTTGGCTTTGGTGTCCACCTCCTTGTTCCACTTGGCCTCCTCCGTTCCCTTCTTGTGGGCCTTGATCTTAATGATCTGGGCCGGGTGCGCCCTCCGCTCCGCCAGCCTCACGAGGTGCAGCAGCTTTTTGGCATAGGTGATGAGATTGCCATCGGCAGACTGCATGTCCCTCTCCCTCCAGAGCGGCAGCCACTCCAGCGCCGCTCGCACCACCCAACCCGAGTCTGAAAATATGGCCAGCGGCTGGTCTGCTGGCGTGTTTTCTAGGGCGACCATCACGGCCACCAGCTCAGCAGCCTGGATGGAGTGCGGCAGGCACTTCCCCTTCACTACCTCCCCAGTGCCCTGGTTGATGGCAGCATAGCCCGTGTAGGTCATGGTTTTCTCGTGGTAGTTGGACCCGCCTACGAACCACACAACATAGCCGCCCTCCTTGGCCTCCGCCAGGCTGAGGCCGCTCTCAAACAGGGGCACCTGCAGCAGCTTGGGCTCAGCTGGGGGAGCGCCCATCTCCTCCCTGTCCTTCTCTCCACTGATTACCACCTCGTAAGCACAGGGGGAGGACTCCCCTGCCTCCCTGGGGATGTTGTTGTCGGTCAACGCCAACGCCCAGTTGGCCATCCTGGGGCAGCGCAGGGGACCCTCCTCCCCCTTCCCCGACAAGAGGTACCTCACTGGCGCACGGGAGGTCTTCAGCAGCACTGGGGCCGACCCCACCAAGTACTCCCAGTGCTGCAGGGCCCAGGTCAAGGCTAAAACCTCCCTCTCGTAGTTGGTGAACTGCTGCTCAGCCGGCGTCAGGAGGCGTGAGGCATGGGCGATGGGGAGGAGGTGGCCACCATGCTGCTGGCCCAGGGTGGCCCGTAGCCCCCTCCCCGTGCTGGCGAGCTGCAGGACGTAGGGTCTGTCCCCCCGGGGACGTGAGAGCACGGGGGCTTGTGCCACGCCCTCCTTTAAGGTCTTTACCGCCTCGTCCTGCTCTGGCCCCCATTCCCAGGGGGCGTCCTTCTTCAGGAGGTGGCAGAGAGGAGCAGCTTTCTCTGCATAGCCCTCAATGAACTCCCGGGAGAACCTCAGGAGAGCCAGGAAGGACCTCAGGGTAGTAGTATCGGCTGGCGCCGACACCTTCTTTATTAGCTCAACCCTCTGCTTCTCCAGAGAGCACCCTTCCTCCCCCAGGGTCACCCCCATGTAAGAGACCTCCTTCCAGCACAGCTGGGCCTTCGTGGGGCTGACCCTGAAACCCGTCTTCTGGACAACCTGCAATACCTCCGCCAGCACCTCAAGGTTCTCCTCTTTTGTCCGGGTGTGGATGAGGACATCACCAGCACAGGACAGCACGCTCTCCCGGTGGCTGAGCTTCTCCCACATCCTTGTCACATGCATGTGGCAGATGGCGGGGGCATTGTGGAAGCCCGGGGGGACTCTGGCAAAGGCAAATTGCCGTCCTCGAAGGGTGAAACTAAACTTCTGCCAGGACTCAGGGTGTAAGGGGATGGCAAAGGATGGGCTGGTCAGGCTGAGCACCGAGAACCACTGGGATCCCCGGCAGATGGCTGCCAGGATGTCTGGGTACTTGGCCACTGCGGAGGTCCGCAGCGGGATGACACGGTTCAAGGCACCAAAGTCGACCGTCAGCCTCCATGTTTTCCCATCAGCTTTCCGCAGGGGCCACACTGGGGCATTGCTGGTGCTCTGCTGCTCCACCAGCACCCCCTGCTCTAGCAAGGTTTTGACTGTGTCCCACAAGCCATCCTCAGCCTCAGCCGGGTACTGGGGCTGCGGCTGAGGAGGCGGATCTGGCCCTTTGACTGCCACGACAGCGTCAATCTGCCCGCAGTCCAGCTTAGTCCTTGCCCAGACCTGGGGGAACTGCTCTGTGACCCGTTTCACTCGGGGCTCCCACTCAGGGTGGACCAGGAGCTCAGGGGCTTTCACTGACATCACCCTGTGACTTGCCGGGATGATGGGCGCATCACTTTGGGGGCAGTGTAGCAGTGCTTGGTTTGCAAGGTCCACCACCACCCCCATCTTTGTCAGTGCAGAAATGGATAAAATTCCCGGCTTTCCCTTTGTTTCCATTTTCCCAAATTTTTCAGACCCTTTGGCAGTCCCAATTTCAAAGGGTATGGGCCTTGTGAACGGCACTGAGGATTTTTGGCCGTTCGGCCCTCTCAATTCAATAATTTCACAGGTTTGGAAGACCCCGGCTTCGCCAGGGGCCATATTCAGGATTGAATAAGAGGCACCAGTATCAATCAACATCACTTGTCCAAGCACCCCTCCTCCAATAGTTATATCAACTATCAGGCGCCCCCACGAATCGGTCTTAATCGGTGCCACAAAAAGGGGCGATGCGGGTGCCTGGCAGCCCTATTGCTGAGCCTTAGACCCCGGGTCAATCGGGTTGGAGCTGCTGTGCTTTTTGGCCTCGTGCAGCAGCAGTTTGTCTAAGAGCTCCCCTTCCGGCAAGCTGTCAATATCCTCCTGCTTCTCATATTTTATCAAGCGCTTCCTCATCTCAGCTGGCCAAAAGTTGGACTTCTGAAACCTCAGCCCTTGCTTGTTCTCCTTCCCTGAACCACCCTTGCCATCGGGATCTTTACGGTTGTCTCCTTGCATTTTTCTCACCCCCGCATTTTGGAAGGACATGGCCGAGGTTTTCCCTTTCTTCCCCCCCAGCATGTATCCCGGGAACGCTTGCTTTTGCAGCTCAAAATTCTGAGTCAGGATCTGTTCCAGCTCCGACAGCGGCTTTCTGGCCGCATCCCCCCCAGCGATCACCCGCAATGGTGGGGTCAGCCCCACTACCAGTGGCTCCTTGAATTCAGGCCTGTCAAAATCAAGGGGAGAGTCCTTCGAGCCGGGCAGCCCAGTCATCTGATAGAGCATCTTCTTACGGTTAACGTAGGCATCTGGACGCTCCTCGGGGTTTTGCTTCTCCTGGTGGAAGAGCACTAAGGGGTTGACCTCTGGGAAGAACACCTTCAGCACAGCTGACTGGATGTCCCTGATGTCCTGGACGTTGCCCATCTGCACGTCCCCCGGCAGTGCCGCGAAATCATCTGGTTTCATACACTTTCTCACCACATCTATCAGGTCACTCACCGAGTTGCCGCTCTGGCACCTGGGCAGCCACTGGGCCCTGGACAGCCAGTTGACAGCTGTCTCCTTCGTCAATGGCCCTAGCGTCTTCCCCAATGTTTTAAGCTGCTCGGGGCTAAACCAGAGCACAGGCCTATTGGTGTCTATGGCCTGGAGTGGGCCATGGCCAGCCGGCTCATCAGGGGGGCTCTTTTTAATTTTGGAAGCCTCCACCTCCCCTCCTTGCAGCTGGCACATCTCCTCCCGCAGAGGAGCATAGGGGGATGGCCTGGTGGGGCCGTTGGCACCCCACACGTCATCCTCATAGTCATAGTGGGGCGGGTGCGGGTCCAGGGACTCCTCCCCTTCGCCGTTCCCAAACCGGCTCCTTTTGCCTTGGATGGCGGCCACTATGCCCCTCGACACCCCCAGCTCTGCCTGCAGCTCCTGGATCTTGGCGTGGCATACCTTATGATCGGGGCCAGTGCTCCGGTCCCGTTGGACATCCTGCAGGACCGCCCGCACCGCGCTCTGGGCATCGTGGGTCTCCCCAATCAACTTCCCGACCTCCTTCTGCAGCTCCTCCGATTTTAGCTTCTCGTAGCCCAGCTTGTTCTCCAGCCGGGTGATCTCCACTGCGCTCCGCAGAGAGTCCCCGCACAAACCCTGCACCTCTGCCTGCAAGTTGTCCACCTGCATTTTGAGCTCGCCCTTGGCCTGCTCCAGCGTCTGCACGTTCTCAAGAGCCTCCTTCAGCAATTTGGACAACTCCCTGCCCACCATCAACAAACCCTGCAAAGCCGCTCGCTTCTTGCACTTGTTTGTGGGTTTGGGCTTTTTGGTCTCCTCCGACCAACTCTCCCACTGCTGGCACAGCTGCTGGTACGCCTCTGGGCCCTGGAAGGCTCCCGGGGACCAAACTGGGGGGAGACATTTCTGGAGCACAAACTGCTCCAGCTTCCAATTGCTAACGATGTCGGTCATCATAGTGAAGGGAACGAGATCCGAGACAGCTCTGTCTCAGGGCAAATCTACCATAACACCGACCCACCCACAGAGGAAGGCTGAGACCCTGTGACCTGCCCCTCTGAAAAGTCCCCCCGGGGGGATGCCGAACCTGGTGGCAAGGGAAGGGGAAGGTGGGGACAAGTGGCTGCGGCCGAGCGGGCAGCTGCCGCGACCCGCCGGCTCCCGGGGAAGGGATGGGGAAGGGACGCGGGAACGGGCAAAGCAAAGCAGAGGTGTAGTAGGACCCCAATAATAAGATCTCACCAATCCTTGGCTGGATGTCCTGGCAGTCCCGGAGATCTGGAGACAGTCGCTGCAGAGCACCGGTGGATTCGGCAGCTTTAAGGTCAAGCTGGCCTGCAGGGTCTCACCCCGGTGGCTTTTTATATCCATGGCAGGTCGTTGTTTGGGTTTGATAACATCTCTGTTTACTTCCTTGGTGTCTTTTGCTCCTGCAGGTGCGGCATCCCTCCCCACCTTCCCAAGGACACTTTCCTCGTCTTCCCTTATCCTCTTCGGCACTGATTAGGGAAGCTGAAATCACAGGGGAGCAGCTGCTCTGCCCCTTATCTGTTTTGGGGGGGGCCGGATTGGTCACCGCTCGCTCATGCTAACTTCTGCTTGCACCAAGTGCCCTGAAGAGGGAGAGCTGGAGCCTGTCCCCACAGCATCCATCCCCTCAAATTCCCTCAATGGCCTCCTCACTTGCTGCACACCCTGTTAGCACCTGAATTTTGGGGGGAGACCACAGATGGGGCTCACATCTGGCACCTGTAACACACACGGCCTCCCAAAACCCCTGCCTCTGAGCAGAGATCTGCTTGCTGGGGGAAGCGAGATGGCAGGAAAATTCACACAATTTGTATTTTAGGTCCATTTTGGCTTCTGAATTTCAAAAGCAGCATTTTTTTTCCATGCCACAAACCAGCCTGCCACATGCTGGCGTGTTCCTTGGGGGTACCCCATGACATCTCAGGAGCCTTGACCATGCCATTGCATCAGTTGAAGTACAGCTGTAAATCTGCACCTGCAAAGGCAGATGGACACACCCCCCCCCCCCC
>VYZM01015358.1:337664-403931 GCA_013398915.1 Dromas ardeola
CACAGCGCCCCCCCCCCCCCCCCAAGCCTTGCCCTACAAACCACATCTTAGCTTGTAGCAGTTTAGAAAATAAGATGTGACCCACTGATTTTTTTCTTCTGCTATTACACTAAGAAAAAGATAGTACTCATCTTAGTGAAAATGCTATTATTTTCATTGCTGCTTTTACCCCTCATGAAATACTCCAGAAGCTGCACCTTTCCCTGGAATAAAACTATTTAAAAAAATTAAAAGAGCAAAAAAGTTTACCCACAGCTGCTTGAGGTTCCATCCAGCAGCCCCTTATTCCCAACAGACCCTTATTTCCAGGTACTGTGGTATTGGCCCTGTTGGACCAGGCTTGAGGCTGAGCAGCCCTCCCTGATCCTAAAAGTCAGCCCTTGTATCCCAGAAAGCACAGAGGGAACGGATTTTTTCTTATTTTTATGGCAACCATTCCTCCAGCCTGGCATTTACAGCCCAGCTGCAATTACCTGCAACGTGGGAGTTTAGCAGAGATGAAACCCCAGCCAGGTCCTGCTTCTTGTCTGCAGACCCCTTTCTTCTAACCCAATGCTTTGCTCCAAACCCCAAAAGCAAACACTTGGCTGTAAGAAACCCACCCTAGGGAGAAAATTAAGAGTTGAAAATGTAACAAAGCTGGTGAAAACGCAGGGAATTAGTGTCAGCGTGGTGAGGTACATGGGATGTGGACTGAGAAAAAGAAAAGGGGATGTTTCCCCCCTGGGATGGGCAAGGAGGAGACCTGCAGGGCAAGCACCAAGATGAGGCGGGGAGGTTGCTGGTCTGGGGACCGGGATGGTTGTCTTTCGTTTCAGAAAAAGAATAAATTCCCCCTAGAAATTGTGCAGCCAAGTACACAAATACACCAAAATTCAGTGATTCTCCCCCCATCTTGCCCCAGCCATGAGCCAAACACTCGTGATGAGGAGCCGTTGTACCCCAGCAAGGTCATAAACAGCTCTTGTTTGTGTTAACAGATAAGTTCAACTTACATTCTTCTTTCCTCCCTTTTTTTCTTCCCAGGACAGGAGCTCCAAACAATGTGGAGATGGTATAAACAGCAGCTGCACTCCTGCGTGTTTCCACGGTGGTTTTATTTTTGTTGGCGATAGGCTGCCAGACAAAGGCATCCCACCTCCAACATGTTTTCTTGTAGGAGCAACACCCCATCCTGAGAACAGCTTGGCAGCCAGAAAATAGATGGACTGCGTGTAAACAACAGCTTCAAAAAAAAAAATCAAAAATTAACCTCTGTTCTAGCACACACGCTATGCTTTTACATTGCAAATATACCTTTTTCTTTCCATAGAAGACATCCTATAGGTAAAAGCACTGCGGGGAAGCCTCACTAAAGCTGCAATAATGGCCTGGGGAATCCTCCCTAGCCAAAATATCTACTTAGACAACCCAATGTATCTGCTTAGACAACCCAGCGTCACCGGCCTTGCAGCAGCCCGGTGTAACATGCCCTATGTCCGAGGTTGTAATGGTGACAAAAGCCATCTCTGGGAGCACTTTGGTCTTGGCCAGAATACCAGAAGATGCTGCAGGTGACAGCAGCAGTGGGAAAAGGGAGATGCAGCCAGTGCAGCAGCCAGGGACATCGGGCTCAGCTCACCAACTTCACCGTGGGGATAAAGGGAAAATTCACTTGCAGTGGCATTTCTCATATTAAGCACACCCCTCTCCCCCCAAAAAGAGGTGTCTACACACCCATTTCTGGAGAGGTCCCAATTTGGGAGTGAGGGGAAAGGCAAGCAGGAGGCAGGGAGGGGAGAAGCAAGGGTTGCTGCCCTCTGTGCTGGGGGCTCAGCTCCAGAAAAAAGCCCTTAAAAGCACTGAAATGCATTTGAAAGCACTGAAATTGCTCTTTCCTGCCAGGAAAGAGTTAAGGAGTGATTCGGCCCACCCTATATTTTAGCAGCCGAGCCCTTGGTGGCAAGGCTTTTGGTGGTTAGCAACCTGCCTCGAGCAGGAAATGATTTTAAACAGAAATGGGGAGGGGATGTGCTACAGCACCACGGAAAAATCTGGTGCAAAGTGGACCCAAAAATTGCACTGCACAAGGTGCAAAATAATTTTTCCTATTCATCCACCAACTCAAACCCCGGAGGAGGTTTCTCGGTGCCCCCATTTGAGAACACCCCCCCCCTCCCAGGAAATCTCCCCTCACCCCGGGGAGATGCTGAGGCCTTGTAAGGACCATGAGTATCTGCACAAGTACGGCATAAAAGAAAACCGAACCCCGCTTGGCAGCCAAGGGGGCAGTGAATAAATAAAATTAATAAATAATTTATGGGGGTTTTTTTCCCAAATGTGGAAATATTGAAGGCTGACACCAGTTCACCCCTGTAATTTCACATCACTTGTTTCACTCTCTGAATCCTAAACCCCAAGTGCTTCAAGTCTCACCCTCCCAAAGACGTTTCAAAGCCACTCTGATATTTTATCTATCATTTAAATATTTCTACGTATGAGCCGTGCAGTGTCGCAGCGACCAAAGCAGCAAAGTGGGGAGCCCCAGCAGAATTTCCTTACTTTTGTGGGTTTTCAGCCACTAAATTTGTTTGAGGTTTCTTGCTCTTGGCTTCAAAGTTTTCTGTGATGCCTCACACCTCTGCTTTCTGGCGATCTAGTTTGGCGTTCAGCATTTTCCAGGGCTGGAGAAAAACACCTCCTGGTAAAGATTCTACCGAAGAAAACAACCCCACAGCTCATATTGCACCTTCTCCTTATTTTGAATGCATTTTAATCTTAACGGAGGAGAAACCAGCCAAAACTCATCCTTTCCTGCTTTTATTTTTAACACCAAGCTCCTACATTTACCATTTTTCAATTGCACGGACCTAAATTAAAAGAAGGAGGAAAAGCTAGGTGATGAAATATGAAGAAATCATAATTAAAAATCAATGAGTTTTCATTTTTTTTCTTCCTAAAGGGGATTTCAGGGGATCCCGTGGGTGCGGTGCTGGAGAAGAGCGTGGGGCTGCCACGCACACCTGGTTTAGGGGCTTGGTGCAGAAGAAGCTGCCGGGCTGAGTCTCCAGGTGCTGCCACAGCAGATGCTCTTTGGCAGCCGTTGGCAAGACGTCTGCGCCGAGACAGGGAAGAACCTCCTGGGGTGAAACCAGCCCTACCGCCAAGAGGTGACTGTGCGTGGAAAGGGGGAGCTGGCACAAAACACCTCTGTCGTTGACTCCATCACCATGGCCCGGCCGTGGCTCCATCTGTGCATCTGCCTCCAGATCCCAGGTAAGAGGCACATGTCTCTTAAGGGTTGAGGGCACCTAAAATCATGCTGGAGCCTCTCCTCCACCCTGCTCCAGCACATGGGATGTGTTGCACAGCATGTGGATGGTGGAAGTTTAAATATACAGGCATAGTATAGATCTACGGGATATTATTACCTATCACTGCATAATTTTGGACAATACTTTAGCTTTTGGTCAGCTCTAAATTGGTCGAGCAATTGGACTAGATGATCATTGTAGGTCCCTTCCAACTGAAACAGTCTCTTCTCGTCTCCTCTTCTTCTCTTCTCTTCTCTTCTCTTCTCTTCTCTTCTCTGCTCTTCTCTTCTCTTCTCTTCTCTTCTCTTCTCTTCTCTTCTCTTCTCTTCTCTTTATAGTGCAATATATAATGGTATATACACCACAGAGTTTGTTTTTACTGCACTCTATTAGTGCAGATGGACTGCGGGAGGCTGCTGGTGGAGAAGTTAAAGTAGGAGCTCTCTCTGTTGCCTGCGTAACGCAAAGATGATAACATCCCATCAAATTTTCTTCTAAATCTATCGCAGGACTGAATGTTTCCCAAGGGCCTCAGCTGGAATCGGTGTGTTATAAAACCATGCTGCCTTCTGCTTACTGCAGACATGTTGCAGGAGGTCTGGACCAAATATATACAATCAATGTCACGGCAAAGTGGTACAATTACCCTTTACAGGACAGATTGTGCGATCAGTTCTTAGGTGGAAAGTGTTGAGAGCTTGAAACACGCGTTAAATGTATATATTAGGGTGGCGACTCAAGTTGGTCCCCCGAGACATCGCCCAGCCTGGGTCCACAGCTGCCCAGCACCCTCTCTAGAGGCTGTCAGGACTGCTGGGTGTTTTGTTCACATCGTGTAATGGTCATCCAGCTGTGGCATAACACGGCCGATCTGGCAGCAAATAGCCGAGGCACTTTATCAACACCTATATACAGGTGGCAATATCCTGTAGCTCTATACGGTGGGGTCCCTGCTGAGAAAACCCCAATAAATTAGAGTTTGCTCTGTACGTGCAAAAGAAACAAGGACTGTTTTTGAGGTGCTGCGAGTGGGTCTGGCCAAGCACACGGAAACAAACCTGTCCCACCCTGATTCCCTGTGGTCCCCTGCAAGAATATACACCAGGAAAGGGAACAGGGAGGTTCTGGGGGATGGAGGTGTGACAGAACTTTTCTGCTCTGGCTCCATAGCAGCTCACTGCACCGGAGCTTGACTTCTGGCTCAGAGCAGAGCTGAGCGTTTTCCAGGATCCCTTCTCATCTCTTCTGATCTATCTAATATCTCTCCAACAGCTCAAGCAAAAGGTTTTCATGGGGCGTTAGGTTTCCCATGTCCAGCAGAGCCAGATCTCAGGGCAGCCGAGGGAACCCTGAAGTCACCATGCCCCCCGGCCACACTTATTTCATCCCCTAAAAAAAACCACACAGGTGTTTGCCAGAGCAAAGTTTGGGAGGATTGCACTCCAAAACCTGAAAATGCTGTATTTGAGTATTAAGGAGACATTTATATTGCCACAGCACCAGAGGATGCAGTGAAATGCTTCGGCTGCTGTGCAATGCCCGAATTTCGGCATTAAAATGTTAGGGCTGAAGCATGTTCATCTCTGCAGTGTGCCAGCAGCAATGGGGTCATCGCTGTGGGACGGAGGAGAGCTCTGGACCTGTGTCAGTCAGCAAAGCCCTCTCCTCTGCTTGTCCCCATCTGGGACATGGGGGACATCAGGACCATGGGCCATGGGGGTGGCTTCAGGTGGTCATGCAAACCCATTCCCACACCACAAGGCTGTTTGCAACAACTACTGTAAGCAGCTTTGGGATTTTGAAGGAATAGGGACATTTTAAGCTAAAAAAGCCAAAAAAACATGATTTTTTGAGCTTTTTGTACAGCTTTAAAACATGCCTGGGAAAGAGACGAGGGAAGCGAGAGCATCCTTATCTTCAGAGGGCTGTTTTTCACTCAATCTTGGAGTATCTGCCGCTTTGAAGGATTGTTTGCTGAACAGAAAGGATCACAAGTCACCTGTTATGCTTTTCACAAGGACACATCCTCGCTCGCACGCAGACACCGTTCACATCTGCCCGGGACAAACACCACTCAGATAATTTCCAGAAAAGCGGCAAAGCCCAAACAGGGCAATGAGATATCAAACCAAAGCTTTCAGCCCCGCCGCTATGCCTCACTCCCTCTCCTTTCCCAGGTCTTGAAATTCATACAAAAATAATGTCGTCTGAAAACTAATATGAAATTGACTCATTTTAAGATGGTTTTACGCCTTTTTGGTCTTTTTCTGCACCTGAGATGAAGTTTATCGGTGTTACATCTGTTTGTTAGAACAAAAATCTGGCAAAGGGGTTAAGAGGCTCAAAAAATCTGTTGAAAGACAGGTGAAGCCCCACCAAAAAATGAGAGAGAAAAGGAGGGCAGGAGAGGGGCTTCCACAGGAGCAGATGGAGATGCCCTTCCCTGCACATACAGCCCCAAGGACACCCTCAAAATCATCCCTTCGTCCCTCTCCCTGCCACTGAGCCTCCTCCTTAGATGAGTGTTTAAGGGCAAAATTTACCTTTATAACTAAGCTTCACCAGAAAATAGCTGGGGAATCCAAAAAGGCCTCTGAGGGAACATGGGCTGAGGTTCCTGATAAAGCTGCTCCTGTTTCTCACTTATGTGATCCCCTCTTCTGTGACTACTTGATCTTATTAAGCCCACAAAGAAAATCTGTACTTAGCATGGAAGAAAAATAATGCAAAGAAAATAATAATTGTGTATTCTTCTCTCTTTTTTCTTAGGTTTCTGTACAAATCTACTTTTATTGCAGACTCCAGAGAATATTTTAGCCCAAACTAACAATAAAACAGAAATCCTCTGTGAGCTGAAGAAGGAGCATACTGGGGTGTACTGGTACCGCTGGAGCCAGGAGAGGCAGAATTTCGAGTTCTTGATATTTTCCAGCTCATTGGGCAAAGCCACGTATGGCACAAAAATCAGCCAGGACAAGTTTAGTGTCCATGGGACGAGTTCCCACACCTCCTACAGCCTGCACATCAGCCACCTGCACGCCTCGGACAATGGCACCTATTACTGCTCCATCTCCCAGTCCTCCCAGCTCCTCCTGGGCAGCGGGACACGGCTTGGTGTGGGTAAGCGTCACCCCCAGGGTTCTAAAATGTGCCACTGGCAGGCTGCGATGAGGTCGCCTGGGTTGGTAGACCCTTTCCTAGTTTTGAGATGCAAGGTTGGTGCTCTGGGGCTTTTCTGAAGAGACCTGTGAGACTGGATAAGGCAGAAAATACGGAAAATAGCTAAATTTTAGGTCAGCTGCATGTGATAGTCCTTTTGCCACCAGCAGTTGCTCTGCTGTGATCATGCCTTGAGCACCGCGTTGGTCCTGGCGTTTTAGGGTTTCCATGGGAAGACCCTCAGCCCCTGATGTTGCCATGCCCTGTGCTTTTCTCATCCCCTGTGGTACTTCGCATGAGGGGCTGGATATGTGCCCTGCTGAGTTCCTGGGTCCTTCCCTGCCCTGGTTCTTCCTTACCCTTCATCCAAGTGAGAAGAGCAGCATCAAGGCCAGAGGACATCACCCCTCGCATCTCTGGGGAGCGTCTGACTGCAGGTTTCAAGCCTGTCCTTCACATAAAGGATTGAAATGGGATTTATTCCTCAAAGCTCACAACCCACTGTCACTGGGGAGCTCCAGCCAGAAATCAGAGCTGTCTGCGGGTGGCATTGGGGGAGTGATGCTTTACAGACCCTGGGTCGTACAGCAGCTCTTTTCAGCCTATTTATCCCCTTGACCACAGAGCAGAAGGTGATGTAGAAAAACTAATGTGCTTGAAGTAGGATTCAGCCCTTTCTTTGCAGGCTTTTAGGGAGACAAATAACTTATTTAACCAAGATGCAGCTATGGCTGCTGGCTCTAAAGCAGCCCCAGTATCCCAGCCTTTCTGTTTTGATTTAGGTTTTTTTGGCAAATATGCCCTGAACCTTGAGCTGGCTGAGAAATCCCTTTTGGATTCCTGCCGGCTCAAAGAAAAGCTGGTTTAAGATAAAGGAGAACTGGTTTTTATCAACTGGACACATATCTATGTGCAAAGCAAAGCACGAAAAACAGGATTGAAATTCAGCACGATCAAGGACACTCCAATTTAAAACAAAACACCGGCAGGTGCCCTAGGAAGAGTCAGGCTTTGCTGGTTATTTTCTTTTTTTTCCTTTTAGTACTCACGATAAAGCAAATTGTCTTTAAGTGCTTTTTCTTTAAGTCTATCATAATGTAAGGGAGAAGTTGTCCAGATAAATCCCAGGCACCTGATGTCTCTCACTTTTCCTTGTAAAAGAACGGTGGTTTCCATAGGAATTTCAATCCTGGATAGAAATGGAAAAAAACAGTTTTCAATCACCCAAAATTTTGAATAAGTGGAGTTTGAGCAGTCAGATCTACAGTTATTAAGGACATTACTGGGATATTTTCCTGACCAACTTTACAGAGAGATGAGTGTGCTTCATTATAATTCAGATACACCATAATAAATCCTGCCCTCATTTTATCAGAAAAAATAAAATAAAATCAATTTTGGGCAAAGATCAGGGCAAACCAAATATAGGAAAGATCTGGGGATCCCTTAAAACCTCCTGGTGCTACTGAAATCTCCTACTACCCGTGATTTCTTGCAATGCTGATGAGATGGTGCCTGGCTGTAAATGCAGCTTAAGGAAGTTTCCCTTTTCTCTTCCTTAATCTTCTGCCCTTGTTCACCTGGTATGTTGTTTTATTAATGCTTTTACAAGCTCTTGGTAACTTCTGTGGCCACCGAGAGGTTCAGGTCAAGCTCCTGGGCTCTCCAGATGACCCAGGTTGGGGGGGGGTGGGGGTGGGGTGGTCCCCAGGTGGGACTAGTTTTAAAAGCCAAAATTTACAGCCCTTCCTGCCTGCTGTTTGAGACCTTTGCTGCGCTTGGTGCCATATTAACCACCCTCTTCCCCTCCTTATCCACCAGTTGATGTTTTGCCTCTGCCTCAGAAGACCACTCAGGCACCGTTCTCCAAAAAACCCGTGCGGTGCATAACGAAAAGAAAAGCTTCCAGCAAGAAAGGTACGACACCAGGTTGGCTCAGGCTTCTTTGCAAAAGGGGATTGCTGAGGTCCTGGGGGTGCCTAGAGTTCAGCTGGAGTTTGTCCTGGGGTGGGGGCAACCACAATGTGACCTTGCAGGGACGGGCATCCAGGTCTACCTAGACCCACCGCCCTGGATGGAGCTGACCTCTGCCTTTAGGAGCGGTTTCCTGGGATATGCAAGGGTTTATGGGCCAGGATGTACTTCCATTTAGCTCTGCTTAAGCTCTGGTGTCCCTTGTGTGTGCAGCTCCTGTGGGTGCAGCATCAGTCCCGCAGGCATGATGAATTCCTGTGCCAGAGACAACACCACAAAAAAGGTCATTGTGGCTCATAGCTAAGTTCCCCGCAATGCCTTCCACGTAATGCATCCCTCAAGGGATACTCCAGGGTGATGGTTATGTCCCCCACCCGTCTCGAGGACCTGCTTTGCTTTACTCCTCTCTCCACCTGCCTGAAGCTGCGGGGACAGGATGATGCCGAGTGCTGAGCTGGGGGTGAGCAGCTCCACACCATGTCCCTTCCTGCTCTCCAGGTGCCTGCAGCCCCCTGGTCTGGGTCCCACTGGCCACCAGCGCCCTGGTCCTCCTGCTGAGCCTGGTCCCCACCGCCCACCGCCTCTACCGTAAGCATCCTGCCAGCCCCGGGGGACAATGAGGGGTGCTGGGCCCTGGGACAGCCTGGGAGCGGGATGGGGAGCTGGGAGGAGGTGCTGGGGGCTGACAGACACCATCTCTCCCCAGGTCTGCGGCGGAGGCTGTGGCTTCGCATCCACAGGCAGTAAATCCCACCAGCTCCCCCCACCTTGGGCAGGCACAGAGAAGCTGCCGACCCTCCCCTGCAGGGTGCTGAGCCTGAACGGGACCCCCGAAGGACGTTACAGTGGACAGACGTGGGCTTGCACTGCAAGACAGACTTTTCTTTCCTGCAATAGACCACGACTTTAATATTTTTTCTTGATAAAACGGCTGGCAAAAGGACAGGGCCGGATCCTGCAGCGTGCTGAGCACTTCTCAAAGGGCGCTGAGCAGGGTGAAAACCACGACCGGCTCTGCACCAGGGGCACCGGGGCTGCTGTACCAAAGGGATTCAGATGGGCTGTAAAGATGCTCTGTGAGCTTCTTGTCTCTTCTCTCTGTTCGCCCATGGGACAGCAACATGGGTGCTTTTGGTTTGCTCCTGCTAATGCTGGTTGATAAGACTTTGGTAACGGACAGTCTGAGAGCAACCGGCAGACAGCAGGGGCAGGTCACTGCGCAGCTTGTAAAGGCCCTGTACAGGTGTGTTTGTTAGAAATAGTGAATATATTGCTCAGCTGTTTCGCTCCGCAGGCTGGTGCCTTGTGGCTGCAGTCGGTGCGGGACATGGCTGCGTGGCGAGCAAGGAGCCATGGCCTCTGCCCAAGCAAGAGTTAAAACAGAAAAACAGCTCTGGGGGGGAGCAGGTCTGGGAGGGCATCTTCTCTCACAGGAGAATGCAAACAGCCAAGAGTGGGAGAGGAAAACCAGACAAAGCGATGCAGCCGAGGCCAAACACCTGGCGCAGCCTGAAGGCCAAAACCACCTCTGATAGCAGAGGCGGCCGGGGGCTGGCCTTGAGCCCAGCAGCACGGCACAGACAGCGAGGATTGCCCCGAGCGATGCCTGTGTGTGCTGAGACTGGAGCAATACCAGGGTGTACCGAGGCCCAAGCGATGCCCCCGTGTGCTGAGCCTTGAGCAACACCCGTGTGTGCTGAGCCCTGAGCGATACCCACGTGTGCTCAGCCCCGAGAGATGCTCTGTGTGCTAAGCCCTGAGTGATGCCCACGTGTGCTGAGCCCTGAGTGATGCCCATGGGTGCTGAGCCCCGAGCAATCCCTGTGTGTGCTGAGCCTGAGTGATGCCCATGGGTGCCAAGCCCTGAGCAATACGTGTGTGTGCTGAGCCCTGAGTGATGCCCATGGGTGCTGAGCCCCGAGCGATGCCAGGGGCAGGGTAGGTCTCCTCAGGGACGTTAACATGGCTGAGCCGCTGCCCAGAGCTGCAAGGCTGATGTAGGGCCGGAAATTCTGCGTCTTGCTGAGCGCAGGCAGTGGGCGGCTCGCTCTCGGGTGCATCCCCAGCCCCCCGTCTCTGCTGAAACACTGGCAGCAGTGCAAGGCCGATCACCTGCAGTGAGTGCAAGGGGAAGGTGGTTGAGACACCACCTCCTGTCCCCAGCATGGATGGGAAGGTCAGCAGCTGTTTTTGCTGCTGGGGAAGCAGCGGGGATCTCCTGCGCTGCACACTGCATGTATCCTTACAGCTGCCCACCAGCCAAGGACTCATATGGCTCCAGAGTCCGCAGGGACAGGGCATAAACGGGTGTGGGAAAAGCTTCTGCGGGCGTACAGCATGGCAGTCACACAGCAGCATCCCCCTGGCCTTACCCTCCCTCCCCTCCCAGACGCAGGGAGCTGCCACTCTCCACTTAAATTTTTCCAGAGGGCTTGGTCTCAAACCAGGCTGTGGGTGCTCCTTGAGGTGGATGTTTCCCCTGAATGACGCAGTGACAAAGCCAGCAGCGGTGCGCGCTGAGCTGGCCTTCCTGGGCTGTGAGGCTCACCCAGGCGCTCAGGCAACCCCAGACCCCATCCCACCAGGGGTGCTGCAGGGAGGGGTCCCTGAGCATCTCTGCTTCCCACACATCATGCCAGCAGCATATTTTAGCCTCTGTGGAAGCTCAAATGAATTAAACCCACTCTTTTTCTACCCTGCAAGCACTCAGTGCGCAGATCTTTGCCCCAGGAGCAGATGATTTTTATGATACGTATTTTTTACAGAACAGCTATAAGGAAACCCCTTCGAAACTTCCCACGGGCAAAGGTTTATTATTTCAAAAGCAGGGGGTTTCCCTCTGTCTGCAGCTGCGTTTGAAATCCCAGCTCCATTTCCCACACTTGAGGCACCCTGACCTTAACGTCCATCCCTGCTTCACCTCTCCCACCTCTCGCCCAGCAGGAGGACTCCCATGGCCAAGCAGCCGGGGCTGGGGCTGGGCAGCAAAAGGCAAGCTGTGACCACCCCATCCTCCTCTCCCGCAGGAAGGTGAGGGGCCTCGGAAATAATCCTGCCCGGTCCGGTCTGAAACCGCCTGGGACCTTGCCTTGATAGACGTCAGCCACCTGATTATCCCAACTCCAATAATACCCCTTCAAAGGACGGGGATTTAACCCTTGGGTCTCTGCCTGCCAGTGAATAACTGTAAGAGGCAGCAGAGAATTTTCTCAACACTGAATTCCCCAATTTAACTTCGTTGTTCCTTTGTAAATTGAAAAAAAAAAAAAAAAGGAAAACAAACCAAACCACAAAAAAACCCCATCATCTGCGTGCAACAAAAACAGGAGAGTACATCAACAGTCAAGGATGCCACATGTCCTGTTGAAACAAAGGTTTGGGCAGCTTAGCAATGGAAACAATGAAAAAATTGTAGTAATTCCTGTAATCATGAATAGAGCATTTTAAGACTGTAAACCTCAGAGAGATTTTAGCAGCGGGTTTCGCAACTGCGAGAGCCGGTAGAAAAAAAATCACCTCCCATTTCATAGACGTTTTTCACAGAGCATATACAAGAAAGAAACAGAAACACTGATAAAAAGATGGGTTTGTGTCTGAGAAAATTAGCCCGGTCCCCTGATATCTGCACCTTCTTTGGTTTTCTTTCCTACCTCGTCACTGTGCTGAGAGCAGGAGGTCAGGGATGCTGTCCTATGGCACAGGGGGGAAAAGGGATGCTTCCATCACGAAAACTAACAGGAAAATATTTCTGTGCGTCTCTGCTAATGGCATGGTGCCCGGATCCATAGGGAGAGATACGGGTAAGGGCATTGCCCCTCACAATGTCACCCCTGCAGTGATGTCCTGGCAAATGAGAGTCCCTAATTTATTCCTCATTTCCTTCCAGGGATGGACCAGCCTTTTGCTGTCTCCCACTGCCACCCTCCTCCCCGCAGCAGGGAACATCCATACCTAGAAGGCAAAATGATGGGATTTTATACATACCCCCAAACCCTCATGTGAATGGTTAATAAGTGATGTCACCTTAAATAATAAAAGCAGACACCGCAAAAAACAAAAAAAAAAAAAAAAAAAAAGGAACAAAGACAAAAGGCTTTTGAATAGGACAAGAAGGGTTTTGCAGATCTATGGGTTTAAGTAGAAAGCGTTACCTATGCTGTGCCCACCGCTGTGAATCATCGGGCGAGGAACTGTAAAAGGGGTCAAAAATTACATGTTGCAATAATCCCTTATTTTTATAATTTTATATTCTTTTCTTTCTATATTTATATTCTATATCTGTTCTGTATTTTATACAGAATAGATATAGAATATAAAGGGAAAAAAGACTACAGTTATTCTTTCAATAAACAGCGCATGCGTATCTTGAAAGCATTGAAATATTCAAGGGACAGAGAGCAGAGCAGAGAGTAAATACAGGTATTTTGGGCCTTGTTGTAAATAGTCTTCATGTTGTTGTAAAACTTCTGTAAACAGATTAAAAAAAAATTGCCAGTCTTTCCAGGACGTCTCAGGTGCTGATCTAATAATGGCAGTGCCCAATTTTTCTTTATTCTTTTAATGTACCCAGTCATTTTTATGTGGAGGGCCTGTGATGTTATAATACAAACAAGTAATCATAAATCAGGCACAGCTGAAAACAATTGATTGAAAACAAGCTAGTGACATGAGATCCAAAGTTATACATGATTTTAAAGCTCCTAAATAGATAAAAATTAATTTTGCAGCATTATAAACACAGCTGAGTTGGGCACGCTAATGGAGAAAGGATGAGTAACACCTCTATTAAACGATTAAACTTGAAATCCATGCAAAGGGAAAGGAGACACATATATCCACGGGTGGTGTTTAAATTCCTCCCGATTTATCTTTGGCCAGAATGCCTCTGTGCACGGTAGCTGCTTATTAAATATCTCCTCCTGGCAGGAAAAATGGATTCACAGCAGGACTTCTAGGCATCCAGACCAGAGTTTTCTAGATGTCTTTTTCTGCCGCAGTATAAAACCAGGTACATCCCAGAAGCTGCAAAATCAAAAAAAAAAAAAAACACCAATTTTTACTTGCTGTTCCCGAACCCCATTGGTGTACAGACACAACCCTACACATGCACATCCGAGCAGGGACACGGGCAATTCTCTTCCCCCTCTTTCAGAAGCATCCAACGCAAAAAAGCCTTCCTCTGCCCACAGCCCGTACCAGCTCACCTGGCTGCTCGGCTATTTCACGTATCAAACAATTTACAGGAAACTAAAATATAGAAATATTGTATTATACATATCAACAGTTACTTATATTGAAAATTTTATAACTATATATTATATATGTATTATTAAATATAGTTATTTTATGTCGTATATTATATATTACAGTTTAATATACTACATATAACCATATTATAGATATTCTTTTTATATATTACGTGGTAGATTTTATGTATAAAATATGTATGTGCTATTATATATATTGACAGTTATATAGATTGAGAGATACCTATAGAAAAAAAAACACCGGGGAACAAAAAACTACCTTCAGGCAGCATAAGTACTTCTTGCCTCTATTTCCCTGGACTTCACTGAATTTCATTCAATAAATCAGAAATAGTAATATATTAAATTTCTGGTTTGTATAAACCAGAAATGGTTTCTGTAATGTTATTGTCATTTTTATTTAAAATTATTTCTAGTTATTAAATTAAATATTATTTGCTGAAATAACAAATATTTGTGTATATCAATATATCTATATTTCATGCACTCAGGGTGAGATTTGCAGCTTCTGTGGAATTATATACAAATATTTGTTATTCCAGCATTAACTGGAACACATACCAGACCAAGTTAATACGTTTGTATAAGGTTCTCCACCACCTTGCTATGGGAAAGGTTACTTTGAGTTTATACACCAGTGGTTCTTTCACAGCAAGTAAAACTCTCCCCGTGCTTGAAATATTTGCAACAGGACGGGAGGTTTAATATTCCTCCCCTAGACATTTGGGTTTTCTGCTAAAGTCTGACTTTTCGTTTAGCCTGTAAGCGTATGGAGGGGAACTGCCTCACGCTTTTAAGCAGAGGAACAGCATTATTACTATTCGCGCTTTCTGACGTAGTTAATAAATTAAAACCAGATGTGGAACACTTAAAAAAATCCCGATGATGGCATCAGCGCCGAATATTTTTCTCTGCCAGGTACAACATATTCATGTGCTTTTGCAACGGGGATCTCACATAACCAACTTGTTTAGTTCATTGAACATAAAAATCCAAGAACCCTTAAGACAAGTCACTCACGGAAAGCTGCAGACAGTCAAAATGAAAATTGAAAAACCCCAAATGGCAAAGCCCTCTACATCCTCTCTGAAAAGCTCCTTGGAGGGGTCCGGAGTCTCCTTGGCTTTTTTTAGGGTCGGGCAATGCCCAAGCCGGACTGAGCCTCTGCATCATGCAGCAGAAAACCTGATCCTGCAGAAATCGTGGGTGTCTGCAGGCAAAGTTTTGCAATGTTGAGTGTTTCAAGGGCTTGAGTTTTGCCAGGGAACACCAAAAAATGCCTGATTTCCCCGTGTAGAACATGGGGAGCGATGGCTGCCTCCAAAATGAAGTGATGAGCTGGTGACAACCACCGGCACCCTGCCTGCTGTGGTCAGCCCCATGTCCCACCTCACCCCACATGTCCTCTACCCTGTGAGCGCGATGGAGCAAGTCTTACCTAGCCCAGGCTGCAAGATACATTGTTTTTTCTGCTATTCTCCTCTGCTTGCGGTTAAAATGTCCAGCCAGGAAGCTGGGCACTAAAATAGGGGGTGCAACCAACCTCCCTCCCTGCGAAGCTGGTCAGGGAGGAGGGCTGTGGATTAGGAGACATCTCTGTCCCCAGAGCGACGCGTGTGATCTCGCCCACCACGTTTCCTGTTGCTCCCTCCCAGCGCGGAGAGCCGGGGCTGCGAGGCCGTGCAGGCAGCGTCAAACGCAGCACAAAACCTGCGCACTGGGCAGCTGTCTCCGGGGTCAGGCCGGGCATCCTCAGAGAAGCTGGGTGCGCGCTGCTCTTCCACGTTGCAGCATTGCAGAAGCCACAGCTGAGTCCCACCATATCTGACCACCACGGGTGGTTCAGGTACCACCATGGGAGGAGATGCTGGGCTACTGGGGACCCTGCAGGCGGCTTGCAGGCAGGGTCACAGACCGTTTGAGGCCGTTCCTCAGCAAAGCTCAAGGTGCAATCGTTGTCTGGCATAAGCATGAGGTAAATTCACTGGTTGATGTCTCAAGGAGATGTTCTGGGCTCTGCTGACACCCAGCTATAGGGCTTCAAAACATTATGCCTTAACATCAGCACCCAATGCAAAATTCAAGTTGGGATAGTTCCTATCAGTGTCTCCAAAGAAAATTGAGACAAAGTATTCCTGGGGGCTGGGATTGTACATTCCTGCCCTGAGCAACAAGCTCCAAATGACAGTGCTGTTATTAAAATATACGTCTCAAGTCATCTCGATGCAGGTGGAAACGAGGCAGAGCAGCAGTGGAACAGCCATTACTAAAATAAATGCCTTTCCTCAGGTTGTTTCATTTTAATCTGACTCACCCATCACTACCATAGTCAGGATAATTTTGATATAATTTAGAAACGTGGGTCACATCCCACTGCTCAGAGCCCAAGCTGCCATCCCCAAGGAGATGCCAGGGGAAGGCAGCTGCTGCCGTGCAAATTCCCCTGGTCCCCAAACCTGGGTCCCTCTTCCCCTCCCCAGAGCTGGGACACAAACTGAGCCAGTTGGCCAGGGACAAACACCTTTCCTGGCCATTGTCCCTCTTCCAAAAGGAATCCAGGGTGCCCTGGACTGTGAAATAGGGAAAGGAAAAATTCACCTGCCTTCTCCTCCCTCTCTCAGCACCAGAGGTGTCTTGCTTGAGGTCCCAGGTAACCACAGAATTGCTCCAATGCTCTGTGCTGGAGGGATGAAGGGGTGTGATGCACCGAAGGCCATAGCATCCTCAGTGGTATCATTTATGAGTGGGCATGCCATGGAGGAGCTGGTGATATAGCCCCTCGTCCCTTCCCTGTGCCTCTCTTGGCTGCGAAGTGAGCAGAGGAGGGTCCCAAAGGGCTGTGGAAAGAGTCCTGTCCCACCAGGAGCTGACAGGGATGTGGACACAGGGCCTGCAGAACCAGATGCTGCTGCCCTGAAGGGCTGGAGCCACGTGAAGCTCAAACCATCTCCAACCCATCATCTTCCAGCTCCCACAACTGGAGACACAGGTTGGAAAGCCATAAGCAGTTCACATGTATGTATATCCTACATCCTGAATGTACGTATGCACACCCAGAAAACAGATTCTTTCTCTATGCGGCGGTAACCACATGAAAGAGTTGGACCCTGCCCTTTCCTCCATGGTGCAGAGGACAGAGATGTTGGGAAAGCTATGGAGAACAGCAGGACCCGTTCTTGGGATAAATGTCCTTGTTCAGGGACAACAGCTAAGGAAGATTTAGGTGTTCTGCATTAAAGAATGAGATAATTGGAAAATTAATAGTGTTTCAGAGGAAATGGATGTGGAGTTTAGTAGCAAATGGCTTCCTCAAAATGACACATTGTAATGAGATCTCATAGTTAAGAATATAAAAATGACTGGTTTGGTTCAGAGCAAAGGTCCATCCAGGCAACTATTCTGTCTCCAACATTGGCTACAAGCAGATGGCTAAGGAATAATAAGGACAAGACAATCATATATGACACTTTCCCTTAATACCCAGACTATTTTTAACTAAAAAGATTTCCTGAGTCTGTTGCTATCTATTGAGTAACCCACAATAGACCTCTCTTCCAAGAATTTGTCCAGGCTCTGCATCCTCAGTGTCCTTTGGCAGGGACATCCATGGGTGAAGGACAACTTCTTTTGCTTTCAGCCTCACCAGCATCAGCTGCATCTGCTGCCCCTTACTTTCTGTATTGGAAAAGGCAGTGAATAATCAATCCCTCTCCACTCCCTCCCAGCCACTCACGATTCTGGAGACCTTTAGTGTATATCCACTTAAATCATGTTTTCAGGCTTAAGAGTCCCAGCCCACCTACACAAAACCCATCTCAGACCTGTGAACCTCCATTTTGCCCTTCTCTGAACCTTTTCTGGCCCCACTACTACTTTTTTGAGTTCCCTCTTTGAGATGGGGGGGTGAGACCAACACACAGCGTTCAAGGTTTTATACAATGCATGGGCCCATGCACTGACCATGGATTGGACCATTGGACCATCCAATGTCATAGCTGTGTTCTCTGATTTATATCCCATTTCTTTTCTACCTGCAGCCATCTGATTTGCTTTTCCTGCTGGGCACTGAATTGGTGTTTTTATGGTAGTACCTGTCTTAACCCAAATATTCACCCCTGAATGGTGGTATTTGGGTCCCTATTTTATAGCAAAGCCAGGTCTGGTTTTCCTCGCATGCGTCACCTCACATTCACCTACTCCAAATTTCTCCTGTCCCTGTGTTGCGCAGTCTCTGAAAGATCCTTCTTCAGCTCTGTATTTACAGTACAGAAATGCAAGTAAATTAATGTGCATAAAAATAAAGTTTGCAGGATATGTTTTAAACACGAATTGTTTTCTGGCTACTGAGTCCAACAATCACAAACAGGGTGGGAGGCGGTACCTCTAGGAGAACAGGTATGGAAAGAGCAATCACACTTCTCTTCACGGTAATGGTGAGGATCAGGCTGTTAAAAGTGAAACTTTTAACACCGAATTTAGTTTGTTTTGTTGATGACGGGAGAGCATTAAACCAGCTGCTGCTTTTTGATGCAGCCATCTCTCCTCACCTCTGCCTCTTTTGAACAAGGTATCGTAGCTTAGCGTTGCATCTTACAGGTCAAATCCTACAGCAAGGGTTGGCTTTTTTTCAAGTAAATGCAAAATTGGGAAGAAATAACAAGTTGTGCAAGCCAGCCAACGCTATTAATAGGACCACAAAATGGATGAAGCAAGTAATCTCAAGCAAGCGTTTCCATACGGCCAGCACTGTCAGCAAGAGGAGTGGACAATCAGAAACGGGAACGCTTCCTGGATTCCACTAGCTGTAACCAGCTACAAAAATTAAAGTTCTTTCTCAAAGATGTAAGGAATAGAGATGCACAGGAATACCCTGCTCTGGGAAAGTCCTCCTGCACCACAAAGATGGTCCCAGAAACCCCCTGAGGTATCTCCACCAGGCTTTCCTGCCCAAGCTCTTCAGGGAAGAAGGTCAGTGTGCAGCAAGGAAGGAGACCAGACATGACAAGTCTCTGGACTGATGGAGACAGGAGAAGTCAGCTCCCAGGACTGTGGGGATAACACCAAGGCTACGGGACCATGGAAAGGGGCTGAACTAGGAGGCCAACCACTAAACAGTACCTCAAACCCAACAGAAATTTCATTGTGGGAATTGGAAGTGAGATAGCGAGCCTAGTTCAACAATTAAAGACTATTGGAACTGCTATTCAAACAAAAAAAAATTATACACTGGAGCTATACAGAAAGTTTTCTTAAGGAAACTCTATATTCAGTGTTAGAAAATAGGAAGTTTTTCTGTAGTTCTGGACTGAATCTCCGTGGTATTTCGGAGATTGGAGCTGCAGAAAACCAACCTGTCCACTGTTAACTCCAGCTGTGGCTCTGGCGGAGTAAATTGCCACCAGTGCCCAGAAGATGCTATCACAGATTGCTGATTTACCAAATGCCTGTACAAACGAGCTCTGCAGCATCAAGGTGTGGGAAGCCTGGGCAAGGGAAACTCGTAACACATTCACGTCTTCTTTTATCAAACTCTCAGCTGAGGTACCAGCAAGCATGGAGATTATGGAGATTTTCAACCCAGTGATCAGGTTGAAGGTCTACACCACGGAGAGGTGAGAGCGCAGGAGTGTTTGTGGTTTGCATACTGTATTTTAAGGTATGTGATGTTTACCCAGAAGAGAGGGCAGTATTGGCCACTGAATTGGAAACATGCAGCTACAGTGGAAAGAGAGTGTGTGAGCATCTGATGAGTGACAGTTGCACTTGACATTCTACAAACCCCTTCAGTGCTGCAGCTTTGCAAAGAAAAGAGGGGCAGCAAGTTGCTCGTAAACCACAGCTTCATTTCACACCGGAAAAGTTGTACGCTAGAGTCTCAACATTTATTTTTTTCCTCTGAAACAAAAGTTTGTGATTTGTGACTAAAATTTGAAATCTTCATTAAAACTTTCCATTCCTCCTTAGGAAAGAGATCCTTCAAAGGTTAACAACAGGAAGAATCAGCAACGCTGAAGCAAAAACAATCCGGTGTCACTGCCTGAGTTACCATCACTGATCACTGGCAGGGATCAAGCAGCACCTGGTCATCATCAATGATGCTGCATCATTGCCTAGCAATGGCAAGTCCTTCTGAAGCACTACGAGGAGATACCATGGGCAGCAGAACAAGGGAGCTGATAGGGCACGGTCATCTTGATGCTCCTTTTGGTCTACCAACCAACACAGCGTAGTTCGCATACCCTGAGACATGCTCCTGCTGCCAGTCACGCAATACTCTGAGACATCCATGTGTTGTCTGATGTTACTGATACTAAGAAGCTGAAGAGTTTCTTACCGCTATGAAAAAGTGACTGACATCCTTCCACACAATGATTAAGGTATCTCCTCCAGCTCTGATGCCCCAAGCTCCCTCTCATTTCCCATGTCTTCTTTGTTAAATGGATGTAAGCAAGCACAGAGAAAATTAATCCTAAACTCACCTCCTGCCAAACCCCATTCAAAAAAGACGGACCCTTGTGAGTCTGTCTCTTCCCTGTGTGATTTTTTCTCTTCTCTCCTTGCTCCTGCCTCCTTCTGTTTAATTGTTTGATGTTAATTAAATACAGACCTAGGTTGGCCTTATCATATAATGATAAACCCCAGTCAGGAGTAACTTAGGTTGGAGTTCACCAGCAATTAGAGCCCTGCAACCTTAGCTAGGAGTAAAATAAAATTTATTGGTAGGTTTGGGAGAAAAAAGAAATGACCTTCTACAGTCTAACCAATGTCTCTGGTCTTCTGATATCTCTTATGGGATGATTTGCAGAAGTAACTGGTTGTCTGAGTTTTTTCTTTCTTAGCCATATTGTAACTGTGGCACTACAACAGAAGTTACTAATAAAACATGTTATTAATGCTAGTGGTTCACTGATTTGGCTTAGGTCCTCAGTCTAATAATGACAAGTCTATTGCAAAATATCATCTAGAGGACAAACTGCCAAACCAGAGCACGCTAAAATCAAAGAAATTCCTTAATTAATCTGATTAACTACCTACTCCTCCCGGTTTTGGAGTAGGTCATCAGTATAAAACTTACATATACTGATCCAAATTATTTATACAAGTGTTGATTTTAAATTAGAGCTTTTCCAGGAGGTCCTGCTTGGGCCTTGTTCTTATTTGTTACTGCGTGAAATAGAAACAGCTTTGTGCTAAGCAATACCTAAACACAGAAGCCAGAAAAAAAATTATCCCTGTCCCAGCTAATTTATTATTTAGGAGATATGAGATGGGGGCACAGGAAAGGGGAGGTTTTATCTGATGACACAGAGATGTCTCCATCAGAGCTACACTTCCCTGGTTCCCTCTCTGGCCAACAAAGTGTGTCCGTGCTGAAGAGAGATGCGTGAGAGGCTTGCGGCTATGGCTCCCTGCTGACAATAAGCTTTTGTCTTGCCTTAAAAGGCTATATTCATTAGCAGTTTCTTGCAGGCAGCAGAAAGGAATAGCTCCCCCTGAAGCCATCTCCTGTGACTCCCCAACGTGCCCTCACCCAGCACAATGGGCAAGCGTCAGAAGAGACAGGGGCTGGTGGAATCTTCTGTGTAGAAGTGAGTCACAAAGCGCTTCAGCAAACGAGAGTATGAAAAGGGAGACCTCTGAATGGTGACGCAGGGTACAAACGCGACAAAGGACACGTCACGGAAACCAGCTCAATCCGTGAGCCACGAGGACCGAGATGAAAGACACCTCTACACCAAGAGAGGAATCTCTGGACTCCAGTTTGGTACCCTGGACTGATTCATAATAAAATTTACCCTTAATCAGAGAAAAGAGAGAAGTAAGTTGTCCCTACTAAGAAAGGCAACAGCCCTTCCCGGATGATCCTTTAATCGTATAGGTCCTCCCAGTACAACCATGACCACATCTCTGAGGACATGCACCACGTGCTGTAGTTAAGCGTCCGTGCTCTACAGCAGAGTGAGAATCTACTCCTGACAAACATTTGATCCATCCTCATTTGCCAGCACGTTCACTTCCATTTGAACCGTACTGAAAAATGGGAATCAGGAATTTTCCAACTTTGGTCTCGGATCGTGCTTTTGCAATTTCATTTTCTGTCACTGATTTGTAATAGTGATGGAAGTGGGGGCAAAACAATCCCAATGGATGGCAGGAACCAGCTCACTTCAGCATCTCAGAAAACATGAGACTCAACGGTAGTCATCTACAAGGCAGGCCTGTAGTTTCAGTTCCTTGTCTACATTCCTTCACCAGCCCATGAAGACAGGCGCTTCCCAAGAGCAGCTTATCCCATGATAAAGGGGGGATGAATTCTACTTAGGATAAGGAGAATAAACTGCCCGCTGAAACAAGAAGGAGCCTACACAAGTAGCATCACTTGATGTCTCATCTGGAGGGGCTGGAGTGCTAAGAGGTGACATTTAGCTCATTCACATTTTTGACAGGATTTGGAGATCCAGATCCTTGTAATGATATTTAACTGATGAAACCTAATTTCTCTTTATTTTTCCAAAATCTGCTGTATTTCAGATAGACATGACAAGTCTCACAGCCTCATGAAGGTACGAATTTCACATATCTCAGCAGGCCTATTTCAGGTAGATATCACCAAGTTTTACAGCCTCATAAAAGGATGAATTTCACACATCTCAGTAGGCCTAACAGCAGCTTTCCTCACTCACCAACATGCTTTGACGCCCAATGAAATAAACCCAGTTCCCAAAGCATTTTCCATGACTCATCTCTAAGTAGCAGCCACAATAGCAGCGGCATCAAAGCCAGCAGCACCTGGCTTCTGACTTACCCAAGAAAACGGGGCTTTCTTTACAAAGGAGAAATAGAAAAACATCTCGCACAGAAAAATAACCAGCAGGAAAGCCAGGAAGTGACAACCAAAGAAATAAATCATACAGTAGCCCAGCACCTCGCAGCCTGCTGAAACTGTTGCTATTGTATGTGCAAAGCTCCAGGAAGTATCACCCATATCCGTGTGCAATTGGTCACCTGGAGGCAGCAGCAAGGGCCCTCTCCGTTGAAGCTTGCAAGGGTTTTTTTGGCAGGGCGGAAGCCCCTGAGGTTAGAGAAGAAAACCACAAGGTGTTAAAAAAAAAAAAAAAAGGCATATGCCTGGGGCATGGGGCTTTTTTGGTGGGTTTCAGATCACAGACCACCTGCCTTGCACAAATCGGCTTTTGCAGAGCAATTGCAAAGAAGAATTGCAAAGAGAACAATCGAACACCTGAAGAACTCAGCTGCGTGTCAGCAACGCATGCGCTCGGAGATAAAACATACGCATGGATATATGCCATGGAACACCCCTGTCTTGCTTGCCGAGTAATAAAATAAGGTGTGCTCTGCCATCTGCACAAGACCCCTCGAGCACACACAAGTGAAGGCAGCAGAGTCCCTGCCAAGAAACGCAACTGGGCTCTGCAGCCAAAGCATGGGGCTTGTCCGTGACTTCTGCAGAGCCGGAGTGGCTGGAGACATCAGGCTGCGGTGGCTGATCCTACCTCAGGCAGGAGCTTCATCACTCTGCATCTCTACAGAAGTCATCAAGGCAAAATCCTTGAGGCACCGCTAAGAACCAATAACAATAAATGAATCCAAATTCTAGATTAGAACTGAATTTCTTCAGAAATCTTGGTGGTTTTTCCCTTCATTTTGCCGCCAATGCCGAACACTGTCTCTTTACCCAAGAGGGTCCTGATGACATCACATCCTCTCCAAAGAGCGACGCAGCCTCCCAAGTCAAGCGAGAAAGACCATCTCAGCTCCGCTGCACCATCCCCGCGGACAGCCACCCTTAGGAGAAGATGGCCAGGCCTCCTGCGCTGCTCCTTCTCCTCGCTCTGGGGCTCTGTGAGTATGGACACAGGGCTGTGCATCACCTTCACCGGGAGGCGCTTCCACCTTCACCTTCCACTGAATCCAAGAAATTGGGCTAAATAGTTAAACGGAAAATAAAAAGCAAATCAAAAAGGCTGACTTTGAGGTTTGCTCACTGATTGTGGAGTTAAAGGTGGCCTTGCCTCAGCCAGCGTAGGGCAGCCGGAGGGGTGGCTGCAGCATCATGTGCACCAGGAAGGGAGCCCAGTCAGAGAAGTGGTTCTGGAGGGGAGGGGGAAGGGGAAAAAAAGGGATTTAGCAGGCAGTATTTTTAGGGAATCACTTCAGACAAGCTGGGAAGCAGTATCATCCCCAAGAAGGCAGCTGAAAGGCAGCACCTGTCTTTAAAGCCCAAGTGGCTGATTGCTGAGCACCCTCCACGCACAATCCCAGCAAGGACTCCAGTAAAACCTTCAGGTCATCCAGACAGCACGGTCATCCCTTTCCATTTGACCTCGCGCCCGGTAGGCAGGGAATGAAGTTTGCCCGGAGGGGACGTGGTTCTTCCCAAGTGTTTACCACAAGGATTTCTCTTCCCAGGCTGCCCTGGGGTCTGGGGCCAGAGGCATGAGATGACGGCCAGATTTCGTGACAGAAGCATCACACACCCCCGGGTAGGACAGCAGCTGGAGCTGGAGTGTCTGACCAGCAATGAGGACAGTGGCGTATTCTGGATCCGCCAGGACAAGGGTGGGAGCCTTCACTTCATTGTCTTCACCTCTTCCTTGTCCCGGAGCACTTTTGATGGGAAGGAGAAGAAATCCACACGCTTCGAGGCGAGGAAAGACGGCAAGTTCTACCGGTTGTTAGTGAAGTCTTTCACACGGGAGGACGAGGGGAACTATTTCTGCCTCATGAACAGCAACCAAGTGCTCTACTTCAGCCGTGGCCAGCCTGCCTTCTTCCCAGGTCAGCAACACCTCCACCCAACCTTGCTTAGCTCTGCCGAAATGCCCACCTGCACGGACAGCATCTCCTGTCCATGCCTTCTTTAATCGGTTGCCTCTCCCATAAACCCTATTTTCCCTGCTTGCTTGCCCAAGGCATCTTGTGACCAACCCACCGCTCCTCCTGCCAGAAGCTCCCTGCTTGCCTTCTCTTCTTGTGGTATCGCTCCTGCCCAAAGGCAAAGATGATCAGGCAGACCCAGCATCACCTCCCCATCCCCACTTCTCCATCCCATTCACAGCTCTGAAGGGATAAGACTAAAGCAAAGTTCGCCACCACTCCCTCCTTCCCCATAGGTCCCAAAACTCCTACCAGCCTCGGGATACTCGGGCTTTCTGAGGGTAGTGGCAGAAAGCAGGAAATAAGGAGCCTGCAGCTCCTTATTGGGTCTTGGGAGACCCTCCTTGGGGGATTCACCATCCAAAATGGTCTCTATAAAAGGGGCTCTGGACCTGATCCCTACACTGGCCACAGAAGCAGCCATGCCCTGGCAGGGCTGGGAGTGCAGAAAGGCAGGAGAGCGCTATGTTATTGTATTTCCCTGTATGCTGTATTCATCCATTTTCACTTATAGTCCCCACCACAGCGGCACCCACTGCACCGGCATCCACCACCCAGCGTGGCATCACCGAAAAGGACCCCTGCCTGACGACCCCAGATCCAGGTAGCCCAGCTGCAGGGAGGGAGAGGGGAAGAGCTGGGCGCTGGTCCACTGATACCGAGGGGGATCCTGCAGGAATTTTGGGATGGGGGGAGAGGGAAAATCTTTAGAGCTTTATCAGAGTTGGATAACTGCGTACACGCAGCTGGGAGGGTTAAACTCCAACATTTCATCCCTCGTAGGAAAGGCTAAGGATGACCTAAAACGCACGAGGATGCCTCATAACTGCGTACATTGGGAAGAGGTGGAGGGAGGGCCGAGACTTGGGGGCTGGTGCTGGTTTTAGCCTTGGCAGGGGGTACAAGAAAACTTTTGGCTACATGCTCTCCCTCAACTCCCCAGGAAAATGCCGAGAGCAGCAGCGCTAATAAACACTCATTGCTGGGGATGACACCCATGCTGGGCTTGTGGACACCCCTGGTACCCACCTCTGCCTTTGCAGGCCAGGGGAAGCCCTCTGCTTCATCACCAGCCTCACTGAATGCCAGGCAGGTCCCTTGGCTCCACCACAGCTGGCCATAACACCTCTCCTCTTCTCTATTCCTGCAGAGACCAGCAAGAAGAGAGAGACGAATTTCTTCTGTGAAATCTTCATCTGGGTTCCCTTGGCAGCCGCCTGCCTCCTGCTCCTCCTCGCCCTGGCAGTCACCATCACCCTGTGTCAACGTAAGACTCACCCCTAACCCCCCATAGATATTCCTCTAGCCTGAAGCTGCAGCCCTGTCCTTCAGGGGAATGGATCTCCTAGCTATCCCCTTTATGCAGACATCAGATAACCAGGACACAGTCAACGCAAGAGAAGGACCGCTGTTAAAATCAATGTCTCTATTTTCCTCATCAGTAGGCTTAGGCTGAGAAATAATTATCAACTTCTGCACTACAAGGAAGAAAAATAGATTATAAATAGAGAAAGCTTTATCAAACTGTACTGGCTCTAAAAATGGCTCTACGATGGCTCTACCATCCTTAAATCGGTGTAACAGAGGGTAAAAGTACCAGAACTTGAAACGCTTTGACAAAATAGGGTAAACATGCTCCACGGGGCTTGCAAATTTAAATGCTGAGACAGCTTGAGCTGTAAGCAAACGAGCAACTTAATTACACAGATTCAGAGACTGCTACAGCTGAAGCAGTAAGGCAAAATCTCTGGGTAGGCAAAAGCCCTCTGGTGAAATTTCATGTTTGAAATGTCTTTAAATTACCCTGAGCAAGCAGCGAGTGCAAATGTATTTAAATCCATTTAACACTCACTGGAATCAGTTTAACTTTCTGATACCCCCAGAAGTTACATCAATTTCATTAAACTGGCTCAGCTCATCTGCCTGGAACACCAAAGTGTTTTGCTGCTGAATTAACCTAACTAGATCCTGACGGTCCCCGCAGCCTGGAGCTGATGTGGGATGAATTTACCAGCTGACCCAGTTTAAAAAAAAAAAAAAAAAAAGTACAATTTTCCAGCATCCTTCAGCCCTGAAAAATACTGATCAGCACGGTCTGCAGCGACAGGAAGGAATGCATGGAAAAACACTGATGAGCCACAGCTTAAAATCATTCTTCTTGAGGGAAATAGCTGGCGAGGCAGCCAAGCACCCAGAGTTGGTCCAAATTTCCCTCTGAAGTCACCAGGAGCCTTCCCTGTGCACTAGGATTCCCCTGTGACCTGCAACAGCGTTAACCTACAAATGCCACTCGATGATTTATTTCTGCCTTTTAATGCTGATGTGAATTACCAGCGAAAGGCCATTAGCTGCTATTAATTTCTGCAGCAGGCAGCCCGAGCCCTCAAGGACAGATTTTTACCTTGTGCTAAAGTTAATGGCTAGACATTGTATATTGCCGAATACATCCCAAGGTAACGACATCAATGCTAAAATGAGGAAGAGTATCGTTCGGCTTGGTTGCGTGCTGTGCGGCATCATTGCCACTCGCCTGCTGTAGAGATTAATTGCTGCCAATGGATTTTCAGCAATGTGCCGAAGACGCTGGAGACAGCAAAAAAAACCAAAAAAATTCACTATCAGCATTCCCAGGCTGACCCTGCTACCGTTACTCCCATGAAAATCTAATTCGTGAAAATACTTCAGTGGGCTGCTGGGGGAATGCGAGCTGCAGCGCTGCTCACTTACACGGCTTTCCTCAAAAATAAGCTCGGTTTGTCCGTAGTTAGTCTTAACGGACAGCAAGCTGCTAGCGAATGCCAGCCCTACCTGGCCGCAGCGTTTCTTTACTGAGCTGTGACTTAGTATCTTTGAACTAAAACGTTTTCTTTTTTATTTTAGAAACCAGAAGACGAAGGTGCAGATGTAAAAGGTTAGTAAGTGACAGGTGTTGACGCTTTTCTCTTCTTAAACTCGGCGGCATCTCACCCTCAAGCAACAAAGCAGGCAGGTGCCAAAAAGCGATCTAAAAATTCTCCATCCGATATACAGTGGATGGGAGGGGACCGTGCAATGAATTAAGGGCAAAAAAGAAATAAGATTTTCTTCTCCTGCAGGGTTTGCTTTTGTTTTTTTTTTAAAGTAATTTAAATCACTGAGCACTGACACTGTAGTAGCTACTTAACAGAAAGAGAAGGGATGTTTGTGGCAGCCTAAAAACTTTGTGCATCACCCCATTTACCACATTTGAGTGCTCACAGTGCTCTGCTCAGCGGTGACCGTATTTCACCCCTTCCCCTCCCCAAACTGTTCATTTGATTTCATCACTGGGCCTTCAGGTTGCGCCCGTGGATTAGATGCCAGTCATTGCATCTCAAATCCCCCTCTGCACAATTTTGGACCAACACCAGCGTGGCTGTATGCCTCTATTTCCCCAACAGGCGCTACGTGACAGTAGCAGAGTGCCTGGATGCAGCCTTAGATGACTTTCCTGGGAAACAGCAACGCAGAGATGCATAGCTTTAGAGTTAACCTATTTTCTAGGGCAGACAGGAATATCTTTTTTTAATGCTTTTCCCTCCTGCCTCCCCAACCCACCCATCCCCCTGAGTCAACAGGAAAACGCTAATTGGAGTAAGAACTGCAATTTGCCGGTTTGGAAGAAGAAATCCTTTGGCCTGCGAGTAACACAGGTCCTGCTTCTGCAAAGGGAGCTGCCTGCGGCCGGTTCCTTCCCTTTGCCCGCCGTGCAGGGAACCACGGCTGCAGCTTTGCAAGCCTTGTGCTCGGAGCGCAGCCCAGGGCTGGGGGCAGGGGAGGGCTCCAGCACGGAAATCCCAGCTCCGGCCAGGCCAGCGCTGGGAAAAGCTGGATTGCAAGAAAGTTTGGGACAGTATCGCCACACCTCTGGGGCCTTATGCATTGCAAATCAAGCACCTTTGAAATCGGATAAATTCGTGTTCCTTGTCACACGTCCATGGGTTTCATAGTAAAAAAGTTTTTTAGTTGTCCAAATTAACATGATCACTCAGAAAGAACCTCTCTCCTCCTACATTAACAGAAAATGGATCCCTACAATTTTTAAATTTTTTTAAAAGGCAGAACACATCAGAAATCAGTGAACAATAAGTAACGATGATTAAGGGAAGAGGCACGGAGTGGCAGTACTTTCTGCCCTTGGGGTGCAATCTTCCTCTGCGTATGTCAGAATACAGGCGCCCCTACGGACCCGCATTTTCTTTTGCCCATCTGAAAAAGGGAAGAGCCTGTCAATTTTTAGAATGGATTTTTGTTATATCTCCTGATCCTCGCCTGGCTTTCCAACGGCTAAACGATAACAAATAATTCTCCCAGCCTTGTTCGGGACGATGCTTGCATTCTTCACTTATCTCAATCCCTGTTGCCAGCCCTGGGCAAAGATGTTTCATCCCTGAGGAGAAAAAACACGCTGCGGAGCTCTTCAATTTTGCACGGATGGAGCAGTTGAGTTACAAAGGACAGCTTTCCTTCGGCAGCCTTATGGTTTAAGCAACTGTAACATATTGAAGCTTGTATGTAGAGAGGAAATTCCTGCTGCTCTGAGCAGTTCCCAGTTATTGAAATTAAGCTCTTTGGAAGTTAACAGCGCAATTCGCCCAATTAAAGAGCGCCTCAGGATCTGGCCTGGGATTCTTGCTGGCAGCTGAAGGACTCATTTTCCACCACAAATTAATCTTCAGTGAAAATGGGTGCCAAACCTCGAACTCATTAAACAAGCATAAAACTATCAGTTGCTGGAGACCAGTAATTTCCATCGTTTTGGGAACACGCTGGTAGTCTAGAAAGCCTCCTTTCAAACTTCTCTGCAGGAATCTGATTTGCAACAAGAAAAAAAAGTCCTTACGAACTGATAACAGCTTCCCCAACTTCAAAAAAAGGCCCAAGCTTTTCTTGCCATTTCAGCTCCCAGCATTTCTGAGTGTGGAGAAAGGCTTGATGAGGACAGAAGTGTGCAGAAGGCAGCGGCAAATTTAAAAAAAAAAAAAAGAACACTTTCTTTTTCTTTTAATTAGTGTAACAATTGATTAGCAGTGTACCTTAAGAAAGGAGATTTAGGAACACTTTATAGCCTGCTCTTTGAAGTCCCTGGCTGCAGACCAGGGCTAAACAAGCTGATCAGTAGCCATACATTAATTGCCTTCTTGTTGCTTTTATGTGAAAGTAAATCAAAACCTTTTCTCTCTCTAGACCTGCGAATGGGAAGCCCAACGAGAAACCCGTCACACCAAGCCGACACGTATGAGCATCTGCACCTTCTGGATCATCTTCTGGGAGCTGCCACTGCATAAGTCCATCACCTACGTTATCTATACTGCTACTAGTTCTCACGCATGCTACCTGGACACATTTGAAAAGATGGAGCAGACACACAGACAGCAAGCAGGCACTTTTTCTGTGAATTGCACGCTAAAGCACAACTCCTCCCAAAACCTGAGATTTTTCAAATTAATTCCCAAGGGCAAACACCACTTCTGTTCCCAATGACGGAGCTCTGTGGTTCAGGCAAAAGAAATAGGTCAGCCCCGATGCTGACATGTATCAAGCTGATGAGAAATAAGGATGTTAGCCAGATCTTTCCTCAGAACTGGGTAATTCTTTCTAAAATGCAGCTAAAAGTTGAATTTGCTACAGGATTACTTAGAAATAAAAACCCTCACTTAACAGACCCTCTCTTCTTGGTGCCACGTATCTGCTGGGAGTTTTACTGTTTCATCTAATATAACACAAGGCTGCACTGAGAAGGTAAATACTGATTAAAGGGCCTTGTTTTGAGAGTTTTTACAGCCCTGGGTGCTAAGGTTTACTGTTTCCCTCTTGCTATCCTTGTTCTGCTGCTAGCCCCACTTCTACCAATTTCAGCAGTTTTGCCTGAGCAAGGAACGTTCTGGAAGAAATGGTTGACTAGCGGGGGGAAAAAAAAAAAAGTCTCTCTCACTTCCTTCAGTTAGGCAGGACTTTTAGCCTTCCTTCTTGGGACATGTTCATCAACTACAATGAGTTCTGTTTTTTCTGCTCTGTATTTGACGTAAATATTTCCTTACTCCACTTGCACATCAAGAACTGAGAAAAAAAAATAAAAAGTGTTTTTAGTTGGACTCACTAATGTTTAGTTCTTTATTCAGTTCCTAGCCTCAAAACCGCTAAAATCCTTCGTGAAAATAATAAATGAGGGTTTGAGGAAGTCTTGGGTAAGGGAAAAGGCAGCGATTTACATACCAGCCTGAGCTTTAAGATGCCAGAGTTCAGCTTGCAGTTTACCACTGCCTAAAATGATCTCAAATTCTTTTCCCAGGGACTTGCAAGATGGGCCCCGTAACACTCCCCCATCCCAGGAGGGTGAAAAGGTAGATGAGATAAAGACTCTGAAGGTATTCCGGTATTCTTGCCAAGGGGCTGATAAAAACCTGGGGAAAAAAGGATGACAGAAACCTTTTGCTAGTCTCCTCCTCTGCAAACAAACTGAGGAGAGAAATTCAGAGAAAAACAAAGTTCTCCCAAACTTAGTTTTTTGTAGTTCTTAATAAAAGAAGAAGAAAAAAAAAAAGACCAGAGAAGTGTATCTTAACAATAGCAGGCAAATACTGAATGACAACTACATGTATCTACACACACTATAAAGAAAAAAATTAATAGAAAAGCCTTAACATTGAAATGTCTGTGAATTCAGACATTAGTAAGGGTGGCCTCGTTCAAAGCCCAGGTGCTAAGCTGTGGCAAAGCGAGGGTCTCGCCGCACCCGCGGTGCCAGGCTCTGCCCCATCACCAACGTGCAGCTCCATTTTGACACCACCACGAAGCAGATCCTACTCACCAACCTGTTTTGAGGCAGACTAGGTCACACTTTTAGCCCCATTTTAACATGTTATGGTTACCTAAATCAGTTTGATCTCATCCTACAGTCAGCTCTAACCATGAAGATCAAAAGCTCATACCTTTTCTCTCTCTCCTGTGAGCATCAATTTTATTATTACCTTGTCCCGGACTCAACTTGTTGACTTAGTTTGAGCTAAAAGTTTTCACTTATAAAGCCTTAACTCATACAGCATTTCCGCAAAACAGTTTACAAGAGGTAGGAACATCAGTACCTCACTGGCAGCATTCTCTTACAGCTCTTCTTTTGCTGTTCTCAATCATTTTATCCTGGGTTTTCACATTACACCTAGAGCTTTGGTCTACATTATGCCAGGTTCCCGTAACACAGGCTGTCAGGCAATGCTCCTCCTGATCTGGTACTAACTCCCAAACCTAAATCCTCTTCCAATAGATTGTCTCCACACTTTCACAGTGACCTTCCAGCTCTTTTAAATGGCTTTGTAGAACGCAGGTGAATGCTCTGACTGCGTGCATCTGGTGTTGTTTCCCCACAAAAGGCCACATGTTACACACGGGAAGCGTTTCCTTGAAAAAGCAGTTTCTCTAGCACAGTAGCTGAATGTGGCATGTGACACACACCAAGACTGAATGTAGAGTGCTAAACATTGAACAGAAAACCTAGCAGAGGCATTTTTCTGTATTTTGCTCCCTGTAAGCTATGTTGTTCTTTCAAATGAAATTATTATTTCATGATCCACAGGTTTAATATTTATTGCTAGTTCTACTGCTATGAGTCAATCCTGTGGTGTAAAACAGCATATGGGTATTTAAAAATCAAAAAGCATTTCAATAAGATGAACACATGCACAACAAATTCCTGACTACAGGAACCGCACGGAATCCTAATGCAGGATAAACAGAGCAAAATAATACCCTAAGCAATGTAAAATACATGTATTTGGGCATTACTAACTACTGGCATTACTAATAGCAATGCTCCACTGTGCGGTGCTGCACTGAGACACCCCCCCAGTCCTGCAGCAAGATCAACAGAGCCAAAGCCCTCCTGACACCACAGATGAAAGCAGTGAAGAACTGGACGCAGGGTATTTTTGGGGTTTGGTTTTTTAGTAGTCTTCATTTGCACAGGAAATCAACATCTAGAAAAAAAAAAAGTTACAACCCTGATAGTTGCAATTACCCTCCTGAACACAGCACAAAATCCACTGCACAGTAGGGGCTGCCGATTTTTGACCTCTAGTTCAGAATCACAGAACATCATTGATCGCTTTTAACCCCAGTGCCAAACTGGGGAGGCACTGGGACGCCTCCTGTCTCCCTCTACGCACTCTTCATGCTGAACCTCTAACCTGCACTCTGCAGGCCACAGCCCATGTAGTGCCCCAGGGTAGGCTCTGCTCAGCACAATCCTCAGGACCCAGCATCCAGGTAACACAACCCCAGATAAATACTGACCATCACGCAACTGCCTGCGGCAACTAGTTATCTACCGGTTCAAGCTCTGGTTCCACAGCCAGATGCCTTAAAAGAAACCAAAGAGGAAACCTCATCCTTGAAGATAATCGGAGACTTCGTTCATAAATTCATGAACCTAGCAAGTCTCCAGCAGTTTCAACACTCTGAAGAAAGGACTTTGATTGCAATATTGCTGCCTATATAGCACACTCCCTCTTTAGAGGGTGTATTTCACATAAAAGAAAGCCCAGTTAACAGATACATTACAAATTCTCCTGCCTGCCAATTTCCGGGCAATGTCATCACAGCTGTAAGCTATGAGGCCATGGCTTTTCACTGGGTATAATCAAGCTCTTAAAAAATACATGACCGTTAGCTGAACTCTATTAGCGGCTTACAGCTTCTTACTTGCTATCAGTCAGGCCTCATCTTCAATCCTTCATCTTCGTTCCTGTCCTTGCATGCCTTTAAAACATAGATCTCGGTGGTCTCATTTTGATTCTTAGATCTGTAGGTGACCAAGGGGACTTATCACCCAAACTGCACATTAAGCTTGACTACAAACCGCATATGAAGTATCAGGAGAAATATTATCCCTCTGTACCACTGTAACAGATACCATGAGTTAGCAAAAAAAAACCTATTAAGGAATTAATTTTAAAAGCATAACCAACTCTCCACCTGTGGACTTTCTGTGAGATACTACATGCACATGTCCAAGGACTGTTGTACATCTCTGGATACCCCGGGGTAAAACTTGTTCACCTGCCTCTTCTTACGTGGGCTTTTCTATTTGTGAACCACTGAGATTTAAAGGTTTTCAAAATACATCAGATACACTGGCCCAAAGTGCTGCGATTCAGCATTTGCAACACAACCAGCAAAATCACGAGAAGTTTGCTTCAAACCACCAGACTGACTTCACCAAGGAACCCTCCCGCAGGGGCGGTGATGCAGCACAGCTCTCCAAGGCAAGACTGAGCTTCCTTCCACGCAGTCCCACGATCGATTCATCTGCCAGTTCAGGTCAGCTGTAGCCACCACCACGTCTCGGATTCAAACCTATAGCTCAAGAAGGCCTCTTAAGTTTTCCATCTACATGTACAGTTGAGGAACGATATTGTTTATAATCAGCTTAATAAGACCTGTATTTTCTTCACAAGACAAACATGTACCTTTGCATCCCTATTAATAAGCTACTGATAGAAGGCAAAACCCAAACCACATCTTTTGCACCAAAACCTTAATAACCAAGATGCAAATATCAGTGCAGCACTGAGAAGGGAAGGAGCTGACAGCAACTCCAGCCCTGCTGTAGAGATGAAAGACTGACACAGCATCAAGCTAGAAGGCATGTAGACGCCTCCAGCAAATCAAGCAAGTTTGGAGCAAACTGGCTGAATTTGTGGATGTAGAGTAGCAACGACTGGGCTAGACGCCTGGACTGCTGCTTGCACCAATAAAAAGAGGAGGACCAGCTGAGCTGGAGTCTAGAGAAGCAGCTCAAGGGTGCTTGTTTCTCCACACAGAAAGCTGTTGTTGGACAGGCCCTATAGATCTGACAGCTTTTTGCTAGCAGCGTGTGCAGGAGGTTCTAGGTTACGTGGTGAGGGGACTCCACTGGGTGCAGAGGCAAAGGCTGGAAGGTGTTAGGGGTTAACAGGAGGCAAACAAGAGTCTGAGATATAGAATGACTTCCAAAGAGAAGTGGAAGGAATAAATTCGCTCAGGGGTTGAGGGTTACCTAATTGCAGAGTTGCTGAAAACTAATAGTGAAGTAGCCGAAAACCCTCAGAAGCTGATGGGCTAAAGGCAAACAACCTAGGAGTTAACACTTAATGGTGGAAAGAGTAAGAGCTGATTACAATTTAAGCATAACTTCAGCTAATAAAGAAAAAAGGGTACAAGATGGTCAGTGAAAGAGCCCTGTGAGGCTGAGGGAGCCATCAGATGCCCCCACAACATAGAGCATCCAGAATTTGTTGCCTTTGTTAGACACCTGCTTCTCCCCCATCCAGTGCTTCACTTACTCTGAAATATTTTCTGCGTGGTAAAGGATTTTGATGAGTTAAATAAGACTCCAGGCAAATAATACAGCCAAGATGACCCCAGAAGAGCCAGTAACTGGTCAGTTAAAGTCACTTTGTCTGTATTTGACAGACAATGTGTCACAGTGAAGGCACCTAAGCCCAACCCAGACTCCTCACACTAATGCTGTGGTGCATGTTGTGCAAGTGCCTGGAAGCCACCCCACAGAAACCATATCTATGCTGCTGTTTCTGCAGCATTCAAGACAGAAAAGCAGAATACGGTGAGGAAAGAGTTACAGAAATCTTGGGGAGAACAGTAAGTAGTGAAACATGACCTTCTTCTAACTAGGTTTCTTCCTTCTGATTCATCTGAAATCAAATCTATTTGACATGCAGGGTCAGCATGACCTATCCGACACTGGGTTCCATCCTGAGCTGTGCTGAATAAATTGATAAGTACAGTTTTTGTCATGAAAGAACTATTACATCTGCTTGTGCTCCACATTCCTGGAAACCTCCTGTGTAATTCAGAAACCTTGGAAAACACTGGAATTTACTCTCACTTCCGAGGGGGGGGGGAAATTGTCGGTCAAAATAGCTGTGTTTGTATATTTAGTTCCTCCCCTCACATGCGAATCTCTCATGGATGATGCTAAGACTTGAACTGAGACACTATTTGCATCTTCCCCATCCCTTTGTTTCTTTAGCCAAAGCAAAGGAAAACCCACAGCGATAACTTGACACTTAGTAAGAAGGACGAAACCAGTAGCAGTGTCACTCAGTCTGAAAATAAACACGAGGTAGAAGAAATGCAGGAGAAAAGGGGATATCCATTTCAAAGGCTGAATTCAGGTAAGCTTTGCTCACTCCAGTCCACGCCATGGCAACCACCAGCTTCAGGACCGAGTCTTTGTTCCAGTCTGCACTGGAACTGTGCTGTTCGCCTACATTTGAAATAACCCTCTAGAAAGTGTAAAAAATTCTTAGTTATAAAGTGGAATAGATCCTGGGCAACACTACCAGGGATTTTGCATTTGAATACACAGACACAATTTTCCTGTAAAAAATACTACAAGTCAGTGTGATCTGAAAACACCAGTTACTGCATATAAACCCAGCAGGATTCAATAAGAGTTTATAGTAGGCTATAAACAACTCCAGTTTCCCTATTTCCCTGTAGGGCTCCTAATTTAATGCAAGCACAAAGTCATAAAGAAGTGTTAAGTCACTCTTCTCTCACATATATACACTTCTGTAAACCATTCTTCCTTTATACGTATTAGGGCTTGAATTAAATCAGAATCGTAATGTAACACTACATTACAGCTTTACTCACTAACAGATCGTTGCTACCACTCTTCCCCCCCCCCAACTTCTGTTCTCAAAACGCCTTTCCCTACACTGCCGCCTCCTGCCGGAGAAAAAGTGCAAGAGTTGGGATAGATTAAGGACCATGAATTTTCTCCCTCTCCCCTCCGAGACAAATCAACCTGTGCAGTGCCAAGTACAGAAAGAAAAACAGTCTCTTGCAGCAGGCAAACCAACCTTGCAAGGAAATGGAACCCAAACTTACTGTGTTAAGCTTGACAAGTTGGCTCTGAGTAGTCATAACTAACTTCAAACTCAAATTTTAACAGCAGACATCCTGTAAAACGTTAGGAAAAAAGCATGAAAGCAACAGGATGGAGACAGATCTAACTTAACGGGGATCAAAAGATCCAACTCATTATTTGTAACACAGAGCTTTCAGTGCAGCTTCTACACACGTTAATTGACCTGACCTACAGATAGAAGACTGAAATCAATACCGAATTTCAGTAGAGAAACACTGATTTTTAGCAGGGAAGATTTGTTTTTCAGCCATGTATACTTGCAGTGTGCAGTGCCGAAGTCACTGCAGAAAAAGACCTTCCTCAATTCAAAAATACTTCACAGAGCAGCTGATCATCGAGAGTACTAGTGAGAGGCAAGGACATGAGCTTTGCATTAATGACAGTCATAGTACTACAAAAACGATCGATACCTTTTGAGATCAAAACGGCTATGTACTATTTTCATTTCCTACCATCTGTTTTTAAGGTCTGATTACGTTTTATGCCACCAGTCAGACTTGAAACCCCACAAGAACATATCATAGAATCATAGAATCATAGGGTTGGAAGGGACCTCTGGAGATCATCTAGTCCATCACAACAGAATTCCAATTTAAGACACTTACTAAAATTCAAACTCCATTAATAGAGTTAATGTACCATGTCTATTAATAGACATAGAAATAACACCCCTAACAAGCCACTGCTATGGAAATCGTATTTATAACCATCCATTACTTTTGGAGCACCTATAAGCAAAACCTTTTATATAAGCATAGCCAAAAAATTCTTGGCTTAAGGCCCATCTACATTATAAGCTGGAGCGCTTGTTGCCGCAGAGTTGCTGTTCTGACACATTTTGCAAAGGAAGGGGGGGAAGCAGCAGCTGCAAGCCCAATGCAGTACGCAGAAGTGACACAGTGATCTCGACACAGATATAAATGTGCTGAGTCTCTTTACTCCCACCACACAGCAGTCTCATTAAAAGGCTCTTGCTGCACAAAAGGGACTGGTTAAAGGCTTCACAATCTGGTCCAAAAGGGTAATAGAGACAGACTCAGATAACGCTGCAGCTTTAATATCAAAATCTTTTCTTCTATGGACATTCCCAAACACTGCTAGAGAAAGTGTACACATATCAGCTGCTAAGCCTAAGTATGAAAACCTCAGGGTATTAATCACTTTTCCCCATGCAAGCGCTTTCTAGTTACCAGAAGCGTATCAGGCATTAGTAGGAAATAACTTGCATCACCTCAAAGGGCAAGCTGGATAGCCTTAAGCACCAAAATGCAGACATGTTTCACAAATGCCCAGCACAATATCCCATTACTGTAAGCACATAAGCATTCTATAATAAACTGCTAGCATCATCTGCTGGTGGAACTTCAAAACTGCAGGCAATTACTTTTTAAGTAAACATACAGACAGGTAGGAAAAGAACTGCAATTATCTGGTGAAAACAGCTGTGGAGCTATAATATGCATTATTTAGAATGGAAAACAGGACCACTCTGTATTAAAAACTTTCTAGTATGTAAGTTGAATTGGTACTCTGCTGCCATTTATTAACTGTGCCATTTTTGTCCTCTAAGCAATTGTATCAGAGACACTGTAACACTAACCAGTGTTCACACCAATGCCAAAATACCAGCAGTGTAACAGAGAAAGAGATGCAGCACTTACACTTCAGGGTGATTTTGGTTTTGGGGGTTTTTGTTTTTTGCTATTATTACTTTTAAATAGTCCATATGCCATTTCATTTAAATCCAAAGCATTAAGCAATTCCACTCCAAAGAAAATATTAAAAGCAATTTCAGTAAGACTAGGAAACCTACATGGAAAATAATATCCTCACCCGTTTATTGTTGATTTTACCACTTGGTAACGCAGTTGTTTTGAACTCAGTGTGAATACAATTTAAGTTTTGCAGAAAATCACACACCTGTATTTTTCACATGTATCAAACACATTTAAAATTTAAAATTTGTGTGCCTTGACTTGCTCCTCTTAATGTCTCTTTAGCGATGTCCATTGTCACTGATCCGATAGAGTCCAACTCGGTCTCTCAAGTCAGGCGAGATACAAATTCAAAAGGTGTAGATTTCTCAAAGACGGTCTTCTCTGTAGTGCATTGTGCTAGTGCATTCAACCAGTGTGTCAGTATTCAACCATATAAGCTTGGGTTGTTGTTTTTGTTTGTTTTTTTTTTTTTTTTTTAAACTACACAATACAGAAATATAATTTTACATGTAGCTTTGCATGCCTTATGGCTGCTTGCCCTACTATAGGACAGTGCAATAAATACAAATATATGCACACTAGAAAAGATTTAACTGCCATGATCTACATCTCATTTATGAGTACAAATTTACCTAGTCAACAATATGACGAATTTAGCAGAAAAAGTGGCAATGGCAGTAATAGTCTACTACAAAAACAAGGCAAGAAGCAAAGTGTTCTCAAGCTACAGAAAATTTGCTACCTCCTAATATATGATGTAGGGCCCAGTTCCGCCAAGTGCAGAGTCGTGATCAGTAGATTGCATCAGAACATGCTTTTCCCCATTTAACAATGAATACTTCTACAATTTATTTGGTTTTGATAACTGTTTATAAATAGCACACTATAATGACTATTAAACTATACAGCAACATGACATTTATAGCCTAATCCTGAATACAAAGTTCAAAGAACATGACTACAAAGGCCAGAGAGCAAATGTCATCGACTAAAAGCATTTCCACTTCAGAATTTATTGAATGTTCTCTTACACAAACACTTCTCGATCGTGAAATCAAAGGAACAGGATTTCCTATTCCCTCTCTGCTCCAGTAGTAATTTAGCCACACATCACCCTTATAAATTAGTGATGGATTTTAACAGGTAGCCCCTTGGGGCTATATATTTTATATACTTTATATATATATGCACATTTACTTTGAATTCTATGTAAAAGTTGAAAAAATGTTTGAAAGAAAAACTCAGAATATATCACAGCTTTTTCAGCGAAAAAAATACAAATTAGTTTTATAACCACTATTCAATTTATCAAACTTTTTTTTTTTCTGAAGTATTTACCTTTAATTATGTACACATTACAGGAAATAAAACTTTTTCCACAAACATTCTCTAAGGTGATAGTTATCAATAGAATGATAGAATAATAGCGGGAATAATATGAAACCAATGGGGGTGATAAATTTCTGCTTTTAAAAAGTAAAAAGTCACCGTATAATTAAGTACAAAAACCTGCATTGAATGACAACTGCTGGTGTAGTAACTTGATCAGGTATGGAGACCAAGAGTATAGTAAAGCCCTATGGTAATATTTCTGTAGCATTTCCACTTGGTACGTATATACTAAATGTTGGCAAAGTTTCTGTAGCATTAGCTTATACAAACATAGGAGTCCTCAGTCTGCTGCATAAAATGGAACAAGTGTGTTTTAATTCTCCTGAAATGCACCTGAAATCCAGAGCGTCACTTACAAACTGCATAATGAAACTTTTCTTCAGAAAAATATCTGTTTGGCATCTCCAGGGCTCTGTTCCATCGGACAATAGGGGCATTTTAATCTGAGGGCAAAGACAAGGCGTTAGAATCGCGGCAATGTGCAACAGCTGAGCATTAAGCTCTTTCATCATCTACAAAGGTACCAAGTTTGCAGTGATAGCCCTTACTCTTCCGCCCCCCCCGCCCCGTAGCATGAAACAAGTGTACTCTTAAGCCGTAATACTTTACTTGGCTCCATTAAAAGCCCTTTAGTTGAGACATACCTTATCATGCTTTTTCTTCTAATTATATTCTTTCTCACCTTTCGCCCACACACCCCTGAATTATTAAATACCAAGATTAATCGTGATTAATCCATTATTTCTACTTCTGGATTAGTTTGCTGCATTTCAGTCATTTTAAATAGGCTGATAAGCTTCCTTTTGACTTCATCAGCATCCACTGCGTTTTACTCTCTGGTTCCCAAAACGCTGTGATTTTACAACACGCTTAGATCAGCTCCTGCAGGCTCTGGCTGAAGAGGTCAGCTTGGCCTCCCTGCTGAGGTCTCTCCACTGATACAATTCCACCTGGTTACAATATTTCTTCTAGCATTGCTTCATTTTTCCCCACTTCTAAATTTGGGCCTTTCATCCCCCCCTGCCCCGAGTTAATACTGTCAGAGCTGTGCTGTCACTAAAGCTGATCAATGAAAGCGTCGGGAACGAGTGACTGGGGACAGGAATAGCATAGCAGCAAGTTTACTGGCTTAAAATGGCTAACGTCACCCATGAAGGCATACCTTCAGGCTTTTCGAGCAGGGCAAAGAATGCAAACATCACTCGACATTTTCATTCATCACTTATTTTCACACTGGATTTCGCAAAACCACTTATAGCTCTAAATTAAGCTTACAGTCTCCACGGACGCTGCATATATTCAATCCAAATTACCACTGGTTCTTCCTGAAGAAAGTCTGTATAGCGCTCTCCCTCCCATTTTCTCCATCCCAAAAGCCTGTAGGCGCACCACTGATGACTAGAGAGGAGTATTTCCACAGCAATAATTCAACTACCTGATCAATTACTAAGCCATATTTCCCCAAAAGGTTTACTTTTATTTTTAAGGGATGTTTCTTGCGTTACTAACCTTGCTCCCAAAGAAAAACTCTGTGTGTACAGCCCCCATTTTGAATTTAAGACAACACAATGGTACTTAAAGCTTGGAAAATTATTCCGTTCATTGCATTCCTTTGCGTAACCTCACCTTCTTCAACATCAGAGGGTTTGTTACGCTTTTCTCCAGTGCACCAGCCTGGCTTATCTGGTTTTTAAGTCATTCTTTAAGATTAACAAGCTTCCACTAATTATGTTCTCCCAAAACACACTATTCTATTCTTAAGATTTGTCATTGTCTATATGTTGCTTGAAATAAAAGAATGGTACTTACTTGCTGCCATTAAACATTTTATTCAAAGCATCTCTTGATATAATATGACCACAGACTAATTTCATAGGTGGATTATTATCCGTTGTTTGCTGACGAAGAATGGGACAGGCAAATATTGAATGATACCAGCACTTTTTACCAAGGTCCACTTCAATCTGTGAAAGAAATTAACACAACAATTTATCTTGGGAAACTACATTTCCAGCAATCATCCCTTTTAGGTCATGGCCCTTACTTAATGGATTTCACAATTCAGCTGTGAAGGCAGCAAAAGCCATTGTGTGGATGCCTGACAGTTTCCCAGCCAAAAATACTTAATTGTGATCTTGAAATGGTGATTTATATTGCTTCTTCCCATCCTCAACAAAGCAGAGCATTCTGCCAAAGGACAAGTGCATATTTTAGTGTAGATCTATGCCCTGGCAGGAAAACTGAGTTGACCACCCAGCAAGACTTTCTGTATTTCCTAGCCACTGATTTCCAAAGCTGTTTAGATAATAGATCTCATTAGGGCAGCGGGGGTGGGGGTCACAGAGAAGAGAAAACCCCTTGGATTGATTATGTTAATGTTCTACAGCTTCTTGAAAGACCCTCCCTACACCCACATGTCCTGTCAATAACGAAGTGTATCAGAGTAATTTATTTTGACTACCAACACTGAAAACACTTATACAGCACAACTCTTGCCATCAGGACCAGATGATTTCAGAAAGGGATACCTCACAGAGAAGAACATGTCTGTGACTTCAGGAATCAACTGAGAACTGCAAAAATCACAGCTTCTCTACCTGAAGCCCCTGTCTCTGACGAGTCCCCAGTTCTGACAGGTTTAACCTTCAACAAAATCTGACAATATAACCTTTTCACGCTACTTGATTTCTGTCTTTGCACAATGAAAATAAAGCTTCCCATCCCCATACTGCCTTAGCAGTACACACTTAAAGACCCTCAGGTTTAGAAAATGTAAGGAGGCATATATGTATTATTCAGTGATCTGCATCTGACAGCAGTCTTTTCCCAAACGCTCCCTAGCTAATCATTCCTATCTGGGTGGCGGGGCATAAATCTGTCACACTCGGAGGTTACACTCTCAGTGTTACAGAAAACATATCTGGGAGAAACTCAACACACGTACTTACACTATAAACGAATCTCTGCCAGCCACAATCAAAGAGGCTAACTCAGTTCACGCCCAGATTGCACTAAATAGGTTTTCTTTCCAAATCAGGTGCAGGCCACTAGAGAGCTGCTGGTACCCTGGTACACCACACTCCTGGTAAGGTAAGGGCTATAACGGGGAACCGGGGTTTCACAACAACTGAACTTAATTTCAACTTAATTTCAATACAAATGAGTTGTGCTGGAAGCATAATGCACTGGATCCCAATTCCGTTCCCATGTCCCCCGATGTAGCATTAATTCTTTCATCTCCTATCTGCCTGATAAAGAGTCAGTGTAAAGCAACCCATGGACAGAGCTCAAGCCTAGCTAGAGGAAGTTAATGTTTCTCAGTGGGATGCATTTCCTTTCCAGTTACATAGAAACATCTCATACGTTCAATGTACACTAAGTAGAAGGTGAAAGCATCTGTCTTGTTAAGGTGATCTAATCAAAGACCTTTTCAATTCAAAAAGGCAACAACAAGTAAAGGAGGGTGCAACATACAAAACCAAGAGATCCAAACCTGACAGACAAACATAATGGAGACAATAACAAGAAACAACTTTGTCAGTCACACTAATTGATAGGTCATCAAGAAACTGCAACCAAACCTGGACTTTGCAACAGGTAAGAATGCAAATCTGAGGGTCTCAGAGGAGAGGGGGTCAGTAGAACTACAGAAACTGCAGAAGGAATGTGCATGGGAAGGGAATTGAGAAGGAATGGCCAGAAAGGGGTACAAAACGGGGCAGAGTGCCAGTACTTAAGTGTCCATGAACATGCATTTAGCAGGGCCTGTTGCGATAGGACATGGAGTAGCGGTCAAACTAAAAGGGGGTAGATTTAGACTATATAAAAGGAAGAAGTTTTTTACAATGAGGGTGGTGAAACACTGGCACATGTTGCCCAGAGAGGCTGTAGATGCTCCATCCCTGGAAACATTCAAGGCCAGGCTGGACGGGGCTCTGCGCAACCTGATCTAGTTGAGGATTTCCACACTCATTGCAGGTGCACTAGATGACCTTTAAAGGTCCCTTCCACCCCAAATTATTCTACGATTCTATCAGAGTGGTACATGTGTGCTTTCACCAGTGAATTTCAATCTTTACCAGACAAAGAGGATGGGATCTTGGCTGCCTATACTTAATGTTTTATGCAAGTCCTGTATGTGGGTGCTGTTGAAGGCAGCACCTTGACTGTGGCAGCCTGTGTAGCTGGTCATATCAGTGTCCTTTGCGTGTGTGCGTGGGTGGGCGTCTGCGATTCATGCTCAGCTTCGCTGCTGGCTGAACCTACAAACAGGAAAGCTGCAGGTACATCCATTGGCCTGGGACAGAGACCCTCAGGTCTCCATACAGTAGGAAGCCCCAAGCCCCAGACCTGCTGGAGGCAGCAACCATGTATAACATCCCTGAACATTCGGCACAAAAGAAAACTGAAAACAGCATTTGCTATTAGAAATCTGCCCTGGGATGGCTCAGCATCAACTCACCGGTAGCTCGTCCTTCTGGTTCCAAACACCCGTGCACTGCCTTTGTTCAATAACTGCCTTGATATTAATTAGAGCTGGTAATGCTACACAACCTGCTGAAAAACTGCAGAAAAAGGAAAGGTTAACACAAGGTGCCTGTTAGAAAAACAGCATTTTTTGTATTTCTACTTTAAAGGTTACCTGAGACACAGGAGTGTTGTACTACCTCATTCAGTTCTGGTCAGTACTTCTAAGCTGCTTTCAAGTGTAACAAGCAAGAGTTTTGGGGCAGGTGATCAGTTACCCTGCATCTTAGGCTAGGGCCCTCATGTACTACATTCTGGACTGAAAACAACAGTTAATCCCTGTGCTGAGTCTTATAACGAATTGATTTTCTATACCACCTACTTCGATGTTGAGCTGTACAGGAGGAAGCCATAGTGTTAGCTTATACAGGTAGTTGCTCTCTTAACTGTGGAAGAGCACACACAGCCTAAGAGTTTCCGCATAACTCACATGTACACACAACCCTTTAATTATATGTAATTACCACATAAAGAAAGATGTCTTCCACCTTAAATCCAGAAAACAAATGCAGGAAAAACAAAGGAAGGCAAGTGAAGGAAAGATATTACAGCCTGTAACAAGAATGGCAGTGTACAACTGAACAAAGTCAGTGTCCCAACAGTTCAGCCTGCTCTGGGAGTTACCCATTACCAGAACTTACCACACTATTTTGAAACATTTCACCATGTTACAAAAGAAAGCATGACACCAAGTTTCCACAGATTAACAGATGTTTTGATGGATTTAAGTCTAATGTCAGTACTACAAGCCTGGAAATCAGCAGCAACAGAAAGAAGATTTGACCTTGGTATCAGCCTGCTCCGTTTCTTTTGCTCTGTTTCTTACTATTTGTGCAAGTTTTATTGTCTACAGAAGTCACAGTCTTCCTCTCACTCTGCCCCTCCAGATACTCGTTTTTATGTTTCTTTAGCAACATTCTGGCTAGTTTACTTGGGAGGGATGTGCCTGAACATCATGGATCTCTTGCCTAAGCTAAAAAACAAAACAAAATAAAATACAAAAAAAAAAAAAAAGAAAAGAACAAATCAGACATATCCCTCACCTCTGACTAGCCATTTTAATCCTTACACTTTGCTTTTTGGTTATTTCGGCACTAAGCGTAACTTGTGTTAACCCTGTGGAAAGTTTAGACAAACAGTATTTGTAGAAATAAAAGCATTACTGCTTTTTTAAGAGCATAACAACTCAAGTAAATTCAAATGGTGTCCTGCAGTCTTTCAAGACCCCGAACCATGACCTCCTTAGTACAACAAGAGCTTTCTCGGTGATTCCACACAGTAACTCAGACGGCAAGGCCTGTACAGGATTAGATATATACTGGAGAAACCGACCAGCCTTAAAAAAAACAGTGACCACTACCCATGTTCTAGAAAGCAATGTATTTTCTAGCGGGGATTTAACTTCAAGATAGTTTAACTTCTACAGGATCTGCAGTGCTCAAAGGTCATGGCAGTTTATAACAGTCTTGTTTATAACAAGAGTATCAATACCACCTATACAGTAAACACATTTCAGTGCAATCGATTTCACACCAGGCACAAAGCAAGCATCCAACCAATCCAAACATCAATAACAGGGATTTTCCACTTCACCAAAAATCTCTTGGCCATTTGCGCTGAAAACAGCATTACAGTGTCAGTGCATGAGCAATTAAAATGTAAAGGACTGCTGTTAATTTGACCAAAACAGGAAAAAGATGCAAAACCAAAAGCCAGAAATTGAGGGTTTTAGATATCTATAAAACCCTCAAACTAAAACTCATAACATTTATCGTAGAAGACAATTAATCTGAAAGTGCTCCCTTTGTTACTTCTGTTGCATTTTGTGACAGAGGTGCAAAAAGGAGAAGCAGAAGGCTTTACAATTTTAAGAGCTCTAAACTAAGCACAGAAGTCTAATAATAGTAACATGGAAACAGTAAAAAAAAAAAAAGCCAAAACGAAAAAAAGAGAGCTAGTGAAGCTTCTGCTAAGTACCAAATCTAGCCCAGAAAGATACATATAATTTACTTTCTATTTAATGTCTAAAATGAAAATGAGAACATCAGGCAAGTATATTAGAGAATTAACATCTAAAGGCTAAAAAGCAGCTAATCTGCTTTATCTTCAGAGAAGCTAGAAGGAGATTAGATTGTATTTTCTTCACATTTCCAACAGCCTCCTACAGATTTGCATTTTGTCCGATTAGCTACTGAGCTTGAAAGTGCCTCTTTCTTCTTTGCAAATGAGGTCCAGCAAACAGTTCGGAAGTTTTAGCAGCTAAAATCACAACATAACTCTTAAGCATTCTTCTAAGGAGAGAGAAGACAGGTAAAGTAACGTGTGGATTAAAAACCAAGATGATCAAATGCTGATAGAATCATGTCCACAGTTTTGGGGTTTTTTTTGCAGTTAAACAGCAGGGACGGTTTTCACACATTTGCTGTGGGAATAACTGGGTGATTGCCGTCCTCATCTTTCGCACTGATGTCTAAACTACAGAAGCCAAATTCCATCCATGCATGCTTCCTCTTGAGCTGCAAAGGTGCAGGGTAAAGCACAGCACACAGCAACCTCTGATTTCTGATCTTTGCAAATCTTGTTAGAGCTAATCGTAACTATACTCTTCATTTAATACAAGCAAGGTAAGACTTAAAAGCCATTTCTTCCATCCTCAACAAGAAAGAGAAACCAAAACATTATGTACCTGGTCTTAAAAGTGAGTGAAAACGACCATACCTAACACTGAGCGGTGATTCAACTGAGAGACCCAGAAGAGCACAGGCATCTCTTGTAAAGATGTCACAGATGTCCGCCCACTGGTTTGCATCTAATAGATGAACGTACGGAGAGTTCTCTATACCTTGCCGCAGATACACCAGGCTGCCCATCAAAACCTGAATATCTGTGAGGGATCAGGAACAGTTAGTTATTTTATATAAGAAAATAAAAGCTAGCGTCTACAGTTTTAGCTTTTACAGGGAAAACAGGTTGACACACCAAATCAATATTACACATCCTCACCTCTACAAAATAACAATTACAGCCATCACAGAACAGACGTCTACAGCTATGAGAACCCCAGTCCACTATGGACAGACTTCACTGTCTGCCCCTCTACAAGCACAGCATGCTGCCTATTAATTTTTTTCAAACAGGTTTACTTTTTTGTAAGCTTTCTGACACATACAGGGGGCTAAAAATTAGCCTTTACTTGATTCAGTTTGAGATGGCTCACCTAACTCACATATTGAGCAACTGACATCATCTACCTGGACTTGTGCAAATCATTTGACACTATCCTGCATGACATCCTTGTCTCTAAATTGGGGAGACATGGATTTCACTGATGGACCACTCAGTGGATAAGGAATTGGCTGGATGACCGCACTCAAAGACTTGTGGTCAATGGCTCTGTGTCCAAGTGGTGACCAGTGATGAGTGGTGCTCCTCAGGGGTCAGTATTAGAACCGGTGCTGTTTAACATCTTTGATGGCGACATGGACAGTGGAATCGAGTGCACCCTCACCAAGTTTGCCGACAACACCAAGCTGCGTTGTGTGGTCAACATGCTGGAGGGACAGGATGCCATCCAGAGGGACCTGGACAGGCTTGAGAGGTGGACCTATGTGAACCTCATGAAGTTCAACAAGGTCAAGTGCAAGATCCTGCACATGGGTTGGGGCAATCCCAAGCACAAATACAGGCTGGGCGGAGAATGGCTTGAGAGCAGCCCTGAGGAGAAGGACTTGGGAGTGTTGGTTGATGAGAAGCTGAACATGAGTCAGCAATACGCGCTCGCAGCCCAGAAAGCCAACCGCATCCTAGGTTGCATTAAAAGACACAGGTCACGGGTGATTTTGCCCCTCTAGTCTACTCTCGTGAGACCCCGCCTGGAGTACTGCATCCAGCTCTGCGGCCTCCAACATAAGAACAACATGGACTTGTTGGAGTGAGTCCAGAGGAGGGTCACCAAGATGATCAGAGGGCTGGAGCACCTCTCCTATGAAGACAGGCTGAGAGAGTTGGGGTTGTTCAGCCTGGAGAAGAGAAGGCTCCAGGGAGACCTTATAGCGGCCTTCCAGTACCTAAAGGGGGCCTACAGGAGAGATGGGGAGGGAGTCTTTATCAGGGAGTGGACCGATAGGACGAGGGGTAGTGGTTTTAAACTGAAAAAGGGGAGATTTGGATTAGACATAAGGAGGAAATTCTTTCCTGTGAGGGTGGTGAGACACTGGAACAGGTTGCCCAGGGAATTTGTGGAGGCCCCATCCCTGGAAGTGTTCAAGGCCAGGTTGGACGGAGCTTTGAGCAACCTGGTCCTAGGGCAGGGGGGTTGGAACTAGATGATCTTTAAGGTCCCTTCCAACTCTAACCATTCTATGATTCCCCATTTTTCAAAAAGTTTCATTTCTCTTTGTATCACCCCACGCAGCAGAAAATAGCAGATGACTATTCCAAGAACATTTCTGTGCATTTTTAACACTTTATCCTGGCAGTAGGCCTATTCTAGATGTAATCTACGTATTATTTAGAGTCAAAACCCTCAAATTTAAGCAAATGTGCAGGCATATTAAAATATAATTTTGTGTTCTCTGTAAAAAAAAAAAAAAAGAGTAGTTAATTCAAATTGTAAGGATTCATGTTATACATGTTGAATACAAAAATAAGAAGCCTCTAACAAAATCAATATAATAGAGCAAAACACATTTGGAACATGATTTATATTTTACTATGAGGTGCCACATCCAAGTGCTTTAAATCCCCTTAATGTGATCTAAAACTTACCCTTCTGATGATTTAGGGCAAACGGCTGGAAGTTTTTCGCATACTGAAGTGCTTCTCTTTGATTTGCCGTTCCACCCATCAATAAACTAATGAAATATAATCTGTGTAGTTTAAATTCCAACGAACTATTCTGTGCCATAAGCATTTCTCTGTTGGATACCGCCCACCTAGAGAAACGAGGAGGTACAATGGGACACGACACAGGAGTAATTAAGTATCAGCCTACACCATGTGAAATTACTACAATTATCAACCACCTATTTCAAGGAGAATATGACTATTCCCTGAACTTCTATGAGTCTATAGAGAGCACAGAAAATGGCAAGACCCTTTACAAGTAACGGAGCTACAAAACGCGCACAACACGTGAACGATGGTACTTGTGGTGCTGCTGTACAGGTTAACCTCCACAAAAATTCAACATGCACTGGCTGGAAGGTAAGACTGAATTAGGCACAATATAAGGTAGAAATATCTAGGATCTACTGTATTTGGATTAATACTACCCTGAATGGTAATGATTACAGATAGTCTTCAGCTGCATTTTGAAGAAGTTTGACCAAGCCTTTCAAGAACATATTTTCCAACTTGCTCATTCGCCAAACATTTCCTCTAAGCCACTATGTTTATACACATGTGTATGTTGCCCTGGAGAGGGCAAGTGCATCTATGGGGGGCCTCGAAGATAGAATTATCAAGACATTACAATGGGGGGGTAAGGGGAAGGGAAATCAGTTTAAATATCATACTTCACCCAGCTTAAACTTTGCATTCCTGTGTTATTTTCAACTTGGGCAATAAAAATATTTCTCACTTTGTGGGTCTCATCACCATGACAACACTAATGTTTGGCTCCCAAATGACATGGAAGAATTTTTAAACATGCACCCAGTAAAATGAACTTGAATTTTCAGAGCATTTCATAAAGTTATTTTATTTAGATTTTATTCACACACACCCCTTTTTTTTGTTTTGGTGGGTTTTTTTTTCCTTAATTCAATTTAGTCAGGCCTAAATCAATCCAATCTTTCTCTTAAGAACTTCAAGTTTCAATGTTCTTCAGTACATCTGTTTCTCATTAGTGTTAATTAGTTATACTATTTTCACTGTGGGGGGCCCCATTAAGCAAAGAGCTTTTCACTTTTCAGCAAGGAAGTGAGGTCGTCTCTGTTCCTTAAAAAGAAGGGGTATGTGAGGCTTCTGTTCTTTTCAACCAACACCAAAATAAGAAAAGTAAGCATTCTTACAGTACTTGTAAAGCTTTCAATGCAAGTTAGCCTTCTGCATTAAGATATAGCATTAATGTGCAAGTATCTACTTTCAACGTGTTGTGATGAAAGTGTCAGGATGCTGACTTTACTGGCAAGGCTTTGTAATGACAGCAGTAACCTTTCAGTGGGAAACAGTGAAAAACACAGCTTTTGAGCTAAGAACAAGGCCCACTGTCCCTAATTCCAAGCAGTTTCAGATGAGCAGCCTCAGAAGACTGTCAAAACCGTAATCCCCACCAGGAGGCAAGGGCACGCTGACCATGGGGTGTTTGTTGGGTAGTTTGGTTGGTTTGGTCATTTTGTTGTGGGTTTTTGGTTGTTTTTTTTTGTTTGGGGTTTTTTGTTTGTTTTGGTTTGGGTTTTTTTTTTTTGTGACCAGTGTCCACAGTTTGAACCAGGTACAACAGCAATAAAGCTCACTCCCAACTAAGAAAACAAAAGCCTGAAGTCAACAACTGTAGACCAATAAGCGCCTCAAAGACAAAAAATTGTTATCAATAAACAATAAGACTAGTCCACAGACCCATTAATGAGATATTAATTTGTATTGCATCTAAAGAGCCTCCATCCTCTCCCTGCCAATATTCACAACCACATGACACAGTACTTCATCTTGCTGAAATCGAGTCTATTTTTCCAGATTAGCTTTTAGGCAGGCTTTCCATTTTTAGCTCTTTGACTGGCAACACAGATTTGTATCAGAAGAAAGCAGCCACAGGAGCAAGGCCTGAGGTGTTTGGTCTAGGATGTGCTGTTCCTATTTCTAATGGAACGACAAAAAACCGACAAGTTTAAAACATTCAACCCACATACTCTCTACCACCATCCAAAATCATTAGTAATCACAAACCTGTCTTTCTACCTCCTCTCAAAATGATACTTCCAGAGTGTTTTCACTTCTGAGACTCTAATCCATCTGAATTTAAAGTTTACAGCATACTATTCAAACACAGGTACACAGAGCTCTCTTGCTCCCACACAGGATTTAGTTAAAATGAATTTCACAAAGCCTAGCAAAGATTAAGTTTAAACCATACCCCAAAGGTCCAGGCAAATACCAGGACTTGTGCACTTTGCTGCTTTACAGACAGAAGAGAAGACAGTATCTCTTACCCAGGAGATTATAGTCAAAAGCTTTGAACCTGCAAGTCAGTCTCTACCAGACCTTCACATGGAGACCCACCTGGGCTCAGATGGGCCAGAATCTGCCCAGATGGATTTGGCTCCCCCATCACCAAATTACAATGAAAAAAGGTCACTGGAAATTAACAGGATCCTGCAGAGGTACAGAGATTATATGGCTTAAGATTCAGGGACAGACTGGGCATCTACAAAGCCAAGTGGCACACCCTACAAAAACCCCAAAATGTTATGACCAGTCCTACTAAATTTAATTCTTAAGTGTAATATTTTTAGTGTTGGAATTTGTATTAGTAAGAAAATCTGAAAAAAAAAAATACAGTTAGGGTTTTTGTGGCGGTTTGTTGGGTTTTTTTGTTAATCAGATATGAACACTAACTTCTTCTATATCACCACAGCAGGGCTTTGAAAGTCTTTTCGAAAAGTCATTAATCTGACAACTCCCTTTCGATAGCAGTGACCAGGAGCCACCCATGTTTGCTTCGTTTCCAACACTGAGTTAAGCCGAGCACCAACTGCAGAGCACTGGCAGAGCCAGAGAGACTGGTTATTGTTTTCATCCCAACCTTCCGCAATTTTGCTTGGCTAAACCCTGCTATACTCCCCTTCCTGGTTCATGATGCTGTAATTCATTATCCTTGTGTAACACCTGCTTTCTGCTTCAACACCACTGTCAGCAGCCTAACACTAGAATGGGCCGGTTTGGGACTGCTTTTGTGCACCTCTGAAGTTGTATCTACTGATGCCAATTTTAGCCATTTATTAGCTTTTTGTCCAAAAAGCACAATGCCACCCCTCAAAGCTCCTCTCACATAGAGGCCGTCTCTTCAGGAGCGGTTTCTATCCCTCCTCCTGAACATCCGCATCTCCTGGGAGATAATATGGGAAACACATTCACTAGCATCAGAAGTTCTGCGGAATAGCCAGGCATTTAAGGCATCGGTTACCTCCTAAACTGTATAGTTCTGTCACATTTTGATTGTCCTCACTAACAACCATGGTTTTTACATAAGCATCACTATAAATAAAGACCCACTGTGCCCAGCAGCAGGAAAAGAGAAGCAGATAGCTTTTGCACTGAAGAGTTTAAACAGAACAAACATTATAAACAGAAGTGAGACAGGGTGGGGGAGGGAGACCAGCATACAAACTGTGCTGACAATACACCCTATTCTCTGTCCATTCAGCTGTCTTGGGAATAAGAGTTCCTTTGAAGAAGGACCATGCCTTCTCCTTTGTTTGAAAAATATTTAACACATTACAGGAACTACAAGATACAACTGAGTATCAAGGAGTAAGGCAGAAGGCTTAGCTAGCCAGAGCTAAAGTGAATTTAGTGACTTCAAGTGAATGGATACAACAAATTATTGCTCTGCACAGAGCATCCTTTGCAACAGCTACGTTATGTATTTCTTGTAGTTCAAAGAGTAGTGTGGCTGACAGTAAACCCTGTTTCAGTTGTAACATAAGGCATTCCAGTGTTGCTTCCCTTCAATTTGCCAATTCCATAGCAATAAACCACCCGAGCTTTCCACCTGTGTAACTAGATTCAAAGATCATCTATTTAGGTCAAACTTTGCATGGCCCAGAGGCATAATCCAGGATTTAGCTGATGAACACCATGGTTTGAATAGCAGAGTATCCCTGCACTTAGTTTAGATGCCAATGACTTCTGAATTGACATACAGATGTTGGATCATGTTAAAAGGGAAACGAAAACTTTGTTGATATGAAAATGTATTCAACTGAATAAAGCAAAAAATGCATTATAAATGTATGAATTATGCTCTGGAATTAAACAGAAATTTTGAATTGTTTTGTTTTATTGTTTCTACTTTTAAAAGGTCACTTCAAAGCTCTTTTTTTTTTTCTTTTGAGACCAACCTAGGCTTACCAAAGCTCTTGCAACCTGAAAAGAAAAAAAAAAAAAAAACAAAACCACCAAGAAACCCAGAAACATAGGCTGAGGGTTTGTTTGGAGTTTTCTTGTTTTTAAAATAAAAGTTATTCTGAAATGGTACAGCACACAGTTACATACCCACTGTTGGAAATCAAAACAGTAGCCCATGAGACATTTCATTACATTTCCCTCTTCACTGTCACTTTTAGCATCAGCTTACATGCCTAATGGCTGTAAAGTCTAATAAGGTCCAGAAAATATCCTGGTCTAGGGTCGGTTACTAGACCTCAGATATTCCCAGATTTGGTTTTCCTCTGAGCATTCAGCATTACCCACTGACTTCTATGAAAAGAATTGTTTTGTTCAAAAAAAGTCTCATTAACAGATCTCAGTCAGTTCAGGCTCCCAGCTCACATACCGCAGAGGTGTTTCCTGCCAAGGAAAGGGACACACCTCACACCCAGCATTATTAATCGGCACCTACCCAGCAGCAGCAGCCTGCAAAGTACACACCTATCCTTTCACTCCCTCCTCCCACCCTGTGGTCCCTTTTCCAGAAAGAGAAATTGACTTGAAAAGTGAGAACTTTGATCCCTCTGCTCACCCCAAAGGCTTGGTGAAGCTGAAAGACTTGGTGGTACCCAACACCTTTAATAAGTCCTGGTATTCTTCAGAATTGGATCTTTTAAAATAAGGTTTGCTAACGATTCACTATAAGGCTAACTACCACCATAGCAGACAACTGTTTCTCCAAGTGATGTTTCTTCCCCAAACCTTAAATCAGCATCACAAATGATTCAAGTTAATCTTTAATGTAAGCAAGAGACCCTTAGGTAAGCAGTGCCCATGGAGAGGGACACAGAGGGGAAGGAGAAGGTAGGGGCTCACTCAGTAACTAGACCTCACAAAGGACAAATGGAGACACATCAAAATTTACTAAAGACAATATTTAAAGTGAAAAACTAAGGATTTGTTAAAAGCATTCAAAAAAAAAAAAAGGGAGGGAAAAAAAAACTGAGCAGACTCACTCCAATGCAGGTCTCAGAACTCTAACTTTTAATGCTTCCAATATCCGATTCAACTCCACAAATGGTTCTTTTTGGCTTTGATCTATTGACAGACCAGATTCCTGAAAAAACAAAGGCAGTTTTTACCTGAAGCATAAGAAAACATGGGATTAAACTGCTGTTGTTCCTGACAGTTTAAATATTCACCTAGAACATTAACATTCAAATAAGAACACTAACACAAAGCATAATTTTCCATGGCTGATAACATTCAACATCCACACTTATCGTTACCTGACAAAGTTCCTCAGCTACATCCAACATCCCCTGCCGGAAGAAGTGCTCCACCATCACCTCGTTGAGGATTCGCTGGCTGTCAGTCTGCCAGCACCCATCTATCCCCACGCTGCTGATGTCGGAGTCAAAATTCTGAAACATACAAATTAACAGTTAATAGAACGGAACAAATCACCATTTTCCTTTAATTATGCAGGGCACCTATGTCTCCACCCTGATGCTTTCTGCCTATTACTCAGTTGCCCCTCAATTACCTCCTGTTCAAAGTGAAATATATCTGTCAGCCGCTTCATTATTTCCTGCGTACAGAAGAAATCCTTTGGCTTGCTTGCTTCAAGTCTGAATATTATCCACTATAAGGAATTACACAAACAAATTACAAGTCTAGCTACCAATTACAAATCAAGTGAACTAATAAAGGGGTTTCCAGACCATGATGCGTTTTTGAAAGAAGTATCTGCAGAAAAGGCTTTTTCCATATGTGAAAACTGAAAATGCATAGAGAACGGAAAACAAAATCGCCTACACAAAATCAAAATAGCGTTATCAATGCATCACTGTCGCTATAGCGCACCAAATTAGAAGTAAAAGCTTTGACTCAAGAATTTTTTTTACATAGCTGGAAGGGTAGACAATGTTGAAAAACGAAAGTGTCACTTCTTCCCACTCCCAATGACAATGAAATTCAAATCTCTGAAGACCTCAACATACCAGCAACAGGATGAACTTTGAAGATGTGAGAGATCTTTTACAGATCTAACCCTGGTGATCCTACTGCTGTGTATTTTTAGGCCAGTGGCCTATGGACATATTCCAGGAATAAGTAAAAACATTGTCACAGTGACTCTTTAGTAACACTTGGCACTGTGCCTCTTGGCAGCAGGAGAGCAACACTTATTCTAACCCAAGATATAAAACAGGATTTTAACTGCTAACATGTTTTATGGTCAGGGCAGGCAGGTTAATTTGAATAAAAATCCTCACCCATTGCATAAAACAGAAGTCTAGAAGTCAGTGCATTGCTTGCTGCCTGACCTGATGGCCTAGTAACCATGGCACTCTTCCAGGAAGGAATGTCAGAAATCAGAAGTTTGGTGAAAACAACAGTGCTTCAGCTGCAGCTCTGTGATAATCGACAGTCCCGCACAATATGGGAACACCTACCTAGCATAAACTCATGCTTCTGTCAAAGCAGGCAGAGCAAACACTACAAAGTTGGTTCAAGCTATCTGCCAACCACATATTATCAGTTCCCTGTCAGCCAGCACAATGCCGGAGCGGCAGGTTAGCCAATACCCGACCTGCTGCAAGATCTGCCAGCGCAAAGCTGCATAACCAACTTCAGAACGAACCTGATTAAGTGAGGTTGGTTTATGTTAGATTAGCACTTTGCATCCCAGGGAACACAACATCGCTGACCTTTAGTAGAAGCCCAAAGAGTCATATGTTGTTTTGTCAAAACACATGACAGGCAACAGACATTTGCAGAGCAATGCTGCCAAAAGCATTTGTGAGTCTACTATTAACCTGTTGCAGAAGTTAAATTGAGTTGGAAGGAGATTCGTAAATAAAAAATAAATAAAAAAAGTAGAAAACATCATGGCAGCTTCAAACTTTCAGACCAAGGGGTCACTTTTGCCTTGCACGAGTCTCCCATTCACAGTTATGCCTCACTGCTTTTTCCTCAGGAGGTATTAAATATCTAACTGCAATCCAATTGTCAGCCTCAAAGACTGAAGCTGTTGTTGCCTTTATAGGCTGGCTAGAGAGGACCAGAGTAGCGTGCAGTGATTAGCTACAGTAAAGACAGATGCATGGTGGCACCTCCCATACAGAGGGGATCAGCCCTTCAGAGGCAGCCTTACCAACAGTGAGCATGTCCACCTCTCAAGTGGCAAGGGGGAAGTTAAAGGGGGCACAGTAGCATAAATCTGTAAAGCTTCTCATTCTTCCTTCAAGCACTCTGCTCAGCTGCGCAATCCATCTTCCTTTTATTTGACACTTACAAGTTTCCTTCATCAGCCACCTCCACATCTCCTCTGATGCTGCTCTGTGTCATTGTGAGAAAGGGGCATCCTTCTCATCCCCGCATGAGTGGCTTCAAAACCACCGCTCCCTTCAGGTCTCTTAGACTTTCAGGAAAACATTAACCTTAGGCTAGCAAATTGTCTCATCTTTCAGAGATGGTGGAGCAAGATGAGCATTTAAATTATTGCCATTGATTAAGTCTCACATTTAACAACATTTTCACTTAACCTGCAAGCTCCTTGTCATGCTGCTCGACTTTAATCTGTATCTTGAAAAAACTTAAGCATCTTGAAGACTAAATAATTCTGTTCTTATTTGTGCCGATCCACTGAAGCCTTTAAGGTTCACCACCACTGCCGATTCTGGTAGCACTGTCCAAACACCACCATAACATAAATCTGTAAACAATGCATTAGAGAAATACTAGAGGCAACAGCAAGAACACACAAGCTTGCTTTTGCTAATCAGGTTTCGGGGGAGGAGGGGGGGAATCATCAGTAATCTAAAAATAATAGACTATGTTATTTGTCATGCAATTTCAAGTCCTACTGAATGTATAAACCCGTAAGAAGAAACCGTATTCTTCTGGGCAGTTACCAACCATTAGAGCTGAACCTCTGCCTTAAACATCGCCACATCCTTCTCACTGCTTGGGGGCAGAGCCACTTACCTCAGTTCCCTCACAAAATCCAGATTTTGTTCTGAAACAACAAACCTATGAGCCTTGAGAACTTTTTCAAAACCCCGTCATAAATTAGACTTCTTAAATACCATAAAAGATGGTAACAATGAGTCATATTAAACTAGATGTGCTGTAGATTCAAGTCACATCATAGAACCTGAGGACCTCAATTTTTTTTCTCCCCCTCATCCATTCTCCAATCAACTCAGTCTTGACCAGGTTCTTATTGGAAATAACTTTATTTTTTTAAAACAATTTCTGAGGTCTCTGTTATAGGATTATAGGATGTAGGATTCTACAGCTCTGCCTCCACTGGGTCCTTAGGAGCTTCAAGAACTGACTACACGTATTACAGTGAGTGACTGTCACATGTCAGAACAAATTACTGCTTGCCTTTGGCTTACACATTTCATAACTGTCACGCATGCATGATATGCTGGTGACTACACATCTCTCAGTTTTGTTTTCTAAATGCTAGCAGTATGCTAACTGATAGCATGTGGGCTTTAACAAGATGTCAAAAGTTGAAATAAATTCCATAAGTTACAAACTCTAGAAAGGTTATTTTGTGCTTTTCAGGTTTTAAGCTTAGAAGAGTGTCAGTTAATATTCCCGAGCAACAAACCTTTTTTTAAGAGCCTCACTAGTCAGCCCAAGACTAAAATGTAGAATATCATGTGCTAAATATACAAATGATACGATGTAAAGTACAATACTGATAATTGCTGAAATGTGAGGAGGATTTCAAGATGCACACACACATAATATGGACCATTTTAACCAACATACAACCTTCCATGTTATTAGTAACAACACGATATGATGAAGGATGAAGATTAAGGACAGTTTTATTCCTCAGTTGAGATTACTTTGTGCATGTGTTCCTTCTTCTAAATTCTGACCCAAAATACAAATAAAATACATTTGTTTGCCTTGTCTGTTCAGTTTGTTGGTTCAAAAAGATAAAGCTCAACTTGCAAAGATCCTGTAGCTATCTAGCCATATTCTTCACAGCAAGAGAATTAAAGGGTGTTCAGTAAAGGGGTTTAGTTTGTTTGTGTACAAGTTTTTACAGGCAACAAACACTAACTTTGGTAAAAGTTTGCTTTCCCAAAACAAAGAATGGATTAAAATGTTGACCCTTTAAAGACAGGCTTAAAATTCAGGTGGAAAAAAAAAAAATGGAAGGCGCTACCATTTATTCCACTTACTTTCCTAAATGAAGGCATTTAACCACTACTCAAGACAGATTGCTGCTAGAGGGAAAACATATACTAGCCACATCAAACATGCTTTGAGATGAATTCAAATCATTCCAGAAGAGTGATTGATTTACAGGGAGATTGATGAGTGAGGTACCTGATTAACAACTTGCTGAACAGTGACATGACTAGTTCTGGAAGCAGAGCAAATGCTCGTACAATAAAGAAAAAACTGGATGCAAACGTTCCCTTTCAAAGGAGAAAATGCTCTGGAAGAAAGGGTAACCCTTCATGGACCAGAAGCATGTAATCCATGTAGAATTACAACGCAAAAAGCTCTAGCTTATTAGATAAACTTTCCAGGAGCTGCTAACTAAAAAGCAACACACAAAGTTCCGGCATTTCAGACTTCAACATGCTTCATATTTGATGCCAAATTTGAACTTAATTTTTCAAATGCTTAGGAGCTTCTGTTCTCAGAGTGAACTCTGCAGGCAGGCAAATCTAGGTGCCATCCGAGTTCATAAGCAATAGCAACACTAACTTAAAAAATGACCAGAATAAACTTTACATATAGTTATAAACCTGCCTCAACCCTGGAAAAAATAAATTTACCCTGAAATTTGACACAAGCAGATAATACAAGTTATTTCAAAATCCAAGCTTGTTAAGTAGGAAGTTTGTTGATTCTACATGTAACAATAGCTGTCATTTGGATGCGTCACATAAAATTGGTACCAGTATTAGCATGTTTCCCAATCTCAAATAAGGCAATAAAATAATGAGTTACATTTATCTGTGCCTGAACATATACAGCTAGGAAGACCATAAGCAGTCTTCCAGAGGTGTCAATCTGCCTATAAAATAAATTAGGAAAAACGCTAGAATGAGGATTTACACGTGTCAGAAATAAAACTCAAATCTCATGAACCAAGGCAAGGGCTGTGCTTCTTTAAATTCTAACAAGCATTTTATTTAGGAAGCAGTAGTATTTTGCCCAGAATGTGCCGAGAATCAATTCACTACATCAATTACGCTTAATTACTTCTATTGGTTTAAGCTTAAGTATATTATGGGGAAGGAATGGGGGAAGGGCATTTTCAATAGGTTATGGGACTCGGATGCCAATGAAGACTTTGCTGGTAGGTTTCACGCATATCTTCCAGCAGGACAGGGAAATTGCATTAAGTACCGATGGAAGATTTCCTTCAAATATCTCTGTCCAGGGTAACATTAAATTCCACCTGGATTTAAACATTACACATATTCATCTGACAAACAGGCCAAGACTTCAGGGTACGTTTTAAAGTAGTCCCTTTAAGGTATTACAATTGGGGAAAACTAATAAAATTCAAACTACTTGCATTAAAAAAAGTCAAACAAAGTTCATACTTAAGGAGACAATCCTAGCTGATGCTCTGAAGTTCATAAAAATACGCCCTCTGTTACAAGCAGAACTTGGGGCTCATGCAGTTCCCACTGTTTTGATATAAACACCACGGATGCTAAGCAAGATTGAAAATCCAGAGGAACAAGCGCACTGACTACAGCAAGTTGAGCTCACTTTTGAACACCTCACTGAAACAACCTTTCTGACACTCAACAGGCACAGAGCAGATTATTGGTATCCTTTCTACTATTTTACAAAACCACACACTTGAAGTTTAAAAAATGCTTTTATTTCCAGCTATTCTTTTTCAAATAAAAATACTAAATAAACTTAAAATAGCACTGGAAAAACTACGCACCGGACAACTGAAACAGCTATTTGGATATTAGACCCAAGCCTAAACTTTATTAGGCTTTCAAATGTTGCTTTCTTTGGTTTCTAAGAAATACTGTCACCGATTTCCATTGAATATTCACACCTTCTATATACAATCTAGGGCTGCTCTATCTCAGAGTATTTAAATGAAAAAGGTCTAGACAAACCTGAAAGCTTATTTGTACAAAGTCCACTTGCTAAAGTGGAATAGGAAAGTTTCAAACTTAGGACAAGATTACATAGATTTATTTCAGGCTTCAAGCCAGTAATAAGGATAGAGTTTTACTCCAGTTAATTGGTTTAGATACAGCAGCAAGGATTAGAGACAGATGCGTCCTTAAGCTCTGGATAACAGTGACGCTTGGATTAAAGCTATTAGTACAAAGTTTGAGCTCTCCATGATGGTCAGTCAGAGATATAAGCAAAAATACAATAGTTGCACAGACATTCTGCCCAATAACACAGCATTATGTACTTTGTCTCTTCATTGCACTACTGTTAAATTATGCTTTAACAGATTATTGTTACTAACAAAGTTTAAATGCGATTCCAAAGGGATGAATGAGTGTTCTGTAATGCTGCTAATGTCTTTGTCCAGATGAAAAGACTCATTTACTAGAATCTTCCTTAGGATGATTATAAGGTGCACCTCAAACCAAATGTTCAGGCCCTATCAACATAAGTATGTTCTGATATGAAACCATCACGTAAGAACGTCCAAAAAAGCAAGTACAAGACTCCTTGTACACAGAACTACTTTATACAAAAGAATACACAGACGGAGAAAAGCATGGCCTGAAAGTATACATACAGCCCCACTTACTACAAAAACAGAGTTTTAGTATAATTTTAAAGAATCGTTAATATCTACCTACAAAAGTACATTCAGATCCCAGTTATTCTTGACCCTAGAATTCATACAAGACTGTCCCATGCGCAAAACTTCAAAGATAAGCTGCCCGATCTTATTATTTGTTATGGCATAGACACAGATACTATGAGAAGTTGAATCTACCCTACTCACATTAAGAACATTCTGTGTTATAAAATTAAGCCCTAAGAACTGACAACACACTTGAAATACTTACAAAAGGTTTTGTTAAAAATTTCTCTCAGTTTTTAAGCTGCCCTCTAGAACAGAATGCCACTTTTGTGCTATTTGCTACTGACAATTAACTAGAAATGCAAAATATATAAAAAACACAGTATTTCTTATTGAGACTGATATTGAAGCAAACATTTTGCTAAACTGATATAACAGACACTATTACTAAGTCTAGGAATATTTATAAAGCATGTTCTCTCAGAAATTAAGAGATTTGAGCTGCCTTAGGAAGACTACTCTGTATACAACAAGTTCTGAAAGCAAGTACTGTACACCCTACTGTCTTGCTTCTGCCCCAAGCCTATGCTTCTGTAGTTGACAGGAAGATTTAGTTAAGATTAACTGTAGTATAAATCCAAATTTTGTGAAGCAGAGTACACACCACAGAAGATATATGACCATACAATGAAGCCACAAATACCTTATCAATGGCTTTTCCAACTCGGGATACGCTGCTGTGAATGTCTTTATGATCGGATGCCAGTTTTTGAACTGTGTCTTTTATTCTTTTACAACATTGTGTCATAACAAGTGAAATTGTCCCCGACAAGTCTCCATCTTGATCTAGGCAGAAGAGAGGAAAATTACTAACTTTGTTACAAATTAAATCTCTTAATATGCAACAACATATAATGACAAGAAATAGTATTAAAAGAAAGAAATGCAATTAGAGAGTATGTGTAAAGAAAGATCAATTTAAATGAAGGAAGATGTACAGGACACGGCTCATCCATGGAATTAGGAATCCAGTCAGCTGCACAGTAACGTTGAACCACTGCAACAGTATAAAAAATTAATGTAAAGTTCTCATGTGTCTCAACCACAGTAGATTAATAAACACATCTCAGAGACACCCCAATCCACAAATCTCACAGGATATCACAGGAAGCTACTGAACATACTACAGGATCAGTTTTCTTTTAGACTGTTTCCTGAAGATATGTCAGAACATCATGTTTAAATTCAACAAGGTGTAAGCAAAATTTGGATTTATGAGGGCACAATTCACTCTTGTCCTGCAAGCTAGTCACCTATATCAGATTCTGTTTGCGTTTGAGCAGTGCTTCCTGACTTGTGGAAACGGCTCCAAATAGTGCAGCCAACCAGTCTCCAATTCTCCTCAGTGGATGAGAAACAGCCCATAAAGGACCTGACTGTGAACATCAGATCCACTCTTTCTTGTTATAGAAAGAAAGAAACTAGAAACAGCGACATTTTTAAATTGATGTCCAACCAGCAAGTGCAATGTTATATGACCCATTCTGTGGACAAAATAATAAACATGAAAGTTTTACAAGCCCCTGACCACATCACCGCACTTAACAGTTTACACTCTTCATGTCTTGACTCCACTCAGTAGCTTTAGTTGGAAAAAATTTACTTTTTTTGTGCTTTACTACAGTACTTTTTTCCAGCTTTTGATTTCAAAATACAAGGAGAATCTCTTTTTTTCAGTCTTACCTCTGAAGGTCTCTCCTTCCTCAAAGTTCATTCTACATTAAGAATTTTCCCTTTAGGGACACAGACTGAGCAGCCTTCAACGGCACAGGAAGGCTAATTTAAGTGGGAGGGCAGCCCAGAAATGCTTCCCTAACACTCCGGATCCAAACCTTTCATGTGAAAAAATAAAATCCCCAAAATATCTCTTCAGAGGAAAGATTTAAAAAGGAACCACGTCACAAAGTTTGTTCCTTTCTCATTATGTATTATTTTAAAATGCCTTTGGTTTCAGCAGCACCTTAAGAGTCCAGTTTCTGGTATTTCACGGAGAGCAAAATGCAGGCGCATCAACCTGCTGCCGCAGGACCGGCAACACGAGAACAACAGGAGCAAACTGTAACTCTTACAACGTCCCCTTAGCAATATGCCTCCGAGAGAGCACAGAAAATCCAGAAAAAAAAAAGCTGTAATCATAGGGGGTAGATAATAATTTACCAGTCACTTATTCTAGATACCTTCCTTTATGCATCCTAACTCTCTCCAACCTTCTGTTGTTACGCACTAAAACTACCTCATTTCTAGAAAAGTAAATAGCTTCTCTTCAGCCCCACAAGCCCCAGCTGAGGAAGCTTTAATAGCATTTTTGCAACAGCCATGGCTTTTAAGAAAATAAAAAAAGCTTTAATTTTTTTCTTCCCTCTAGTCCCACGAAGCTAACGATCACCTCCCGGGCAAACAGCTAATAGGGCTCAATATTTTTTCTAGTGAATGAGCAAGGAGTACTAGGATTGAAATAGTCTCTTCAGTGCATGTTCACGAACTTGACTCTATGCATCCTGAATTAAAAAAAAAAAATTCACTCAACTATTACATAAAGTTTGCCTCCTAAAATTATTTCAAGAATAATCATTATTTCTCTGTTACTATTTAATTTTTACGATCTACATTTAAAAATCCCATGAAGAATCTTAAATAACTCTCATGACTTCTGCCAAGATAAAATGATCAGTCAGAGATTACGCAACAAGCAAAATGGAAACACTCATTTCCCAATAAACAGAAAGGTTAAAATACACTCTCTTAATAGCCATTTTTTGCAAGACAAGCCATTAAGCTATAACCCAAACAACTTACATGTATAACAGTTTTTAGCCCAAGCGAGTGAATTACTGGCCCCTAACACTCACTGTAGCAGAAACCAACTACAATAAAGCAATGAAAATGTCTACGCAGGAAAAGACAGAGCCATAGGAGAAAAGACTTCCCCTCTGTACCCATTTCTTTCAGCTTTAATTAAACTACGAGCTACTTCTAATAAATCAGCAGAAGAAAGCCTGCAGACAGTCCTCCCAGTAATTTTGTTTTCACAGAACACTACAGACAGCGTCTTTCTGTATTGTGTACATACAGCCACAATTTAAAAAAAATAAAATACATTAGCAAGCAGACACTAGGCACAGAGTAGAGGCCAAAGCCAAGTTTACTCAGCCGGACACATTTATACCATCCAAGAATACGCAATCCTGCCTTGGCTACTCCAGGAAGCGAGATATATTAGGGGAAGAGAGGAGAAAAACAAACTTCGTCTTCCTATTCACAGGCCGTAGCATAGGGCTGTTCTGTACTTAGGCTTTAATATGAAAACAGAAATTTTAAGAAACCGTATGAGTAGGGAAAAAGAAAATCAGTTTAGAGGTTGAAGCAGCTTCTAACAGTTTCTTTTTCTCCACCCACTTCCTTTTTATATCCACTGCCTATTTAAACTCTTTTCATATATCTTTGCTCTCCAATCTTGTCCTACAGCATTACTTTCTTCTTCACCAGTGAGGGTTTTTCCCCTTTTTCCTTCGAAATTACATACACAAGCACGTTTCTGCAGTTCATATCCCTGAATTGCAGAGCTCCACATTAAAATTTCTGGCTGCTTCCACTTCCATCAGCTTTCAAAAATATTCAGGATACAGTATCCAAAAGCTGCAAATACCTGTTCTTATTAGAAAGTTATAAATACCACGTTAAAGAAAAAAAATAAGAGTTTTGCCACCTATGAAGCCAGCTTACACCCAGATGCCAAAATTGAACAGAGCCCCCAGATGTCTGAGAGTGCACCGAAAACATATTGGCTTCATTCTAGAGTACTTACCAAAAGAAAGCTGAATTTGGGATGCACTCTGCTGGGACAGTATCACCACTTATTCGGTAAATGCTGAAAACATGTCTAGGGGGCTTCACAGGACAGACTCTTAATCCAAGTCTGGATGGAAAACCCAACAAGGACCCTGAAGGAACCACACACTGGAACCTTTTAATATTATCATGAAGAGAGCAAAAGGTCTGGACCTGCAACAGGATTCTCACAGACTCATCTTTACAGCCCCACAGAGTCCTACAAAAATCAATACAGGCATAAGGGTCATGCCACACAGCCTTCCATGCAAGGTCAGCATCTCAGTTCATGAAGATACGTATTTTATCAACTGTCCTTAATGCAAGAGCCCAAGCTGTTTTTAACAGCACAAAATACATTTATCGAAACACAGTTCAAAACAATGCCAAAAAAGACCAAACGTTATTTCATCCCAAATATACGCTTCAGAACCAGAGCTGAGTTCCATGTTTGCTCTCTATGGAAATTGCTGTGTACACACCGCAGCTCTAATACACTTGTGTTTATGTTCCTGGAATTATACGCACATGTAAGCAAGCTTTGCACCTGTATTTGTACAAGGCTGCAACAAACACGTATTTCTCCGAACCAAACAAAACCAGATTCTGCAAAACAGTGAAATAGCACAGTTTGTTTTCAGGTTTGGGCTCAGGAGCCTGCAAGTTCCCATTTTTAATCCTTCAGCCATCACTCGCTTCCTGCATGGCCTTGGGTAAATCACTTCAGCTGTCTCACCATCCCCTCCCACTCCATCAATAAACACTGCATTACCTCCATCTCAGGGATTTCACAAGGTTTAAATGTCTCATGTTTATAGCGCGCTTTGGCCATCTAGCCCGCCTGCGCAAGGGCTCAACATCAGCTGTAAAACACAAACAAGACTTGGGAAGCCGTGTTTACTTCCTGCTTAAGAGTGGCTTTACCTTAAACACTTCCAAACCTAGCCACATCAAAAGAAAACAACTTGGTGACTTAGGAGGAGGGAAAAAAGGAAAAGCAGTAAGAGGGGGAAAAGAGAAAACAGGGCAGCCCTGCTAATTATTTCGCCGGGGGAGACTAACCCCATTGCAACCCCACACAAAGGCACAGGAGGTATGGACACGCTGACCAGGGCCAGGCCGTACCTGCTGATCAGGAACCAAGGCTCCACTCCAGCAGCGCACCCAAGGCAGGCGAGGCCCGGGAGGGCCCATACCTGTTCCTACTTTTAACTTTTCCCTGCCAGAAACGCACATAAAGCTCCGACTCCAGGGGCTGGGGGGGGAGACCTCCAGCTCAGACCTACCCCAGCAGAGACCTTCCCCAGGGCCTGCCGTA
>VYZM01015358.1:410088-431498 GCA_013398915.1 Dromas ardeola
CCCGGCGGGAAGATGTGGGTGAAGCTGTGCTGTTTGCTGCTCTACTTCCTGGCGCTCTTCGTCCTGGCCAGGGTGTTCGAGGCCGTGGCGTGGTACGAGAGCGGCTTCCTCGCCACGCAGCTGGTGGACCCGGTGGCCCTGAGCTTCAGGAAGCTGCGGACCATCCTGGAGTGCCGGGGGCTGGGGCACTCGGGGCTGCCCGAGAAGAAGGATGTGCGGGAGCTGGTGGAGAAGTCAGGTACGCCGAGCATCCCCGGCGACCCACGCGTGGGGAGGCAGGTCGGTCCCCCGCCACCCCCGCGGAGGGAGGTGGATCCCCGGTGAGCCCTGCCTGGGCTCCCGCCGCCCTTGGGATGGAGACCCGGGCGCCGCTTCCCCCGCTGGCGGGCCAGCGCCTTCGCGGGGGCGAATTCGGGGAGCGAGCTGGTGTCCCCCGCCAAGGACCCAGACGCCGGAGCAGTTAAATGGAGGAAGGCAGGGGGGAAGCTCGGGGATGGTGACGTGAAAAACCTCCGCGGCGTTTGCAGCCCGAAGAGGCTGCGCGGAGGGAAGGCCCCGGTTAGACGGGTCACCCAGAAACGGCTCTTCCCGGTGGGTTCCGCCGGGCTGCTGCGGGTCAGGGTGGCGAGGCGGCGGCCGCACAGGCGAGGGCCGATGTCGTGGGCCGCGAAAAAGGAGGAGGAGAGAATCCGAATACGCGCCGTGGGTTAGTGTGTACAGCTGGGGCCAGCTTTTCCCCTGGATTCCTCTCCCTACCCGTTTGCCCGTTTTCTTACAGTTGTTGCGATCTGGACGGGCGCTGAGGGAAGCAGTGATTTTGTAACTGAGGGAAGCAGTGATTTAATAACTGAGGGAAGCAGTGATTTTATAGCTGAGGAGCAGGAGGGATGGTTACCGAGGGGCACGGTGGTTTTATACGAGAGGAGCCAGAAGTAGATCCTGCGTCCCAAAAACGGCTTGGAAAAAGGCAGGGAGGCGTTTCAGAAGTAGGGAAGACCAGGTGAAAGGGGTAGAATTTTGTTTTGGTGGGGCGATGAACAGTGAAAAGTGAAGAGCAGTGGAGATGTAAGGAATGGTGGAAGTGGGTTGACAGTAAGGATGGTGGCCTGGAGCAGTCGGAGGGAGCTGGCCCCAGGGACTGGGAGATGGGGCTGATGTAATAGCTGTGGTGCCCGCCAAGCAGGAAAATGTGAGTGGCTGCGTGTAAATCAGTGATCGAAGGGCTGCTGAGAGAGAAATCCCAGCCATCAGGATGGGTAGTGAGGGGTTCAAATGCCTGGACAGAAAAAGAGAAGGATTTGGATGAATATAGTGAGTGCCATAACCTTAAAAATGCTAACTCTTTTAAATAATTTATATTAATGCTGGGCATTTAAACATAATTTGCTTTTATTGTTCATTGTTTATTTATGTTGTTTATTCGCTTTGCTGCTCCAAGAGTAAAAAGCATTAGGCGATTTCACTTTTGTTTCCAATCACTTTCACTCCTTGGCTGTCAGGTACTTTCATGATGTCATGATGTTTGGGTTGCAAATGCTGCAGGGAATTGTTTAACTCCAAACAAACTGAATTAACCAACTTCTTCAAATGTCATGGAAACACTTCTTACACCAGCAGGCGTTTTCCCCGTTTTTTTTGTCTTTTTTTTTTCCCCCCTAAATTCTATGAAGACTTTTGGAAAGAGTTTCAGCTGTTACACTTTTTTTATTTTCTATTTTGAAGGGAGCAGCCTTTTTGGACAAGATTTCATTTCTTCAAGCTTAATAGATTAGTTACTAGAATGCTAGTTGTCATTACCAGCATTTGTAATGATTGTGAAACAACACCTGAGAAGGAAATGAGATTACAAAGGAAACATTATCAGATGATTTTACTGTGAGCGCCTTACGTCACTAGGATTGGAGTTCACGGGAAGTTTTTTCAACTTTGCAAACAGAAGCCAACAGCTAAATTATTCTGCCTGAGATTTTTACTTGCAATGGGACAATCAACGTTGTTTTGTTGGTACCAAGTTATTGATTGAAATTCTCGAAGTCTGATTTATCAGTGTTAAGAAGCCGGTTGCTGCAAAATTACCATCCTGTGAAATGAAAGCAAAGACAACATGAATTAAAATTGCTCTCAGCAACAGAATACTGTTATTTTCAGAGAGTGAGGCTTAGATGATGTTCATTTATTCTTTTGTGCGCTCGGTTGCGTGCGTGGTACATCTGTGTAACCAGGAGCATAGCGTTCATCTCTTCTGTGGCCTGACAGCTGAAGTCAAATTGTTCGTAGTCATGTCACTATAGATAGAATAACTTTTTAGATTAGCCACCTTCGTACTGAAAAGGTTCTCTGAGCAACCATGTAAAATATAGTTAGTGAAATAGTTACTAGAATTTATGAAGCGATCTTTCTCATTTGCCGCTGTAACTGAATTTCTCCAATTGTCTCTTTTTCAGGAGACCTCATGGAAGGAGAGCTTTATTCTGCTCTCAAGGAGGAAGAGGCCTCTGAATCGGTTTCCAGTACAAACTTCAGTGGTGAAATGCACTTCTATGAGCTTGTAGAAGACACAAAAGATGGGATCTGGCTGGTACAGGTATAGAAATCTGATCATATATTTTTATGTATTTATCACATCGATAATGTGTTTCAAAGGAGGAGTTTATGAGGGTAGTTAACGACTACTAAAAGTGTGTAACAGAGATGTTGGCAAAGATAAACTGCATCAGGGAGATCATAAGGAATAAATCTGTTTTTTAAAAAAAAAAAAAAAGAAAAGATGGAAGTGAGAGTTCCTATACAGACAGGAAGAAAAAACGCACCTGTTATTCTGTGGATTGCTTTTTGAAAACCAGGTACTTTAGAACCAGAAAATAAGCAAAGCAGCACACACTTAAGTACACAGACTGTGCAGGTACTTGACCCTGGTATTGTAAGACCTCATGTAATATGTGAAGTAGGTGCATTAAGTGTAGATGCTCCCAGCTGGCACAGGAGAGGTGCCTCTGGTGTTGCTCTTCCTTTTGGTTGTGTTACATGCTCAGACCCAAACAGTTTAAGTTTCTGTTGATCTGAGGGGCTTAGAGCACTTTTATAAGCTCTGTTGCCTCTTCACAAATGCAAGATCTCAGTGTGCTGCTTCCCAGTGTGCTACTCAGGCTGCTTCTACAACATATTGCAGTTAACCTTCCCCCTAAAACTTGTGGGTCCACCGGTTTTAGAGCGTGCGTCCCCAGGGCTGCATGAGAATCAGAGAAAATTTAGGAAAAGAAGGACTTTTGCAAATAGGATTCTGAAACAATTTATCATCACTGTTGAGAACATAAATAATCTAGACCAAAATGTAAAAATGCTTTTCTGCATGAACTTCTCTATCGAGAATGGGTTTGGGTTTTTTTAGTCGTAAGTTCTCTGCTAAACAGCCGCATCAGGCAATCAAAATTCTCCACCAGACAATTAATTGTTCAGCTGGCAGCTCTCCTGTCTGGTTTGTCTGGTCTCCTCACTTCATGTTTTCTAGTTAAATAGTTTATCGAGATGTAATGACTTCTTGTTATTAGACCTGCACTGTCACCACATCATATCTCACCCTGAAACAGCCAATGAGAGGACAGATTACGTTTGCCATCGACATGGCGTTGTTTAGGAAGAGGTGTATTTGGAGTTTGTTGAATGTTAGTTTCAGGTTTAAATCATACAGAAGGGGATTCTTCAAGCAGAGAGAGCGAGTGTTGAAAGGAAGCTTACACACCTCCGAGCTAGTTGACAAATATGAGCATGAAAATGCTGTGAAAAACTTTCCCTCCTCCCCTTGCAGCTCAATAGAGTAAAATATGGTAGTTCTCTGTTGTCTCTTGCTTGCAGAATTTTAACTGTAATACATTTTCAGCTAGCTTCATAATAGTAGATCAGATGGGCTGCGTTTTGATATCTCTAGTGTGATGAATGTTGTCATCATTCTGGGAATATTTGCACAGCTATTCAGTTGGTCACAATAGCTGTGGAAAAAAAAATTAGTGGCATTTACTGAATACTTTACTTGCTGAATGCTATTTGTCTGTTTCTCTCTAATAAAAACCACTAGATAAGTCAAATTTCTTTTTTTCAGTCTTGCCTTTTGAGTTTTCATCACTTTGAGTTTTGATTTGCTCCCTTCCTCACCATAACTCCTGCCTGGATAACTCCTGCGCTGGATTCTCCATGTCCTTTCACAGGTTTTTCCCGTGTTCTTTTCTTAGACCTCATCCCACCAAACCTGCTTTTATCATCGCTTCCCTCTTCTAATTCTTGATTGCTGTCCCTTGCCCATTCTCCTCTACCCTTAGGCATCCTTTGGAAACTTTACAGCTAATTAATCAGCTCGATGCTTAGGCAGGGGAGAGCAGGAGAGTGAGGATGCCTCGTGGATGGGTTTGGTGACCGCAGACAAGGTCAGAGCATTCCCCTGCTCTGTTGTTGCTACTGGCTGTGAAGCAGGAACGATCTCCAGATCCTTTTCAGGATCCTGCCCGCGAATGTCTGTTCCACAGTGGCTGCCGGAAAACAGCAGAGGGAGAGGAACGGTTCTGGCTCAGCTGGCATAGCGGCTGTCGGTTGAGTCGGTTTTGAAGACTTTATGATGACGCATGGGAGGATGGGGACTCTGAAGATTATTTTTATTTTCCAGTGCATGTAAATGAAATTTCTGAGGTGGCACAGACCGGTAGTGTGATAGCCATCACTGTCTGCAGAAAAATCAAAGGAAAAAGAGGAAACAATTATTATTTCTTGATACATTTGACACAAATTCAGATGTGAATTTATCATTTAGAGCCAGCAAAATGAATTCCTTGAAGAAAATCAAAGTCCATACGCAAGGAAACAGTGTTTTGTGGCTTTGTTTCTTTATTTTCTGGAAATCCACATGCAAAGCATCCAGGTTCAGTGGTAATTTGTTTACCAGCGTTAACTCTTCACAGGTCCCCTGTGCTCCTTCGTGGAGCTTCCGTAAAGCCAGAGACAGCAGCGTGTTCTCTCTCCTATTAGCTTGTGATCTCATCACCTTTCCTTTTATGCCTTTCTTCTTGCTTGCCAGCTGCTGTTGTGCACTTCTTTGGCTGGCAAGGAGGATGTGTGGTACTTTCTAGAGCTGCTTCTCTTGTTCGTAGAGGAGTAACACATAATGTTCTTTTCCGAACTCTGCTATTGCTCATCCTCTCCGGTTAGTCTCTGAAAGCCTGTCACATCCAACAATATTGTAGTCATTATGACTATTACTTATCTACAGATAAAAGCCCTCTTTGAATGATGTTAAAATCTACATTAATGTATATTTTTATTTTAAAAGTCCCTACTGTAGCATGGTGATAGGAGAAGTAAAGGGAACTTTCTTCTTGGCATTGAAGTAGGAGGACAAACATTCTGCTCATGTCTGGTAGAAATACAAAGGACATTATTATGGATATAAAATGTTGCAGTCTATTCTGCATCTCAGCTTCTTGTTCAAGTGGTGTAGTCACAGAGCAAGGGATGTGTCTACAGGATTTTGGTGGTGGTTCTTTCTTTCCTTTCTCTCCCCCTTTCTCTCCCCCTTTCTCTCCCCCTTTCTCTCCCCCTTTCTCTCCCCCTTTCTCTCCCCCTTTCTCTCTCCCTTTCTCTCTCCCTTTCTCTCTCCCTTTCTCTCTTCCTTTCTCTTTCTCTCTCACATGTAGGATGAGTAATTTTCATATCTGCCTTTTTAATTTTACCAGGTGATCAGTTGTTCTCACTACAAAGAAATTGAAACACTCAGTTCTTTTAAAATACATTGTTCAGTATGCTTGTCTTTTCCAGTAGCCCTTCAGGATCATTTACCATAGGATACCTGATTTTAACTTTCAGTATCCTTCTTGAGAGCCTTCATATCCAGTCAAGGGTGCAGAATACCATCAGCTAGAATGTAATAATTCCCATATTGCTTGCATATCCATGTTAATTCATTACAGAAGCTCATTTATTCTTAACCTATGACTTAAATGACAGCTTAACTGAGCTGTTCAGACTGGTGCGTAGATCACCCCACCTTCCTTGAGAAACTACATGTAATTTTGAGGTGGTTAATTTTTTGCATGTTATGATGGATGTAGTCTTTGCCTATTTTGATCTAATTTCTCACGGTCTCTTTCTCAAAAAAGAAAAGCAAAAAATCTCCTGACATCTTTAATCCATATGGGTGGATTCTGCACCAGTTGTGAGTTCTTAGGAAAGAGCGACTCTGCGGAAATTCAGTTTCATCAGCACAATGCCGAATAATAAACAGAGTGTGAGATGTCTCAGAATTAATAAAAGTACAGACAGTCATATAGAAACTTACTGACGTTACTGGAATAAGTGAGCTTTTTTCCATGCTTCTAATAAATAACACACCAGTCCATTTATAATTAATTGTATTTCTAAATGAGAATTGTCCAAATATTTTTATTTCTGTTTTATCTATGAGAGGATATTTTTGCAACATGGCTGTTGATTATAAAGAGTTCTATGAAAAGCACAAAAGAAGCTTAATTAATAGATATGGGGTTTTGAACCTTAGTATTTTTATGGATTGCTAAAAATCTTGCCGTGAGTGCACGGACTCTTTACACTAATATCAGGCTTCCTTTGCTCGTTTACCCTTTGTAGGCACTGTGGGGAAGTGCCTGGACCTCAAAGGGTCTGGGTATCTCGAACTGGAAACTGCCAAACCAGACTTACAATTCTCACATACATACTACCTTACCAATTCATTAAATAAGTTAGAAATCAGTTTTGCCTTTGGCAAAATCACAGTTTTTTCCCTATTCAAATGTCAATACCCCTTCATGTGGCGACGGACTGCCTGAGGCTGGGCGAGGATTGACCATTCCCCAGAGAACCACCTGTACGTGTGTGTGCGCAGCGGGAAATGATGTCTCTTATTTAAAAGGTTTTGTTCTTCTGATGGTGTAAAGCCTGTCACAGTGCCCTAGTGCCCAGACTTGATGAGCGCTTGGTAGTGTTGTCTTTGTGGCTAAGCTGTAAAACCAAGTTTTGACTATTCGTGCATATTCAAAACTGTGTGCTTTTGGTATGAGCAGGTGTGCCTGACACCTGGTATCCTGGCTAAATTCCAGCTTAGATAATGCCTGAGCTTCCCTTGGCACTTTCATTTGGATACAGTTTTCTCTTCCTTTCATGGCACACACTCCTAACCCGTAAAGGCTGAGAGATGCTGCCAACGTGAATATTTTTCCATCACGAAAAAAATATAAACACATGTGCATCGCTTAGCTCGGAGCTTCTGCTGTATTGTGATGATCTCATAATTCTGCCTTTCTGCTTTGATTTCTTTTTTTAGTGTTGTTCCCATCTCTGGCGCAATGTATGAAACACAAATGGAATGACTCTTAATCAAACTAGCAAGGCACGAGGGCTGTCGAGCGTGCAGAGTAGACACTTCATTGGGATGTTTTTCCCTTTAGTGTTACTGAGGTTACTTCAGGTTCCTGAGGCCATTAGAAGCAGTAATAACTAGTTATAAGGGCTGATTTTAAAATGTCCCCTTTAAAAACGCTATCAAGGCTGTTCAGGTTCTGTGGGAAGTCATCCTTGCATATACTGTGGTCTGCAAAGTACTCGGGTTGCTGCCAGTTGTTGGAGTGGAGGCAACTTGTGAAGAGTGTGGTTTTCGATTGAGACGGTATACCTGGTCTTACGCACGGTCCGCTGTAGGGATTATTCCCCATTAAAAAAATACTGGTTAATCCTATTTTAGTACCTTTGCTGTCAGGATATGTGTAAGCTCTTTCCTCCATCATGCTGTAATTCTTCCTATGCATCAAATGGTTAATAAGTTTCTTTCCTCTGTATGCCTTAACTAAAGGAGAAAGCAGAGAAAATAATTGAAGGAGCTGGAATTGGTTAAAATATTGAGAGTCGAAATACCATGAAGTGTTGATTGTTCTGCATTTGTCCATCTCTGACTCATTCTCATGCCTTGTGATATTTGAACATTTTTAGTTGTGAGTGAGCTTAAAAACTAAGACTAAATCTTGTTGCAGTGCCCTGTTTCAAAATCTCTACATACCTGTCTGAAAGGGATTGAACAATACCTGGTTTAAATGAACAGAAAATAGAAGAATGCTCAAATAAGGCGACTACCGTGTTGTGCTCAAGTACTGCTGGAGTACCAGAGCAGGCATCTCTCTTTGCATATCACATTGCTACAGCAAACTCTTTAACAGCAGCAGTGTTTCCTTGAGCCACTTCAGTTTTTGTCCCATCTTTCCTGGTATTTTAAGTATTTATGTTTCATAAATTAATTAAAAAATCCTTAACGGCAACTGAGAAATTAAGGAGGAACTGCGTCGATGACAGTTACGAAGTAGTTACTACGATATCTAGGCATCTACCTGAGGCACTTTTGGTGTGGATTAAGCAAGAGAGACAAAGTATCTTGCTGACATTCTCCTGTTTTTCCAAGTGTTTATTCTTGGGTGTAATTGTTCTTAAAGTCTGTTTGCTTCTTTAATATTGTAATATGACTATTTTATCTTATACATCAAACTGATTCTGTTAATTATGTTCTCAATTGGCCTCTTTTGGGACAGTTATGTCTAATTCAAAGTCAGGAGAGCTCTTGCAGTGCAAAAGCTTCCTACACAAATGCCTGTCAGGATTTTGATGATATCAGTATTATATGTCCCTAGATGTATTCTATTTTAACTTTGTTTTCTGTGGTAGCTGGAAGCCGCTGTTTTAGGTGTTTATGGAAACTAAACAAGAAAACTCAATCAGAAGATGTAGAAATATAGGAGATTTCCAAACCCCCGTCTTTCCATTTTTACTTTGCACATCTTGGTGGCATAATTTACCTGCAGTATTTCACAGTCGTTGGTTGAGACCCTCCTGACCTTTTGGGATATGGTGTGGTCCTCCCAGATTCACAGATGGAGTACGAAGAAACTTGTGTCTGAGACTTCAGAGGAGGTTTGTGGATGTCTGCTCAGAGAGGGCCTGGCCTTCTCCCTGGCATCTTCCACCGAATAAGCTAGTAATTCATATATAAAGATGGTAATTCAGACCCTGCAGTCAGAGCCAGTCCTCTTGGCCTGGGTTAGGTGTAGATTAGGGAGCAGATCTATTCCGTGATGTGGGATTGTTAAATGTCAGGGTTACTTTGATCCTGTTGGATTTTCTTAGCCCATTAAGATGATTAATGGATTAATTGGGTTATCTTCATTGTCTTATTGTCACTCTGACATAAGATATGATGCAGATTGTGAACATAGCTAATGATAAGAAGAGCTTGAAGGGTCTGTGTTCCTGTAAATGTGGTGTTTATTTCCCAGTTGTTCTAGCTGATCTCAGAAAAGAATACCTGCTTCGATGAGCTTTGCCTTTATTTCTTTAAAGTGAGGTAGAGCATATGACTGAAGGGGACCTTCTCGATGAGCGAGTTCAGCTCTCTGCTAGACTGTGGAGTATGTGTTTATGAAATACCTTGCTATCTCTCTTAAACCATAAGTTGTCTGAGTGTAATACTCCTATTGACTGTTCTCTTCTTGGAAACATGTATCTGACTTCTGGCCTAAGCTTATTCATGGCTAATTTGTTCCTGTTGCGCCTAAATTGACATCGCCCTTTAGTTTCCCTGACTCCTGATGTCTACCCCACTACTCCCAGGTACATGAGATCAGTCAACCAGTTTGTTTTGTCAGGCGTAATATATCCTGGGCTTTGCTTATTTTGCAGCCAGTTAATATTGATGGCTCATAGTTCCTAATAGACCTAAGCTTTTCCTCCCATTGCTGTTTCTAACTGATGAACTCCGCGAGCGTCATGTTCATTACCGAATTCAATTTCGTTTCTGACACTCTGCATTACAAGATTTGTGCAGCTCGTCCTGTATAGCGTTATAATCCTCTTTTGTACATAGATGTGCTTCCCAGTTTTATGTCATCTGCAAATGGCTTTGGGAGACTTCAGGTTTCTTCAGGAAGGGCATTAATAGGAATATATGCTGAACTGAGCTCTATGGTAAATCTGTTAAGAAGTCTGTTAGCACTTGTCTGGCATTTGGATGTTTTCTTGTCTTAGCCAATTTCTTACTCGCTCTAAAACTTTTTTTTTTTTAAACTCGCTATAAAAACTTCTCTCCAGTTCTCCTGAAAATTTTCTGTGTGGCACAGTACTAGATGCCCTACCAAAGTACAGAACGAGTAATACGTTCCCTTTTCTTGAAACTCGGTCCTTTTCCTCCAGGAAACGATGGATTTTTAACTCTCAACTTAATCGGGAATTAAACATCTTTGGTAATTCCATGCTGGGAAGGGGTGGAAAATTCAACCATCTCTGCATCTTTAAAATTTGTTACGCAGTTTTGCATACTGTTGAGATCAAACTGGTGGGATATTTTTATTTCATTCGCTCTTAAATATAATTCCTAACTTGTTATTCTCCTGTCAAAATGTAAATTACTCTCAAAGGATTTTTATTAAGAAATCTTTGCAGGTTCATGTGTAATTTTGTGTGCTTGTATTAACAGTTCTGGGATGGAGATTACCTGCTTACTCTGATTTAAGTGCATTAAGTTATTTGAGTTTTGTTTCCATCTTCAGGTGATACAGTCTGTTCCCATAAACGCGCTAACCTGACCATGGCCAGCCAGCTCCTCTTCATTGAAAACTGAGTCAGAGCATTCATTTCATTTTAAACAGAAGATTACCTTACATTTCTATCCTGTCTTCATTGTGTGGTGATCCTGCTGCTTTTCCCCCTGTTCTATTCTTATTCATATGACTGAAAAACCTTTTGGTGCAGCTTGTAATGTTCTTTGTATGGTCTAACTTAAATTGCCCATTTTTCCTTACATTTTTTGATTCCCCGCTTATCTTTCTTTGCTGGCTCTTCGTTTCGACCTTTTTTCATTCCTTGTAGATTCTCAAACTATTTCTAACATAATTTAGGAAGAAGAGCAGGACTTGACAACTTTTTTTCCCTCCTTGCTTGAAATAGAAAATCCTGATAGCTTTAACACCTTGGACTTGAAGAATTTCCAGGCCTCTTCCGCATTCAAATTCCTGACCTCCTCAGTCACACGTTTTTAAGCTAAATTTCTTAGCTTATCAAAATTCACACTTCTTAAATAAAATCCGTTACAAGCGTTTACAAGTTATCTTTCATTTAAACTGAATTACGGGGTGGTTGCTTAACCTGCAGTATTTTCTCAGGCTCCCCCATTCACAGGGATGATGACTGCTTTCCAAAATGCAAACCCTTGGCTCTGTGTGGTAAATTCCCAATGTTGTAAAGTGGGTGTTGTCTGCAAGGAGCAGCCGCAATGGACTTGTTTATTTGGAGGGTTTTTTTGCCATAATGACATAAAAAAGCACAAGCCCAAGAAATGTTACAAAGCTTCAGTGTGCAAACCATAGAACTGCTAGTTCTGTTGTTGTCCCCACAGCGTAAATAACTTTCTCCAAGTGGAAAGACTTTTTCATAGGAAGGGAATTAAACTGGTATTAAAAAATCTGCCAGTACAAACAGTCAGATGACAGTAAATCATACCGGTGACTGTGTTTGCAACAACTCTCCTTCTCTTGACACTTGAAGTGAATATTGCAGTATCGGACAGAAGAAAGAGCTGAGCAGGATGGGTTCTCCTGCACGTAACATGAGCATATTCTCAACAACTGTGCTCGGCTTTGTCAGAACAGGCACACAGGATTGTGGAAGCAACCGATCTCTGAATAGTTGTGCCAAAGCCTAATCCGGTCCCCAACGTTTTATACTTATTAATAAAACGTAGTGATTCCTTACTGTGTTGGATGCGTTTATCATACCGTAGTAGCTCTGAGGTTATACGGGCGTTAAGGTGTCTTTAGGAATGTGGTCTCTTTTAGTTGACGTACATGAAAGGAAGTTTAAAATATTCAAAGTAATTGCTCTGGTTACACTGGGTGATGCGAAGAATCCTCAGTAATACGCGATTTCCCCAGATGGTTGTGTCGGGGCTTGAAGGTTACATTTAGCTAATCAAAAAGGCTTTTCTATGCAATGTGTGTGTTTTGAGAATAAACTTGAGGGATTCTTATCTAGATGTTCACCTCTGGTTTTATTTAAACACGTTGGCCTCAGTGGAATGGGAGTATTATCTGTAACTTCAGTTTGACTTTGTTTCCCTATGTAGAACGTTCTGTTAGCGAATTCTCTTCTTTTAAGTTTCTGAGAGGATGCTACTTGCCACAAAGCAGATAATATTTTTGAGTCTCAAAGGCCAGACACGTTTTCTAGCTCTACGTCTCAGCCTGTGCATAGAGAACTGTTAATCATGGTGACAACCTAACTTCCAGAGGAAAGCTGACATTTCAGGTTATTAAGTCAGAAAATGATTGGGAGAAGTTTAATGGTGGGTAAACAAGTACCTAACAAATGGAAGTTTCAAAACTTAATCTAAAAATGTATTTTAAGTGGTTGCCAGTCGGCCTGCAGAAGTGTGTGAGGCATTTCTAAAATAGAAACTGCCACGGCTGATGGAATAAAGCGTGATCAGTCGTGTCATTCAAAATTACCTGTCAACTGCAGGCAGGCAGGTTTCCCTTTTTCGTTTTTTTCCCCTTTTTCCTTTTTCTTCCCTGTACAGCTACAAATCAGAGGATGCATGCTTATTCTTTGTCATTCGTGTCTGCAGAAGCTTAACGTCTAGGTAACCTGAAATATTACTTTAATATACTAGGTTAGAAAAAATTAGACCTTGGGATATATCACAGTGAATTATCATCCTGAAATGGCAGGTGGGACATTGGAGTTGGTGGAACAGTCACGTAAAGTTACAGAGTGAGTCACTGGCAAAGCTGGAAGGAGTCAAGATTTTTAGGCATTATCCAATAGTTTAATCACTACTTTCCACCGCTTAGAAATGGTTGTTGACAGTCTAATCTGGTACCAGGTGCATACGTTCCAACTCATTTTACTTGCTCTGAGACATTTTTTTTGGTATGTTGTAACTTTTCATGGAGCACTGTAATAAAATAATGGTCTTTTTTACTGAGAGGAAGAGGAACCTACTGCACCCTCTTCCTTTCTCCCCTTCTATGAACTGGTTAATGATTTTTTTTTTTATTTTCCCAAGGTTTTTGTTAACTACCAGTGATTTTAGTCTCTTCACAGGTACTTAAAATGATGATACACTTTTGTCTTTCTGCAGAAACTGTATTTCTATCTTAGAGCTTCACTCTTCAAAGACATGTAGTGTGCTTACCAGTTGTATATACCTACTCCGTGTTCTAAGAGGAAGGGAAAACTGTATCAAGGGTGACTAGATCTCTGTTTTCTTGAAACTTGCTCTTTATTTCAGGAAGTAAACTTACTAAATTATTATTTCCTTTCGGCAATAGGTCATAGCAAACGACAGAAGCCCACTGGTGGGTAAAGTCCACTGGGAGAAAATGGTGAAGAAAGTTTCAAGATTCGGCATACGTACTGGCACTTTTAACTGTTCCAGTGACCCCAGGTATATTCTTAACGGATCATCTAAATCCCAAGAATATCTTCAGGCTCAGCTGTGTTCTGGCAGCAGGGCTTGCTGTATTGTAAAAGTAGCTGTGACAGAAGGTGGCTTTATTCATGTTTTTATCTCTACTGAAGTCTGTTCAGAATTCTCCATTACATTATTTATCAGCACCATAAACACAGATCTGCAGCTTCCTAAAGCATCATGTGTGAAATACATGATTAGACTATGTGGAGAGTAATACAGCAATGGAAGGGAATGAACATAAGACTTTGGCCTTAGAGTCCAGGCATTCGGGGACAAGAACTGTGCTTGCTTAGAACAAAGCCGAATGTATATACAGCCCATGTAAAAGAAGTATATCAGTTGTAGAGGTGTTACGTTGCCATCTGGAAAGGAGAAACACAGGTTAGCATGTACCTTGCAAACAGTGCCTGCTTCTCAGGATTACTGACAAATCCTGTTCCCTGACAAATGTCTGTATGTTTATATATAAACTCGCACACACCCTTTGACAACATACAGTGCGCTATGCAAGATTCGCTGCTGTTTGCATATGATTTCAAACAAGGAAGAAGAGCAAAGCCAAAGAAGCTGTTAATAATTCTGTGCTGCTGTAAAAATAATCCTTTTTTTAACATTTTGTTGGAAGCGTTTGCTTTACGTGACAGGAAACTTGGTCTAGAATTCCAGTGGTGTGTATGGATATGCACGTCTTACACAGCTTAAGTCCTAAATGTTTACAGAAATCTCAAAGTTAATCATAAGAGAAAATTCTTAAACTTTGTAGTGCTTATGCAAAATTATCTTGTATAATCAAAACACTGGTATTTGAACATCTTAAAAATTTGGCAGTGCTTCTCTTTGTATAGCTCCTGACTAGTTTTAATGTTGCAATCAAATATTAAGTTTTAAATTAATTTATTTTTACCTAATGCAAGAAATGTTTTGTTGAGTAAACCCTCGTGAATAGTTTTCATCAGGTTGCAGCTGAAACTCAGAAGAACGCTGCACGCTACTGTAGTCAGGGTACCTCTATTAGTAGGGTAATACTTTATGGCTCCATCTAAATACGTTACATTCAGATTCCTGAGATGGGGAGTTGTAATTGTCTAAATGTTTGTTGAGAGACCTAAACCAGAGAGGACGTAGGTAAGACGGTTAGTGCATGAGGCTGGTGGCCTCTATTTCATCTGCAGAGTTCTCAGAGACAGTTTGCATGCCTGTTGGCTCTGTAACCTTTTGATTGTTGAAACTTGCCAGACAGTTGCTAAAAGGAGGGCTAGATAAATTGGGCGGTGTAGTGATGCTGATACAAAAGATGCATGAGAGAAGGGATCTTCTGAGCCACCACACTCATCTCGTAGTTACGGGGATCCGGACCACCACTCAGGGTTCAGCCTTGAAGAGACTCTTCATTTAGGTATGGATTTGGAGTTCGTCCCATCTCAGCACTCTGCCTGCCAGGCAGCAGGGGTATTCTTTTAGCCCCAGATGATCTGGCAGCATGTTTCTGCTTCCTCCTCCACCAGATTTGTGGCAAGCTTTCTCACCACAAGCCTGTCTGCATCCTTCCAAAATGGCCCCAGTAGGAAGTGGACACTTGTCAGCTTCATTAAAGTAACTGCAAACAGACCAATATCTTGTTAACTTCACCTCGCTGCTGCTTGGCAAAGCTAGGATGGAAGGAAGCACTGGGAAGTTATCTGCAGGGTCGGGAAGGCAGCGGGACATTGAATTACATTGTCATGGTTATCTTCTTGGCTGGAAGGCCATGGAAAACCAGCTTCTATTACTAACGCTATATAGTGAAGAGTCAGCTCGTGTATTTTTAAAATACAGTTACAAAGCATGAATAACTCTAATGTATGGCCTTGTTTACTATAATGACCCATGAAAATTAACACTGTTCCTCTTCCTGTCTTATGATTACATCTCTCTACACATCTGTAAGGTAGATTAACAAATGTATTGTAAGAATAAATACACTTTGCCAGAGAACATTGGGTGCCCGTATTTCCTGTTATTATATGTAAAGGTTCCCAGGTGCTCAGCATGTCTCATTTTTGGGCTTACAACAGAAATTTAAGGACTGCAGCTCCAGGGGTGTGAAATTCTGTAATCTAACTTGCCATTTTCTTTATAGGTACTGCAGGAGGAGGGGCTGGCTGAAATCCACCCTCATTATGTCGGTTCCGCAAACCAGTACCTCCAAGGGAAAAGTGATGCTTAAGGAATACAGCGGGCGCAAAATCGAAGTGGAGCACATTTTCAAATGGATCACAGCCCATGCTGCTTCTCGGATCAAAACCATTTACAACTCCGAACATTTAAAAGAAGAATGGAACAAAAGTGACCAGTACCGTGTGAAAATATACCTGTTTGCCAACCTTGACCAGCCTCCGGCGTTCTTCTCTGCACTGAGTGTAAAGTTTACTGGAAGAGTAGAGTTTATTTTTGTGAACGTGGAAAACTGGGACAATAAAAGTTACATGGCAGAAATTGGTGTCTACAAGACACCATCGTACATACTTAGGACTCCTGAGGGGATTTACAGGTATGGAAATAACACTGGTGAATTTATATCACTACGTGCCATGGATTCCTTTTTGCGCTCATTACAACCAGAAGTTAATGATTTATTTGTTTTAAGCTTAGTTTTGGTTAATCTAATGGCTTGGATGGACCTGTTTATTACACAAGGCGCTACTATAAAGCGTTTTGTGGTTCTTATAAGCACTTTAGGGACGTATAATTCATTATTAATTATTTCCTGGCTACCCGTGTTAGGTTTTTTGCAACTACCTTACTTAGACAGCTTTTATGAGTACAGTTTAAAACTCTTCAGGTACTCTAACACAACTACTTTGGCTTCTTGGGTAAGAGCCGACTGGATGTTCTACTCCTCACATCCAGCCCTCTTCCTCAGCACGTACCTTGGTCATGGTTTACTAATTGATTACTTTGAGAAGAAAAGAAGACGCAATAACAACACCGATGAAGTAAATGCTAATAATCTGGAGTGGCTGTCAAGCCTGTGGGACTGGTACACGAGCTACTTGTTTCATCCTATTGCTTCTTTTCAACACTTTCCTTTTGACTCAGATTGGGATGAAGACCCCGATTTGTTCTTGGAGCGGTTGGCCTTCCCCGATCTCTGGCTTCACCCTCTGATACCAACCGATTACATAAAAAACTTGCCGATGTGGAGGTTTAAATGCCGTGGCGTCCATTCTGATGAGGAAATGCTGGAAACTTTTCAAGACAGTGAAAGTGACTCTGACAGTGAAAACAAAGAGGTCTTCAGTAGCGAAAAAGAAGTCTCGGAGGACGAGGACCTAAACACGTTTCATAGCCGCAGTGAAGGAGAGCCTCGGTGCGGTGCTGAGACCTGTTCGTGTGCCAATAAATCTTGTCATCACGAGCCATATGAACGGAAAGCGCGATCCTACGGCTCGTACAGCACCACAGGTGACATGGAGCCGGATTGGTCAGCCTGGCCCTCCGAGATGTTGCACTGTACAGAATGTGTTGTGTGTCTAGAAAATTTTGCAAACGGTTGTCTGCTCATGGGCTTGCCCTGTGGCCACGTGTTCCACCAGAATTGCATCGTGATGTGGCTGGCCGGCGGGCGACACTGCTGCCCCGTCTGCAGGTGGGCTTCGTACAAAAAAAAGCAGCCATACACACATCCGCAGCCTTTGTCGAGTGATGCCCCATCTTAGCTGTGTGCTGATGTCCTTCGTAAGCTTTCAGGATATTACTGCTTGCCTTTTAAATGTTAGTCACTTAAAAGATTATGTGGTTTGAAGTTTTAGTTTAAATGTTAGTGCAGTGAACTAAAATATACATGATGCTAACGTTAACGACAGAATCATTTGGTTGCCTTGTATGTTGAACTGAACGCATACTTACCGTATAATAACTTCTTCTTTTCAACATCTGGAAACTTGATGCTGTTTTTGTAAGCACAAAGATCAAGCCTACAACAGAAGTGTATTCCAGCAAACGTTTACAAGTTAGGATGTGGGTGAAACTGAAATTCTAATCGGAGACAATTGCTTAATTTAAGTGTTTCTTATTTTAGAGTCTGTTCAGCACATCTTTGTTGAATAATGTATGTTGTAAGACAGTACCATTTAAAAAGAAATCAGTGAAATAAATTATTTTAAAAGGAGATTTGTAATGTTAATTGTTTTGATAAATATTTTGTGTGTGTGGTCACGGATGTCTTGCTGGTCTGATTTATCTGTGAAGACAATAAAAATATAACACAACTTTTGTGACTAATAAATCATCTCCTAGTGATGCAGGAATTCATTGCTCCAGTGCGAGCTATGGGCCGCGTGGAAGGCGATGGTGTTTCACTGGGAGCTTCTTCCTTCCTAAGTCCTCTGCGTTGAGGTGCGTCTTTGCTTGACCAGCGGTTTTCCAATTGATTACAAACTGCTTTATCAGGCAGAGCCCCTCTTCGACCAGCCATCTCTCCAGCACCCTCATCTGCAGACGTCTAGAAAGACTTTAGGGTAGCCCCTCTACAGCCTCCAAGTAAACCATCGTGCAGTAGCACAATACTGTCATGCAGTCACAAAAGTGGCTTGTAAAGGTAAAAATCGCCAGATTCTGACTGCTGGTATTTTGAAGTGATTTTTGATTTCTTGGAGAAAAGTAATAGTTGTTTGATGCCATAAAAAATTGAGTCTGTTGTTTTCTTTATATTTCAATATGAAACCATTGTTTTTGTTGTACCTTTCAGAAATGATCTGGCTGAAAAGAGGAAAAAAACAAACACCAAAAAAAGAGCGTGAGATCATGTAAGTAGAAGAAAAGGCTAAACTAGAAAGGTGTTTTCAATTGTTTTATGTGCCACGGTAGAAGCAACAGTCCCATTGTTTTATTTCTCTCCTAGTTCTTCCCCATGTGGTATAAAAGGAAGATAATTAAATGAAGATGATAATAGGAAATGTAAACGCGTGTCCTCTTGTAGTTATGATCCATCTCTCTGTGCCTTTACTGAGAGTTGGGAGGCCAGCGCTCACAAAGCAAAGCTTTCTGGCATTGTTTTATCTGTCCTGGGTACCTGGGCACTATCTTTTCTAATAACAAATGTTTCATGCCTCCAGTCACCAGGCATCTTCCCAAGAGGATATTCTCTTAATTACCAGAAGAGCTGTTACTAATCGTGAGTACTTTGTCCTCTCGTTTCCTTTTTCCTATTGCAGTACTGAAGCAGGGAGGTAGAAGGGGCATAATATCACCAATTCTCCTGTGGTCCAGAAAGTAATTTTTATTCCAGTTGAGGCCTGTCAGTACATGCCCTTTATCTGTCATTACAGCTGCGGCAGAGCAGTGGAGAGGCATAATGAGGGCAAAGAGCATTTTTGCTTCCAGTTTGTGCGGCAGTGTGACATTTAGCCTATGTGCTTAGCATAAGCAGCTGTGGTTGAAATCCACAGTGTTTCAGGACTGTCTTGAAATCTGCACCGAACTGAGGCCTTGCCATCTCAAAAGGGGAAACAGAGGAGAACTCCCGTGAAGGTAAATAAGTCTGTAGTTGATGTACTGAAGTACACAACCGAACCGCCGTGTCAGAGTCCAGCGTAGCCTTTCCCTGGTACCTCGGCGTTTTGCCAAACCCTGCGAGCAGTGAGTTCGAGCAGCAGCGTGTCCTCGGGACACCGCGTGCTTCTGGAGCACGGCCCTGCTGCTGGAAGCTGACCTCCTCATACGAAGCCTGGGCCCAAGCAGTTCCTGCGCACGGGTGCAGCCTTATTAGCAAGCCATTGTGCACACCTGTTTTGGCTGAAGACTTCTTTTAATGACCTCGGTTGCTGTACTAGTCCAATTCTTTTGATGAATGACACAAACTGCTGTTTAATTAGCAGGAGAGCCACAGAGGGCACATCCACACGAGCAGGTAATTATGACCAGGAGGTAGCCGTGAGTGAAGGTTCGGTCCCCTCGTGTCCGTTAGCCTGGGTTATATAAATTGTTGTGATCCAGTTCCTGGCGATGCATCTGTTTCAAAATCTACAGCAGCTGTTGTAGTGTATTGGTAGTCCCAGCAGGAAAGGAAAAGCAGTTGGACGTATTTATTTTACGAAATGCTCGTGTCGGTAGCGGCAGAAGCATCCAAGTAGGTTTGTTTTCTACAGAGTGCAGATTCTCAGACAGCCCTTACCCAACGTGTTGACAGTTTAAAACCCGGAGAACAGAGCAAAGACTGTGCCTGTAACAAGGTCAGCAGTTTCGCTGCTCATTTGTTTTGCCTCGCTGGGCTGGGTTGTGTTGTGCTAGTATTCGTGAAGTGGCTTGAGTTAACGGAGATGCTAAACATTCTTAAGTACAGTGTTTTATTCTCTGCGTGCCTGAAAGCTGGCGGCCAACTGTAAACAGGAAACGTCAGATGGTTGATCTGAGGTTACTTATGTCAGTAGGTTTAATTAAGGCAATTGGTCTTCTGTTGTGCTACTAGGAGAGGGTGGATTTAGATCATCTCTGAAGGTCTTTGCCAGTCTCAGCAATTACTGTTTTGTTACGCTGGCTTTTGCACTGCTGGTACCCAGTCTAAAATGAGAGCGAATTTAGATCTGGTTTTACTCTGCACTAGCTCTTGGAAAGAAAAAAGACAAAGGTGCACTGTATATTTTTGTAACTGTTATTAAAATGTCTTTCTTTGGGAATTAAATAATGAGGGTAAGTATAATTGTAAGGAATTAGAGTTAGATTAAGCTAGTAGTACCTTTTTCTTCCTAAGCTTTTGCACTCTTTCTGTGCCTCGGTGATTATTTCCAGTCCTCTGTGTCTCAGCTTGCGCATTGGGGCGCAAGGAGATGGAGGGACTTGCTGGAGCTCCCCCCGCAACACCCACCAGGGTGGCTCCAAGCTGTCCATTAATTTTGGCCAGGTTACGTGCCCTTTGCTGCAGAGAGGACGGCAGAGGATGGAGATGAGCCAGGCCTTGCCGGTGGGGCATCTCCAAAAGAGCCCTGGCAGCTTAAGATGAAGGAGGCAATGTCTTATGTGCCAGCAGCTGCGTCTCTTTCTCTTTGGGTCTCCTGCGGGTCTTCCCTGGGCTGCAAGGGGAAGATAATTTACTGTAGTTTGAGTCACCCCTTGCACAACTAGATTTTATACATACTCTTCGCTGTTCTTTCCTGCAACCTGTGTGGCAGACCGAGGGCAGGTGGTGACTAACCTGCTCGGGTCTGCTTTTATTGCTCTTAACTCCTGCTGGAGGAGGTGCCCAGCCGGTATCAGCACCGGGCCCCCATCCCGTTAACTCCTCCGTGCCCCCTTTCTGCTGGCTGCCCGCCCCACACGCAGTGGAGGCTGGGGGGCTGTGTGGAGCCATGTGAGGTGTTGCGGGGGCCACGTGGGGCTGTGCAAAGCGGTGTGGGGCTGTGTGGGACCGTGGTGCAGGGCTGCGTGGAGCCATGTGAGGTGGCGTGGGGCCGTGTGAGGGGCTGTGCGGGGTCGCGTGCGAGGCAGCGCGCGGCCACGCAAGAGGCCGGGGTGGTGGGGGGTCTGTGTGGAGCCGTTTGAGGTGGCGTGGGGCCGTGTGAGGGGCTGTGCGGGGTCGCGTGCGAGGCAGCGCGGGGCCGTGGAAGAGGCTGTGCGGGGGTCTGCGTGGGGCCACACGAGAGTCCATGTGGGACCGTGTGAGGGGCCGCGTGGAGCCACGCGAAGCAGCGTGGGGCTGTATGAGGGGCTGTGTGGGACCATGTGGGGCGGTGTACGGCCGTGCGAGAGGCTGTGTGAGGTGGCGTGTTGTTACCTGAAAAGCCCTCGAAACCAAAAGTAGTTGAGAGGGGAGATATTGCTTTATTCGACGTCGGGTGCTAGGGGGAAAACCCACAAATCTAGCACACCTCACCGGAGTATTCACCCATTATTTATACACAAAATATTCTCATTATTCCGCCTACCTAAT
>VYZM01015358.1:434671-458422 GCA_013398915.1 Dromas ardeola
GGGGCCTCGCCTGACAGCAGTGGGCCCGGGGCTGAGGCGGGGGGGGTGAGCCCGTAGTCCCGCAGAGGAAGGTTTGGAGGGGCGGGTTGCCCTAGTGAGCTCTGTCCCCGGGTTTCGCCGGGGCGGCCGGGCCTCAGCAGCGGGTGAGGAACCCTAGTACTTTGTCCCCAAAGGGGCTGGGGGCACCTGCGCTCGGTTACTTCGCTTCTTCTAAAATACAGCAGCTTCTTGAGGTGTCAGAGCTCTCCTGCGCCCTGGGGGTGTGCAGAGACCTGGGGCGGGGGGCTTCTCAGTGCCGCAGAAGCAGTAGCTAAAGGAGTGATGCATGCTGGGTGGTGTGGTTTGGGGAGACGTAGTCAGCGGCTCCTGGATTTTTAGCTTTCTGTTAGCTGTCTTCCATAGTTTCTAGCTCTCCCGCTTCATTAGGAGCTTCTAGGTCCAGTTGCAGACAGTCTCAAAAATATGAGTAGCTGAAATATTGGGACTCAAGGGGTTTTTTTGAGGCTGCAGGCAAGCTGTGTGAGCCTGACTTCTGCCCACAGATTTCTAATGTCACAGTGAAATGAAATAAGATACTGATTTTACTGTTGCCTTTCGTAAATCACTATTAATGTGTTAATTAAAAATGTGCTGTTTGATGGGAGGAAAAATCAAATATATTAGAGGTACTAAAAAAACAGCAGGGAGAAGGTGACAGACAGTGAAGTTGAAGGCGTAGTAGAGCTGCAGTGCCACAGATATTCCCTGCTGTTTGGTAGCAGCCAAGTCCCAGGGGAGCAAGTTATAGCCTTTGCTTGTTGGGTGGTAATGTTAGAGGAGGAATATACCTTTGACAGTATACTTTCCCTTCCTCCTCTAGCTGTGTCGGAGCACCATGCAGGCTGCTTAGTTTCCTGCGTTCATGAGCAGAGTTGGAAGATGCCACAGAAAGAACTGGGGTTTGGAGGCTGCTGCTCTCAGTAGTGGGATAAAGCAGCAGACAGCCGTTTAACCCACATGATGTGGTTACACTTCACTGATAAATTCTTGTTGTTTCATGTCCAATGACCACTCTTTCCCCTTCCACAACTGATAAGTTTGTTGTGTTTTCCAGTAGCACAGCATGTCTGTGGGTCAGCTTCAAGCTGTTTGCAGAAAAGCCTGCAAAGGTGGTAGAAAACAGGCGTCTCTGACCCGTAATGAGAAGTGACTTGGGTCGTCTTGCCATCATGAGCACACTCTTGGGTTGTAGGCTGGCATGATGACTTCACAGGCCATAACAGAGATATTGAGAAACCCGTTAATAGTAAGACATTTCTTTCTTCCCATATCTATCTGCACAGCTTTAGAAGGAAGAAGTAGTTATTTCTGCTTGCTAGATGATGAGGGGAAAAGCACCACTTATTTCGTGTCTGCCAGCAGCTGTACACAAGATATTGTCCCTGAGTAGGGCTAGAGAAAGCACTGAGTGCCACAGGAGGTGGTTGATAATGGGAAGAGGTTAAGGTTTTTGTGATGGCAGTGAGTCATCCTGAATTTGTTTATATGCTTGCTGTTGATGGGACAGAACTTATTGGCTGAATGATACAAGGCAAAGATCTTCAGTCCTTGCAAGGAGCTAGTGATGCATTTCAGTCTGTTTAAAGCTGGGGGTCTACTACATGTTTAATGCCACATCTGGATTGTTTGAGATAAAAGGGTGGTTTTCCTCCAGTGTAGTCTGAATGGTTTATTTCAACTTAGTGTTTTGCTGGCTGACTTTCCAGTGTGATGTGATGCTGTGAGAACCGTGGTTTTGTTTATGTCAGAACTGGAAGCAGAATAGCTTAATCAGAATGAAGTTGTGCTTGGGGTAATTAGCCTTGCTTAGTTGGCCAAAGTGCTTCAATTCCCAGCATTGTTAGCTCTATGCTGCATTGTGGCGTGGTTCGTAGTCGTATCCCTGGTGTCCTGTGTGAGATAGGCAATACAACTTCTTTACTGCTCAAAAAATTGACGTGTCTGATGTAACTGGAAATGTGTGATTGTCTAGATGAGAGTCGATGGGATTTCCTTCTCCTCTTATACACAAAACTGGTGATAAGTGTTGGGAAAACCAGGGAATGCAGAAGCACTCAGCTCTGCCTTTATGAAGCCAGTTGTGTGAAGCAGCTTATTCATCATAGAATAATCATAGAATGGTTGGAGGGGACCTTAAAGATCATCTAGTTCCAACCCCTCTGCCCTGGGACCAGGCTGCTCAAAGCCCTGTCCAGCCTTGCCTTGGACACTTCCAGGGATGGGGCCTCCACAAATTCCCTGGGCAACCTGTTCCAGTGTCTCACCACCCTCACAGGAAAGAATTTCTTCCTTATGTCTAATATAAATCTCCCCTTTTTCAGTTTAAAACCGCTACCCCTCGTCCTATCGGTCCACTCCCTGACAAAGAGTCCCTCCCCATCTCTCCTGTAGGCCCCCTTTAGGTACTGGAAGGCCGCTATAAGGTCTCCCTGGAGCCTTCTCTTCTCCAGGCTGAACAACCCCAACTCTCTCAGCCTGTCTTCATAGGAGAGGTGCTCCAGCCCTCTGATCATCTTGGTGACCCTCCTCTGGACTCACCCCTCCTTATGTTGGGGGGCTCCAGAGCTGAACACAGTACTCCTGGGCAGTATTAGGGATGAGCTATCAAAGAGTTTTCTGCTGTCAGAGATAGCAGGGATTGATGACAACATACAGCCAGCTGTGATTTAATGGTGTCTTTGTGCTGAACTGTGCATTACAGAGGCGAGAATCTGTGAATCCTGCTGTAGTTCACTTGACAGTTGCTGATTGTGCTTGTACATGAAGGCTTAATACGTGTTGGTTTGTTCTAGAATACAAGTTGTAGAGCAGATATTTGGGAGATGTTACATTTGAGACATGACAGCTGACCATCCAGAGTTCAATCATGTTTTACCTCAGTCTCTTCCCAAGCTTCTCTCCCTCTAGTGTAGGCATATTCAAAAGAGGGACCTTCTTAGCTTCTTATCAGGGTGAGGAATGAGTCTACATGACATTTTCTGCTCTGTTCTGGAGAACAAGAGAGGAGGCTGCAGTCAGCCCTGCAAGGTCTCCTCCCCCTGTAATAAAACAGGATTCAGTTAAAGGTGCAGGAGCTTTCTGAAACCCCTTCAAAACTTCTCAACACCCGTAATGTGTATGCACAGAGCTCTGCAGGGCTTTTGGATTTGGGTTTTTTTTGCAGCAGATTTTGTGCTTGGGCAAAACGGATGGTGGTTGTTGTTTGTAGCTAAAACATGGTATTGCTTATTGCAACTGAGCCTTTCTTTTGAGATTGGTTAAGTCTAAGAATATGTCTTGCTCTGCTAGGCTTGTGCACTGAAGAGCGTTCTTTTTACAGTTCTGTTACGAAGGTTTTTTTATTTGAATTTAAAAAATCACATAAAAATCAGGGTGATTTTCATATGAAATTTCATACAGCCAACTAGACTTCTTGAGTGGCGTGTGCGCTGGCAGGTACAGTGTGCAAGTGGATCCACGAGCTAGAGGTCATCTTAATACTTCAGGTGGGTTTTTTGAGGTACTGTGCAACATCTGTGCTGCTGATAATAAAAGTAGCATCGGAGCTCCACAAGCATTCGGTGCTCTGTTCGTATGCTAAGTATTATCTCCCGGTTCTTTAATCTGATGTTGTGCAGCCCCTCTCTGCTTCTCTCTTTACCACAAATGCTTCCAGTTCTCTGATGGATATCTGGCCGTTGCTGCCTGTCTGATGTCTCTGGTTCCCCAGAGAGGTGGTCAGGGCAAGTGGCGCTCCCCACCTCCTTCAGCACCCTGTGTTGGGACCGCCAGGAGTGCCGGAACAGAGACATCTTGGCAAGTCCCAGGAGGGAAGCTGTAGAGAGGGTGGCTGTGTTTGAACCCCACCAAATACAGGGGAAGGGAATCTGGAGGGCAGAGCTGCCTTGTAGAGGGACCTGAACAAGCAGGAGGAACGGGCCGGCAGGAACCTCATGATGTTGAGCAACACAGGGTTGTGCATGTGGATCAGCCATCCCTGCATGCAGGGATGTGCAGCCTGGGGCTGGATGGGCGGCAGCTCTGCAGGAAGGGACCTGGGCTTCCTGTGGACAATAAACGTGAGTTAGCAGTGCACCTTTGTAGCGATGAGGGCAAACTGGGCTGCATTAGCAAGCTGTAATCATCATGTTGAGGCAAATGGTCATTTAGTTACTCTGCTACATTTGACATTAATGAGGCCATGTCTGCACAACAGTGTCCCGGTTTGGGCGCCCAATTCAAGAAGGGTATCAACAAACTGGGAGAGCGCAGCAGAGGGCCACCAAGATGGGGGAGGACCGGTGCCCATGACACAGGAGGAGAGACCGAGGGAACTGGGCTTGTCTTAGTTTGGAGAAGAGAAGGTGAAGTGGCATGGGTCTAAAGCTTTTCACTGCCTCTAGTGGGGTTGTAGTGAAGACAGGGCCGGGTACTTTCCAGGTGTGCCCAGTGACAGGAAAGGGGCTACAGCCACAGGTGGCCAGAGGAGATTTTTGAATTGGATGTGAGGAAAGGTCTTCACCACAGGAGTGATTAAGTGCTGGAGTAAATGCCCAGGGCGGCTGTGAAGTCTCTGCCCTCAGACAGTATCAATGGATGAGGCACCAAAAAACCTGTCTGAACTCTGAACTTGGTCCTGCTTTGAGTAGGAAGTTGGCTTGGAGACTTCCTGGGGTTCCTTCTGACTGAAATGAGTAGTGACATTCTTGGTGCTGTCATCCTGTGCCAAGTTCCTCCCTTATGCTGAAATCCCCTGCGGCAAGTTTCCTCTGCACAGTGACATCGCTGTGACGTGGGAAGTTAGCCAGGCAGTGACCGTCTCTGATTCAGAAGTCACATTCTTCTTAACTCTTTGTCTGAATGTTAAGAGGAGTGCAATAATTGGTGGTATCTCTGCAATGTTGAGTTTTTTTATTTGAATAATGAAATATTTAAACATCATTCGTAACTTAAAGCTTGTGCATTTTGAAGTGCTTCTTTAGATATTGAACGGTTAAGTTACATGAAAGTATAAAAGCATAGTTTTAAAGTTCGAATTTCAAGTAACTCTTACTTTCTCTTTTTAAGGTCAATGAATGGTCCTTGAAGATAAGGAAAGAAATGAGAGTGATTGATAGACAGATCAGAGGTTTGTACTTATGTGTCACTTTTTTGTTTTTCCTTTCCTTGTCTGCTTCCAAGGTTTTTTTTTTGCTTTAACTGGGGGAGGCTGTGAAATCTAATAACCTGGGGTACTCTATTGCATCCAGAATAAAGGAAGACAAATGTGATCCTGGGACCAGACTTAGTCTGTGTTACAAAAAGACATCGCTGTAAAGTTGTCCAAGTAAAATTTTCAAGGGAACCTGAATGTTGTATGCTTCCAGTAGGACATAATGCTCTTAAATCCCATTTGATAAGAAGAATTAGACTACTTATCCATAATTTCACCCACATTGTTTTAATTAATAGAGTATCGGTGTGGTAAGTAATACCACATGTAGAAGGTTCTGCAGGTATGTATGAAGCACACATGCTAAACAAAAGTAGCTTGCTGTCAGCTTGAGAAGATTGCAAACAGTGGGGGTGGGGGGGGGAAAGACTTTTCTCAGTGGGAGTTTTGCTATTAAATTTTGGGCATTCCACTTTTGAAGAAGTCTTGAAAAGCAGGGGAGTTGCTTGTTACTACATTGCTGCTAGCTCAGTTTCTTGCTCTCTCTTCTGCCCGCCTTCCCAGAATCTGAAAATAAGTTTGGGGCTAGATTCTGTTTTCCCCTTTTTGTCTTACCTTGCCCTCAGGATTTGTCCATGGGATGTGCTGGTATTTTGTGTCAGCATCTGGTTATTAGGCACATGACTGTTTTGAGTGACTCCTCAAGGAGTACGTTCTCCCTTCCCCCTTTCCTCCCCTGCCCCGTGCTTCTGGACTAAGCTGGCGGGGTTCATATATTCTCCCACTTGTAGATTTGTTTGAGTTGGTCGGAGGGAGATGCTCGTGCAGTACAAAGTCTGTCTTTGTCCTCAGCTGTGAAATGAGGACAGGGTTTATGCCTCTTCCAGGAAAAACGATGTACAGTGGTGTTCATTAAGTTTGTGAAATGATTTGCATTTTCCAAGGCACTTTGTGTGGCTGTATCAGGCACTGAGCAACTGAAATGTGGCTGATATTACTAACAAAGTATGTTTTAGAGGCTGCATCTTGCATGGGAGTAAACTGCCCACGTGTTCGCTATTGATGGTTTCTTGAAATTTTGGTTTTTTCTCAACTTTATGCATACCATAGTACTTCTAATGGCCTATATAGATATTGGGTTATGTGGTAGTCTGATATCTTGATGTGGATGTAAATCTAATTATTGTAGCAGTTCTAAACACCTCTGGATGTGTATTTCAGAGTGTTATATTCAAGGAAATACATGTCAGAGCTTACACTAGCCACCAACCATCTGCTATTATGATAATTCTGATAAAGTATAGAATATCTTTTTGATGCCTGTATTGGGCTAGTATTTCACATCTTACCAAGTGTCAGCTGTGGAAGTACGCAGCTGTGCTGGGCACTTATCAGGCTAGCAAGCTGCTGCTGAAAGGTGACAGCCAGGTGCCACTAAGGGTGGTTTTGGTTTGGTGGGTTTTTTTGTTTTTGTTTTTTTTTTTTTTCTTTCCCAAAAATTACCCGCTGTAGTTGGATTCTGACATGCTTTATTATTTCAGTTGAGATTTACACAGGACATCGCTGTAATCTTTGAGTAACGATGCTGAGCTGGGGCCTGTCTTAGTTTCCCCGGGGAAACTGTGCTAGGTGTGTTTTGATAAGGCAACACTCAGATCCACCTGGGACTGACTCAGTGGGCTTCGATCACTCAGACACTTGGCTTGCCCAGTCGGTGCAGTTACTAATATAGCAACACGCTGTTTCAAACCATCTGTTGTTGGAGTCTTGCTGCTGTAGTGATTTCTATTTGGTGTAGGTTGCTTTTGAGGGTTTGGAAGGTTCAAAGAAATGAAAGGTATTCTTGTGACTTCAGACTTGATTTTTTTCGAGTTAATATAGTTGGGGTAATACAGTAACTTCATGCTTTACTGAGCTTGAGTCCCTCTCACGGGTGCTTTGGACTGCGTTGTGCCTCTCTTACGCTTGGTAATGCTGCAGAAGGACTGGTGTAGTGACTTGGCTCACTAGGCGTACGGAGCTGGCATTGACCTTCAAAGGTGGAGTTGACTGTTCTTGCATATTTGTGCCTCTAATCTCATATTCAGCAGTTCGTCATGCAAGTGAAAGCATTCACTTGAGTACAAGGCCACCCCACGCTAGTTTGGATGTAGTAGCACATCAGTTACTAGTAGAAGTGGGTGCATTCAAAGTGAATGTCGTAATTCTTCAGTACTGCTGGAGTCCTCCTGGTGCTTTCTGTTTTCTACTGTACCACTTCAGTTGTTTCTTACCTGTTCTGATAATGCTGGGACTTGGCTCACTCCCGGGTCTGACATACAAATGTTTCCAAGCTTGTGACATTTCTGCAGATAATAGTGGGGATGCAGCAAGGAGTGTTTTTCTGATTACAATTCTACAGATTCCTGCCAGTCCTTCAGGATAAAGAGGCCATTAAATGATACTGAGAGAATGACTCATGTTGAGTACAGGGTTCATTAACTCCCACGTGAGAAGCTGCGTCGAAATCTCCAGGTCGGCCTGTGCCAAAAAGTGTGTGTTGATGCCTTTGTTTTTATAAAAGGGCATCTTTAGATTCTTGCCTATGTGTAACTTCTGTCTGGTATAAATCTAGAAGACTCGAACAAAACCAAATTTGAACAAAGCTGTTGCTAGAAATAATTGTTCTTGTGGTTCAGCTCTTTGCAGGTAAGTGTGCCCTAACCCTTACTATCTGAATTGTTTATTTACTTTAGGAAAGGGCTTTTTTACAGACCAACTTAGAGACGCATTTCATCAGTGGCTAATTTATTGCTGAGTCTGGAAAAGGAAGGGGGTTGATACAGCCCCTGCTTGTTCTTGTGTTTCTTACTCTGAGCTTTTTGAGGTACCTGGTTCTGCTGTACACAGCCAGCATTATCTGACGAGGCAGATGTGACTGTTCACACATCAGATGTGCTAGAGAAACCTACGTTATTTAAGGAAGCCTGTTTAGTGTATAATGTTTCAAATCCAACTATTTGGTGCTCATTGTATACAGGTTTGGTTCAGTACTCCTGCTCCGGCATGCTCTTACAAAAAGCTGTTGAATGAAGCCGAATACCAGGAGTGTTTGAACAGGCCGTCTTAAGTTAAATCTAACAGTTTACCAGCATACTAGTTTTTACTGACAAATTATCCATAACTTTGGCACCAGCCATCCGGCTTTTAATTTGAATGTGCTGGTTTATATGAACACCTAATGCGCATGTCTTCAAGTATGAGCAATATAAACTCAAGACCTTAAGTATGAGTATAGACTTGGCTAGGTATCCAGTTGAGAGGCTTAATGAGTTGTACCTGACGAGGGGAAAAATCAAGTCTTATCTGCAAGGATGAAGGCTTTTTTTGGTGGTAATTAACAAATCTGTGGTTCAAAGTAACTCTTAAAATTGTGGACACACCCTTACAAATTCACTATATAAATGGTTATGCTTTTTTTTTTTAAAAAAAAGACAGTGTGTATCTAAAACTTTCTAGCCTCTGTGAGATCAGCCTTCTACAATTTTTCTGAATGTATTTTTTCCAGAAAAACACGTTTCAGGGATTTAGAAACAGTGCGGACAATTTTGCCTATAACAGCCCTCAAATTCACTTGAAAGTGGGCATTGTGGGTGAAGCTTTGAATGTAGTCTGACGGGTATTTTTGCTAGTAAATTGCCTGTCTGTCTTCTGAGACTACTAGTCTTAAACTCCTCGTGACAACTTTGTTCCTTCCTGGTGAAGTGGGGCTATCTGGTGATGAACACAGAAGAGGTAATTTTACAAGCAGCAAATCAGTACAGAATTCTTAAACTTTGTGTGCATATATATATGCGTATGTTTTTAGGCATATATATTCATATCAGGCCAGTTTAATAGTCAGGAAGTTACTCTGAAGTTGTAACTGAAGTAGACATCTCAGAGTGCTTTGTTCGTGCTGGACCTTTTCTGCTTCTTAAGAATTCATCTTGGTCAGCTTAGCTTCATGCAGTGATATTCCTGGACAGTCCTTTACAGGACTCTTAACTGCAAAGAAAATTACAGAGCTGGGTGTTTAGTACTGAGAATTTTTCTATTAATATTCAGTTGAATTAATCAGCTAACATGTAAATGAGTCTAGAACAAGGCCTTTGAGTAACAGAGGGGATCTGAAATTAAGCAGAAATGATTCTTTGCATTGAAAATACACCCCAACAAATGACTGGTTTCCATTTCAAATCCTTAGCGGTTTGTTGCTATTTTCTGTGTTTTTCTGTACTCCAGATATCCAGAGAGAAGAGGAGAAGGTGAAGCGGTCAATAAAGGATGCTGCCAAAAAGGGTCAGAAAGATGTGTGTGTGATCTTGGCGAAGGAACTGATCCGCTCTCGAAAGGCTGTAAGCAAACTCCATGCATCCAAAGCTCACATGAACTCTGTTCTCATGGGGATGAAGAACCAGCTTGGTAAGAACTTCTCCTGAGCCCAAGTACTTCTAGCTTTAGAGGTGAGGTCTGAGTTTGCGTTTTCAGAACCAAGGTCAAATGCAGGCAGAGCTTGAATTTGGAAACAGGCCTGCTCTTGTGAAAGGCAGCTGATCCCAGTGGGCTTCAGAACCCTGGGAAATTCCCCCCGTAGCTGGCCTGGAGGTGTGAGGCTACTGCAGTTCCACGTCCCCACATCCATCCAGGCTGAGCACCTATTCCCAGTAGGCACACGCACCAACAGCCGTGCCTTCACCAGCTCCCGTGTAAAGACACGCAGCTTTCACACAAACACGAGCAGCACTGACAGCTCAGTCCTGGTATTCCTCTTCAGCTGATCAGGACTGAGGCCCACCAGTAGAATACATATATATACACACATGCACAATATACATATATTCTTCCAGTACCCGCTCTCAGACACTCAGTCTAAGCTGGCCAGCTATCTGGTAACTGGCGCCAGGTCTCCTCCTCTGCCTGAGCTGCTGATCCCTGAGACTTGTGTGTTCCCTGATTCACCTTGATCCCTGCCTTTCTCCACCTTCAGTCCTTCCCCTAAACATCCCATAAAAAGTTTCTCATGTTCAGTCACATTCCTGCAATCCCCTTAAAAGATCCCATAGTAAATTTTTCTCTGTTCAAAAAATGCTCTTTTCCCCTGCATCCCATACCGAGTCCTATATCCCTGTAGGCAATAACCTCCTTCAGTCTGCAGGATGTTCTGGAGATGGTTTCTGCGCTGCCCTGCCTGGATGGGTTTCCCCCTCTGGAGTAGTCAGGGAGCTCCCAGTTAGCTTCCTGGGGTTCCTACCCCTCGTCGTTCCCTGGATCCTCACTGGCTCTCTGTGTTTCCTTTGATTAGCTGCTCAACAGATAATCTAACACCTCTCCTTGGAGCCTGAGGGTTGCAGTGATACAAGAATCATGTGCTCCGAAACAGAACTCTCTTAGAGTAACTGGGGGCATGTTTTTAGTCTGCCTTCCTGAAGGGTTTGAATGTGCTTAGTGTCCCCCTATCCTTGTGGAGCCTGTTGTTGCTGATTTTGACAGGATCGGTAACGTGAGGTTTATTTTCCTCAGTAGAATTCCCTTCATTTTGTAAATGATTGTTTCTCTAGCAAGAGTCTTAGGACACTTACTAAGCCCTAAATGGAGATGGGGGCAGTGTTTGATTTCCTTGATTTGGATGAATTGATTTGCCCTGATGGCTAAATACCTAGCTCTCTGTAAACCCTACTTGGTCCTTTTGTGCTTCGCCAATACCAGCATATTTCCCTCATTCCTTATCCACACCAGAAAGCTGTTGTAATAGACTTCCTGCAGTATTTTCCACACCTTAGAGTGTTCCAGCCTGTAACAAGAGCGGAGCTGAAAGCATTAAAGACAGGGGAAGACTTAGAGGGGAGGTTAACATTCTACTGAAATATCCAAGTATTATTTCCCCCCACCCCAGCATTATCCAAGCTGGTTGCTAGTAGATTTTAACACCAGATGAGTGATAAATCAGGAGTCACAATGTGAACCTTAAGTGTAATCTTATGATAGGTCAAGTGTGGCTCCCCATGTGCCTCATTCAGGAAAGGGAAGCAGGGGCCGTCCTTGCAGCTTGAGGTGTCCCTTAAAAGGAAAAACTCCTTATTACCGCTACCAGCATCTTCATCTTACTGGGAATGTTCTGACACACTTACCCAAGAAATGGTAAGCAATCTAGAATTCAGTCTAAGGTTTGTATTAACTTGCTTCATATTGAGGAAATGACCACTAAAGGCAAGATTTCTATTAGTTTGTTAACGTTACAAGTGTAATGTTCTTAAAGAAATTAAGTATTAAAATGATATATGCTGTACCTTCATTTTGCTTCATTAAGGAGTGACCATTTTATATACAAGGAGGTAAGTTCTCCATGGCTAGGAAGCTGCGAAGGTAGAAGGCACAATTAAAGAACCTCAAAGTACCCTTAATTACTGCATTTTGATCTTGGTATTTCAACATATATGAGAAGCGCTTTTAAGCTATATTATGAGAATAGCCTCTGGAAAGAGTATTGTTAAATTCAGTTTCAACTACACTTATTTCCAGCTTCTCTACTTCGGTATTAATTTTCTAGCTTACTGTTTGCTGTGAAACTATTGCACTAGAGCTTCTGCTAGCCGGTGTTGGGCAGGAGGTCACTAGTTTGGTCAGCAGTCAGACATGGAGCTGGACTGAAACTCCACTGGTGAAACCGTCAGCAGGACCTCTGGCTGCTGAGGGAACTGGAGTGCAAGTGGGTTGAAATCTCTCTGCAGCCAACCGGGATTGCTCCAGGTGATCATGCAGGACCAGGATCTGCTAGAAACTTATCTTTTCCGATGGGGGTAGGAGTTGAGCTTTTCCAGGAAGGTAGACAAGAATGAAGAAGCGGCATGTCCATTTCTTTGTTTATTAAATTGCCTAAATGTAAAACAGTTTCTCTCCATGTAGGGAGGATATAATTTCTCTGCTTTCAGTGGTGTATGAATCATTCAAGCTTTTCTGTGCCTCTCCTTCACAGCTGTCCTGAGAGTAGCCGGTTCATTGCAGAAGAGCACAGAAGTCATGAAAGCTATGCAAAATCTAGTAAAAATCCCTGAAATCCAAGCAACGATGAGGGAGTTGTCCAAAGAGATGATGAAGGTGAGATCTATAACATAAATAGACTGGAGTGAAGAAGAGGCGGTGGTTCAGCGTGCCGGAGTGCTGTGTGGCTGCTTAGGGTGGCCCCTTTGTCAGAGAGTTTGTGTGAGCTCTGACAAACACAAATTAAAGGTCCACATTCATAGCTGGGGAATTTCTAGCAAGTGGGAAAAAGCCTGACTCGGTGATACCTGCAACACGTTTGGTGTAAAACTTGGTTGAAGCAGAAGAAAGCTGCAGGGGTTGAGGATGGAAGGAGGAAGCTCAGTCCCTTTACAGAGCAGTGGTGGCATGGTCACCCTAGTCCCAAGGGTGGGGGGAGGCAGAGGCTCCAATCGGGGTTCACACCTGCGCCCAGTGACTGCCCCTGTCCCCGAGCTCCCGTCTGCTCTGGGGGAGACTGAGTGTCCTGCATCCAGGGATGAAAATGTTCCTTAAGACAGGCCCACCACAGCCTGTTGTGGAGTGGGAAGTTGAAAGTTCCATCTTAGGCAAGGTGGCTGTTCTGATACTGGGTTTAAAACATCGAGCGTAGTGTCTCCATCTGATGAAAGTGCTCTGATTTTAAAGTACGCTGCTTCCCTATCGTGTTATTTTCAACTACCGAAGTTGTTTTGCTTCCTCCCCCCGCCCCCCAGACTGTTTAGGTCAAATCAGCTAATTTCTTAATAATGTGCACTGGAACAATTTGGCCATACCTAGATTGCAGGCCCTGCGAAGGAATGTTTTCAAATGCAGCTAAAAAAAAGGGAGGCTACATCAAACACTAATTTTACGGCATGTTACACAGTTTACGCGTCACGACTGAAGTGTGTGAAATACAGCTGCAACCTTGGAGCAAACTGGGTTGTCAGTGTTTAGACATGCAACAACAAGGAGTAATAGCTTGAGGGTTTAAAAGTGAGAGTATGTGTATTTAATTCTCAATTTTTCTTACTGCTTTTCCTGTGCGCAGATACGTGCTTAAACTGTAGGCAGGTGTGTTGGCCAACCCTCATGCAACAGGATAGCCTTGGTCCGGAAAGCCCAGTCCTTCAGTGCCCGGATCGGCGTAACCTGATCTCGGAAGTAGGAAGCGTGTCCTCCTGCTCTGCCGTTTCCTTTCCAAGGGCGTCACGCGCTGCCTTTCTGTTTTCTGCTAGGCTGGTATCATAGAGGAAATGCTGGAGGACACCTTTGAAAGCCTGGAGGATCAGGAGGAAATGGAAGAGGAAGCTGAGATGGAAATTGACAAAATCCTTTTTGAAATTACAGCTGGTGAGTTTGTGTGTGTTTGCTGAGAGTGGAGCCTTGTCCCGCTCTGTTCCATAACACACAGCAATTTCCATCTTCATGTATTCTGACTTCACTGCGCTCTCCCAGTGGCGTCTTTGCCTTTGCTAATAGGCAGAGTGCTCTGACAAACTGGTTTCTCAGGGAATACTGGCTGAGAAGGCTGGTGCGGTTTGGTAAAGCAGAAGTAATAATTCATCAGCTGACATCTGTGCAGTGCTCTAATTGAGGCTTTAACAGATCAGTGCTTGTCTGCGCAGTGGATCCTCTTTAAGAAGGTGAAATTTATGTGATTGATGAGATATACCATTATAAATGAAGCCAGGAGATAAACTCAGCTGCATGGCCTTGAGTCTTAGGCTCTGTTGTGATTCCTGGCTGTAAAAGGCTGTTAGTGTCTTGAGTTGGAGGGGGGGAAAACCCCACAAAACAAACAAAAACCGAAACCCAACCCAAACCCCACAACTTCTGCCTTACAGCTCATGAAATAACAATCTGCTGTTTCAGTTACTTGACTTAGATAATGCTTAGAAATGCCCCTTACCTGAATTTCTTGTGACGGGCTGTGACAAACCAAAGTACCGGAGCTGCGTCCAGCTGAAAGCGGGGTTCCCCAGCTCTTGCCCTGCTGTTACCTTGTCCCCAGCCACTGGCTTGTTTCTGGCATCCTGCTTTGCTTTTGTCCATCCCATTCCTGGCTGGAAGCAGCTCCCTTCCTGCCGGGCGGGCTGCGGTGGGGCTGACAGGGCAGTACTGCTGCATCAGCCAATGGCCCGATGCTGACAGAGTCAAACAGCTCTTGTGCGTGACCTTTACCAGAAGTGATGTGTTGAATTATTTTAGATGTACCTGAAAGCTGCTAATTATTAAATGAAGACCTAATGCACACTAACGAGCCTGTTGTTTGCAGGGGCCTTGGGTAAAGCACCGAGTAAAGTCACAGATGCTCTTCCAGAACCTGAACCCATGGGAGCGGCCGCTGCTGCTGACGAGGAGGAAGACATCGAAGCCATGCAGTCACGACTAGCTACGCTCCGTAGCTAAGGATACAACAAATGTGTACAGTTTGCCTTTTTTTTTTTTTTTGCAATGGGATATTCTGTCCTACCTTCAAAATGCAAAACTTAATATGTGAGAATACTTTATGTAATATATATATTGTTTTCTTCCTGGGGAGTGTATTCTCCAAGAAACTACTGTAACATACTACTTCTTGGGGAGCGCAGTCTGTAGAGATTATCCTACCCTTTTCTGTTTGGCCTGTCTCCCCTGTGAGAGGCTGTGGTGAAATGGCAACGGTGGTGTAACATATTACATATTTTCAGATATGAAGTCCTGAAACACATTTTTAGCTTCACGTACCATCTTTCCCTAAAAGGCACTTTTGCTTAATCTGCTACCAAAAAAACCTTCAGTGGTGTAAGATCTCGTTTTTCTGAATCACTACAGATTTTATTAAAGCTGCTTTCAACAGTTGCTCCCGTGCATCAGTTTAGTTTGTATCACTTCAAACTCTTTTCACAAACAACATCCACCTCTAACAGCTCCCTCCTGGTTTTGTAACACCTTTTTTTTTCCTTTTCTTTAGCACACTTAGGGCCTTTACAGCATAGTCACAGAAAAGCTGTCGTTCAGAGCAGCTGTTAAATAGCTGCTTTCTTCCAGCTCTGTCCAGGCAGAGCCTTACTCAGCACAGGCAGGCTCAGCCTGCCACTCCTGCTGTGTGGCATTCCTTCAGGGACAGGAGTTCTGCCACAGGCAAGAGCTGCTCTTCAGGTGTAGTGACGCAGCAGGAGCCCTGAGAAGGGTGGGTTTTACAGGCCGTTTTACAGGCAGGCAGTCACCAGATAGATAGAGTATTTTGTTAGTCATTTGCTGAATCATTCCAGGTACTATCACTTCACTATCTCACGAGTGCTAGAACGCCATCTGCTGCTTGTGGCACATTTTTAGTGTCAAGGGAATCCAAAACACAAGGAGAGGTGCGTCTCCCCTCAAGAAAAAAAACTTCAGGCAAAACTTACTTCATGTCATGGCTCACAAAAGGCGGTTTGGAAAGGAAGTGTCCACTGTGTCTGTCAGCTGAACACGTCAATGCCTCAGGAGCCTCACAGGCAAAGGAAAGAGCTTCTGATTTTAAGGAAGCCTTGACAAAAGAAAACTAAGTCTATAAATAATTGTATTCCAAGAGCAAGGGGGGAAGAGCGGATAATGCACACAGACACCTGGATCTTGTCCAACAACTTCCAGTTTTAGCCATAAAAAGCAAGGAGGGGCCAAGCATTGTTCACCTTTGTGCCAGGGGGCAGCAACGAGAGGCCCATCTCACAGCAAGCAAAACAACCCTAACGCTTCAGGGCTGTGCACCCATCCAGAGAACTCCACTTCAAGTGTTCCGTCTCCACCCCAAACACCACGGATGGACAAAGGGGACTATTTGTTTCTCTTAAAACGTGTTTCTCTGTTGATCTTAAAACTCCAGAGAGGACAAATCAGACAGGAAACAAAGCAGTTGAAGAGTCAGTAAAATGGGGTAGGTAACAGCTGCAATAAAAACAGATTGAACAACAGCCTATTGGAAAGAAAATTCAAAATCCAACTTCAACAATGGGTCTTTTCATACATACGTGTGTGCATAAGTGCATGTAAGATCAGTGTGACTCATTTCACCGGCTGGGAGGTAAGGCACTGTATGCCAGCTCCCCACAACTCCTCCAGCTGGCTCCAAGGAAGGCGATTGGAGTGCTTTGTTTCATTTACTTCAGACTCAATAGTGCCAGAACAAACGCTCAGCTGAAGTGTTGCCCTTAAGGATTTAAGGACATCAAGGTTTGTTGCTCTTTCTTACAGAAGGCAGCTGAAGCAACTATAAACAGGCCAACCTCCTGTCAACTAGAGACCCCAGCAGGTAGAGGTGGAGGGAAGATCTCACTGACAATAGCAAAGATGTGCAGTTGTTCAGCCAAATCTAAGGTAGCAGCGTAAGCCAAATGAACTGGAACATTTCCCTGTGCAAGAACACCACCACAGCGCTTGTACAGCCTCAGCTCCTCACCCGGCATTATGGATCTTGACACAGGCAAAGTGAGCTGGAAATGGTCACCAAAGGATCTGCAGGTCTTGACACAGAGGGACCTCCCCGGCAGCAGGCCACTGCAGACAGACTGGGCCAGGCAATAGCCACACATCAACTTATTTATGGTTTTGTTTTGCTGCTTTAGTGGTTCTGGTACCTTCTTTTGTCTCAGTTTTGAGAGGAAGGAAGCAGATGTTACCTATTTACAGTAGACAAACCTTTTAGGAGCCCACTTTTATCCTAACTTAAGAGACTCCTACTCCCTGCAAGTGACCGCAGTCTCAGCTCCCCTCTGGATACTGAGGGATAGATAAAAGGAAGTTTCTCTGAAAAAATACTGTCACCTGAGAGACTCGGAACAGTTAATGCTGATCATTAGTAGCAGGTGAAGTACTACAGGGAGGGGAACTTGCACAGAGTTTGTCAACATGTTACATAAAGTTCAGAACAGTGACTTTTGGTTAAGTAAGAGGTTCCCCCCCTGCATGGCTTTTCCCAACAGTGCATTTCAGTGCTAGAAAGGACACTGAAGAACAGAAAAGTTCATGTTGGCTTAGCTTATCTTGTTAGGCAGCAGGTGCACTTTTCCACTCTTGCCCTCTCTGCCTGTTTTATGGTGTTTTCAGTCTCTCTCTCATTTTGGAGCAACATATGTGCCATTTAAGACTGAAACTGCAAAACTCATTTGATACAGCCCATAGTAGTGGCAGTGGCTGAGAAGCAGTAGTCAAGCCAAGTCATGCTTTGGCATGCTTTGGTTAACCAAAAAAAATACATTATAAACAGATCTGTCATTAAATTCAACACCCAAAACCTTCAGATACTTAAAAAAAACATTATGAAACTTGCTTTTGCATTTCAAAGCATTGCATCAAATGAGTTGCATTTTAAAGAGTCAATTGAAGAAGCCAGGCAAGGAACAGTATCTGAAATAGAAGAATTTTATGTAGACCATTCAGTGTTAAAAACCAGAGAAACATCAGTTCAAATTAAAGAGCAGTTTCAAACAGAAGACATTTGATTAAAAGTTTCTTTTAACATTTAGAAATTTAAATACATTTACCTAAAGATGGTTAACCCCCATCTCTATGTTACTATACAATAGCTTAAAGCTACTTTTAAATGCTAGTTCTATGTTAATGTGAAATTCCAGAACTGCATTCTTATTTTTATGTAAATTGGTTATTAAAGTGGGTGACTCCATACTTCCTCCCACCCCAAAATAAATTTTAAAAATTGGAGCTTTACAATGTCTTGAATAATATTTTTTTCAAATGAGTAATTTGGAATAGTTTCCGACAGTTCTATAGGAGGTATTTTGTACAGTTTGGAGCGCAACTCCATATAAAGTTCTATTGCAACTGAGCATTCACAGTATGCCACAGTCCATACATATTACTACATATACATATCAGGTTTGTAAACATCGGAAGAATACACAGAACATAGTACCACGATCCTCTGGTACTGCCGAAAGGAAGATGAGGTAACATTCATATAATCTCAAAGTCCACAGAGGTCCTGACTGAGTAGTTAAAACAGCTGCCAACACTTCTGTTTCATAGTGTGTGGTTAAGGCTTCCTACTTTACGGTCTGCTAAGGCTGGATTCGTTCGCTCTCAGTATCCCAACTGCATCTTTAACTGCGTGGTATATGACATTCTTCACCTAGGAGGAAAGAAAAGGCCTTTCAGTTTTACAAGCAAACGGGACGGCTCAGGTCAGGCTGGAAGCCTCTGACACACAGAACACACCCGCACAACGTCCCCGCTTCCCCACACCCCTTGTGGCTCTCTTTGGAGTTTAAACAGCACGAGCTTCGCTTAAATCACTAACTTGTGAAAATAAGGTTCAAATTTTAACAGGATATAAACTGAAACCCTGTAGCTTGTGGAGAGTACTGCGAGCTCAGCTAGAGGGAGAAGAAGAGAAATGGACGCAAGAAACATTTTGAAAGAAACATTTCAAAATAATCTCAGGAGAAACTTCAGATGGCTTCCTCAAAACTCCTAGAAAACTGTAACAATTCAAAATAACCTACGGAAATCCCTCTTCCAGATCCAATGCGTTAAAACCGATCTGCACGTAAACCCAACTTGGGTTGTGTGGACGCACCCTTTATGGGTTTGGTGAGGGTTGTTTGGCTTTTTTTTTTTTTTTAAGGGTTAAGGGCAGGGTTCATCTTGAGCATTGGAAAGTTACCTGCAATTTATCTTCATGGTTCGTATGCGTATGCGACAGATATCTAAATTCCTGAGTGAGCCAGAAACAATGTTTGACATGCTCTGGGGATACAAAGTCTTCTGCAACTTTAATACAACTGTACAAATTATGAACCTAGAGAGAACAAACAAGCGTTAGCCACGTGCTCAAACATCTGTCCCAAGTGGTCAGGCTGTAACAGTGTCCCCGGTCCTTGCCTGGTGTGGAGCTCCTGCTGGAATGAAAACTACATCTCCTAGAAACTGTACAATAGCCCAGCCTTGAACTCCATACTCTTGATGAAGGCGTTTTCTTAGCGATCGGTCCAAGTACCAACTCTGATCATGAATGGGATCGTGATCTACAGGGTTTTCTTGACCTTGTTCTTCCGCTACCTGAAAAGTCACAAGACAACAGGTATTACAATATACCAGTCTTACTGGACAATCAAGATGTACCTGTAGTATTCCATATGCACACATGCCAGATGGGGACGTGCACCGTGCGCTCAGGTATAAGAGCTGCACAACGAAAGGTTTGGATTCTTATTTAGTCCTTGGTTTGCTCAGCAAGACTTCATTTCTCAGTCCCTCTTGCTACACAGACGCATTGGAAATGTGAATATAGGAAATGCAAGTAAACCCAATTTACAGTAAAAAGAAACAGAAGGGTTAAGTGACTCACGTGTGTTCACAGTGGGAACCACTGTCATGTGGGATCGATACTCTTACACTACTATAGCCTGCGACTGGAAGAAACTACTGCGTGTGGAGTTCAGCGGGTGTCTGCCCTGAGGCCAGCACTAGTTAGTGTGCTCACTGACCAAAACAGAGGATGCTAACTACTCTTCATGAGATACGAGGCTGGGAGGCACAAGCGCTTTAGAAATTTGCAGGGCATGGGGAGAGAATTTATGAAAAAAGTTCCAGTGTAAATCCAATTTGTTGCGACAGTCATTTACACCCAGGACTGTAGCCCAAACACTCATTTGGGAGGAGATAAACAGCTTGGTTCTACTCCAGGACAAGCTGCTGAAAGCCTCACACCTGCAGACAAGTACACTACAAGAGACCAAGAAGAGGTGAGGCACAGATGTCAAAACTCGGAACACCAATGGTTATCGAAGTCAGTATCATGTTTTATCGTGTTTAAGATTTGTTCTTTGTTAATACTAACTAAATCTGCTGTAGCCTCTCTAAGCTTCTGCCCAAGACAGTAGTCAGGCTGACAAGGCCAACAGTTGTTCAGATCGTCCCATTTATCCTTTTAAACATCAACATATTCACTCCTTCCACCTTTAGAAGCACCAAAAAAGTTGAGAATTAAGACCACAGGGAACTCTGGACCAATTTAAATACTGAAACAAGCCCTTTTGGATGTAGTATCACGTCTCTACTAAATCTTTAACTCCCATGAAAACAGCACCCAAAATACCTATGCTTTTCCCTTAATCCAGGCCTCATAAAGGTATGGGGCGGGGGTGGGGAGGTAGGAAAAGGGAGAGAACAAGGAATAACTTTACGTGCCACATATTCCTCTGACATTTCCCTAAGAACATTTAAATGCATGCTTTTAAGAACGATCTAGTTTAAGATTAAACTGTGTTTTTGCTTACATCTAAACCAGATTTTTTGTTCATTACTTAACATCATTCCCTGTGCTATAAGAAGTGTGGGCAAAAGCAGTGTATCTAAATACAAGGTAACTTCAAGCTTCAACTCACTACCCTCCTCAGATCCTGGAAGATGCACAGCCCCCAAGAATTTTGTCTTGGACACAACTCCAGTCCATTTGTTTCCAGAACAACTGGGCTACAAAGGAGGAGGAAAGTCCAAGGATACAATATTTGCAAACATATACAGACAGAAGATGAGTTTTTAAAATATAACAGCTTACCTTTTTAAGGAATTCCCGGATCTTCTCTGTATCTTTAGCAGCGTAAATGTGCCACAGAGCTCCAGGTTTTTCTCGGCTTTCAGTAAAGCGCTTAATTGTCAATTCATCAGAATCACCATCTTGTATGGTTTTAAGCACTTCTGTCGAGAGCAAACATGAGCAGTTACACTAAAGGACCTTCCCTCCAACCACAGAAATAACCCCCTCAGGACTCAAGACAGAGTTTACCTTCTTCTTGATTAGCCTGGCCTTTGGGGATACCCACATAAACCATCACATTAGCTGCATCAGACACATCTAAATGGAGGTTTGTTGTGCCGTATTTTCTATCTTCTGGTGTTATTAAGCCTGGAATAAAAAGTTGCAGGTACATTAGTAAGACAAAAAGAAACCTTATGCTACTCTCGACAGCACGACCTGCAAAAAACAGAGAACTTTTAATTTGAATGCGTGGACGCGACCTTTAGAGTGAAAAATTCCTTACCGTATGCATTGTACATCTTAGGGCCCAAATCTGGTCGTACAAAATAGTTGGGAAGTCGAGAAGCAAGGTTGAGCTTGCCGCCTCTCCTAGTGTATTCTGGCAATGGAATATTTTTCATCAAATCATCAAACCTAAAGTAATAAAGCACAATTTAGTGTTAGGAACTCATAAAAAAAGCAGACTAAAATAGACTGCAACAAAAGCTTCCTCCAGTCAAGAAACTGTACTCCTGCCCCCAAGGGGTTTACTGGACACCATGAAAAGGAACAAGACAAGACACAGAAATATAGCAGATAAATTTTTAACTGCTCTGGAGCAATGCTATTGCCTTGTGTTTTCATCTCAACTAATATCAAATAGAGTAAGTCAGAATACTTAAATAGGTTTGGGAAAAAATGGCTTGAACTAAATTTAAGATTTCAAAATGACTCAGGCTTTTAGGAAGCTTCCAAAGTTTAACCAATCATTAGCAATTTTAGGTACTCACTTCACTTGGCAATAGATACAATGAACTACATAAACTTTTATAATAAAACTTGTTTAGCATTTCCAGCTATGTCAGGCATCTCCAAGTAAAAATGATTCACATGTGAACCACCTGCTTCTTGAAGCTGAAGCAGGTGTCAAAACATAACTCTATGCCTACATTCCATTATTTTGGGGGTGTGCCACACAAGGGATGAACAGTTTGTTTGTAACTTCATACCGAGAAGGCATCATATCTCTGAAGTCCTCTCCTGGAGGCCAGTCTTTAAGCTTCAACACCATTGGCTCTCCTTCCTCTGTTCTGAGGCGACCTATTGTCAAATATTAACAAGTCTTAGTTTTCAGTAGTTGTACAAGTCAAAATCCAAAGAATCCAGAAAAAAGAAATCCTTATCTTAGTTTAAAATCATGTTTACTCCACACCTATTCACACAGAATCAATGGCATGCAGTTTACCTGACACCACAGTCTGGTACTACTGCTGTGACAACTGTGTTACGACAATATGGAGTTTTCAGACCAGACAAGTGGCCTTTACTTTCTCCTCTCCCCAGGCACTTCCTACAATTTAGCTCAGACATCTCTTTTGTGTTTGAGGTTAGAGTAGCTGATGATAAAGCCAACTTTTTTCAAAGATCAAATAACAGAAGAGAAAGGTGTGAGCGAGCCTTCCAGCTCCCACTCTTCTTGCCCCAAGTACCAAATTCCAGAAGTTCACATCACACAAACAGATTAAGTGGAACACCAGGTGCCACAGCAAGTGGAATTTTCTTTCAGTTCTCCCGGAAAAAGTTTGTACCTACAAGTGAAAACAATGCCAAAACTCACGCTCACCTCCTCTAAACCCATTTTATACAGAGTAACTTTGGTTCCATAGCAACAAAAGGCACCTGCAAATCAAAGCAGCAAAATCCAATTGCCTCATGAGCACCAACCCTACACATGCTCTTTTATGTTTCATTCAACTGGGCAAAAAGGCTGACAAGTGAACCTACTTGCTAGGAAGATCCCAAACTTTCTCAGAATGCTTCCTCAAAAGACTAAAGGCAGCCAAACATACTCCTGAAGACACACTGTCCAGGATGAAAAGAAAGCCCAGAATGTCTTCTACACTGCTTGAGGCTGCTTAAGGACAACAAATTTGTGCTAGGGCAAGATTATTGCTGGTGAATATTTTACCTATTGGAACAAAAATTCACACTACTTACTTGAAATATCTTCAAATCCATCCCAGAAATCCCCTACAGTAGCTCCAGTGATGATTTCATTGGTCCTACAGTTAACCAGGTCTACTTCCTGTTGTCCAAACTCCTTCCGAAAGGACTCCGGTCTCCAGAGGTCTGCATTTAATTTGTGATGCACTCCTGACACCATTACAGGCTACGGAGAAGAATATATTCTGAAGAATTATTGAACACCAAAAATTCTAACTGCATCCAGAATAGGGTAATGCATAAAATGCACTGAACATTTGAACGCAGGCACTTTGCGAACATTGTATTTTCCAAAACAAATGCTCAGCTTTTATCAGAATTATGCTATTCACTTGATCATTCTTTATTTCAAGCTACAAGATAGCTTTTTATACAGAGCCGTAAGTTCAGCAGTGTGTTTAGAAACTGATTTCAAATAGGAAAATATACATCCTTTTATCCAAGGATCTAACAGCATTCACATAGTACAGTTTATGAAGGTTTAGCGCCGCTTATCATGGTGCTAAGTTTGTACCTACACTTCAACTAAAGGGCAAAGCACATGAACTGAAAATGGAAGAAGCAAAAAACATAAATACCTGCCCCTGCTTCCAGCACTCCCTGAAGACATTCCAATTACTTTCATTGTTGGGATCTTGAAGACACAGCAAGCGGTTATCACATAGCCAGTAGTGAGGTGTATCAAAGCCCATTATTGTAGGCTTTATAGTCAGTCCTTGAGGTTTCTTAGGCAAGTCTGTAATGGTTCTGTTTTGCACCAGAGAAGCAAAAATGTCATCAAGGATTTTGGGTGTACTCTTGAGTCCATTGTCTGTCTGATTTAAAAAAAAAAAAA
>VYZM01015358.1:458456-473678 GCA_013398915.1 Dromas ardeola
AGGAAGAACAAAACCAGAAGTTGGTGCACTTTTCTGTTGCTTTGTCCTGCAGACTTTAAAGATATTTGCCACTTTTAAAATTTTTCATTTGAGCTCACCATCATGCAGATAATCAAAGATCTGCAGAACTTCCCTGTCTAGAAACTCACTGTCGTTAAATGCCAATGCCACTTCTGACACTCTGTCTATAGCATTCTGAAATAAGAAGTTCTGCTCCGATTTACATTTCAGCAATGCTGCAGAAACCCATGAAATGAAGCACGGAACAGGACTTTGTATCAAAGAACAGAAATGTAGTTTCATCAAGGAACTCTCAAGGCCAATATTTTGCCCCATCATTTTAAAGCCTTATCTACAGGAGCAAATAAAGCCCAGGAACATCTGAAATGAACTAGTCTGCAAATGAGGTATGAGAAAGATAGTCACCCACCACAGAATGTTTTTTCCTGCCATCTGTAAGTTCATTGATGCTTCTTTTCTGAGTCTAATGGACATGCCAATCAATGCACCTGCCAGAGACTAGCCTAAGTAAATTAATCTGCTTTATTGCTTGGTTCCCAGTCCCTCACCCAGCAAGACTTGCTGATAGTACCACTAAGCTACTACTCCAGAAAGCATTAACTAGAGAACTGCAACACAGACACCGAATTAAGTCCTTTTTCCCAAATGAAGACCGAATTTTACCTACTGTGACAGGTATCTGTGGTAGTTGTTCACAGTTTAGAACAGTAGTCTAAGCCTGGTATCAAGTCAAACCTGTAAAACAAAGTTTTTCATATACCTTTCCTCCTGAAGAGTTCAACAGATTCCGCAAGAAGCCTGTGTTATTGTTGCTCACAGGCGTTAGTATTGCACTGTTGAATGTCTGCAGGGCTGCAGCAGGCTTAGCTAAACTAGGGAGTGTCTGAAGAGGTTTATTTTCGTTCTTTGACGTAGGTGTGAGGAGTTTCTCTGAAATAAAGAAGAGAACACATCTGAGAAAAAAGCAAGGATTAACTCTCTTAACCATGAGAAGTATGCACTTCGGATTTTTATTTTTAGGACAATGAGATACTCCTATATGCATACATGTACGTCCGTACATATATATAAAAGTCTCCTCTCAGTAAGTGCAGATGAAATACTCCTTTCGCTTAACTTTCTTCAATACTCCAAAGTTTTTAAAATCATTCTCAATTTGAATCTTCAAGATACATTCTCACATTGAATCATCAAGAATACTTGCATCAACAGGATATTAATCCAGTTTTCAAAAAAAGAATATGCTAACCCTGCCAGGTTTTACTCCAAGTAATTGCCATGGACCAGTTTTGCAGTACAGGCACTGAACACCCATCCCAGCAAGCAGATTATATCATTCTCAATGCAAGATATTGCTGGGTTTGATCTATATCTTTCTGACAGCCACAAAGGGTTTACTCTTCACTGGTTCTGCCCATACCTTTGTTTTCTTTATTCACGTTTCCACTGGCTAAATTTGACAGCCAACTTAATGAAGGAGAAGTATTTACTGAAGCGGTTTGTTTAGTTCCAATTGCTGACTTCAGAGGAGGATCATGCGTAGTGACTTGGGGGCTCAGGACAAAACTGTTATGTTGAAGGGTGGTCCTCTCTCCAGGAACCAAGTTCTGAAAAAAAAACAAAGTGAGAACTTGATTAGACATAAACACGCTCTACTGGGAAAGGGGAAGCAAGCAATAACATGTCCAACTTCATTCTTTTATAAAAAAATGGTGAGGGCATTCAAAAAACAGCTGATCTCCACAAGAGGTCAGCATTGCATCTCAGTATCAGCCAGAGACAAGAATTCCATCACGATTCAGGATTTCACGACTTTAAGAGCAGGCAGAGTCCACCACCCCTCAGGACAAGCACAGAAAGCAGAGTTTTCCAAATGCATGTTCTGGAACTGCTTTGGGAATGAAATGCAGTTTTACTAGCAGTGCTCTTGCAATTCTAGTGATAGCTGATGTTCGGACCAGTGTTAAGTTGGAGGTCTAGTTCAGTAGATTAAAACAAATACGTAGTCCTCCTAAATTTTTATCTTAAGGTGGTGGCAAAAGTCCACTCACCTGCCAAGTCTAAAATACATCTGCACATGAGTGCAGCACCGGCCTGGCCAGCACAATCCAAGCACAGGACCCACTGTACATCTCACAGAATCACAGAATCATAGGGTTGGAAGGGACCTCTGGAGATCATCTAGTCCAACCCCCCTGCCAGAGCAGGGTCACCTTAGAGCAGGTTGCACAGGAACACGTCCAGGCGGGTTCTGAATGTCTCCAGAGATGGAGACTCCACCACCTCTCTGGGCAGCCTGTTCCAGTGCTCTGCCACCCTCAAAGTAAAGAAGTTCCTCCTCGTGTTTAGGTGGAACTTCCTACACTCAAGTTTGTACCCGTTACCTCTTGTCCTGTTGCTGGGCACCACTGAAAAGAGCCTGGCCCCATCTCCTATGCAGTTGATTTATCTAGAATCTCCAAACGAGTAGATAACAGACTAACCAGAACTACTGCTTTGGCCTGGAATTCCTGCACGACTGGCTAAATTTCTTCTCTCTGCTCAAATACTTTCCAGTCAATAAGTTATTCTGCACCTGTGTCTGCCTACATTCCTTATTTCATCTCTTAATGACCGCTGATGCTTGGTAAGGATTCCAAACATGACATAATATAAAATGCTTCAAACTTTAATAAGCTTATCCTCACACAACCAGTGCAGTACCTATTTTACAGAAAGGCATAGATAAATTTCAATGCAGTTTTTTGTCCAGGGTGACCAAGGAAATCTCAAGAAATAGAAGACTGAAGCTAGGTCAGTGTTAGGCTAACTTTTGAATCACATAATCATCTTCCTCACTTTTAACGCTTTACAATATGTTGTCCCTTTTATTGATTACCAACATCAAAATCAAGTTCAGCCTGCTTCTTGCGCTTCAGATAACACATTTATTCTTAAAGTAAGTTTATAAATAAGCATTCAACAAAGTTAAAGTTACTTAATGCAGCTGGTTTCTTGCAAGATGCTGCAAAACCAAGCCATTAATTTGGGCTCTGTTTTCAAAAGCAAAGAAATAATACATCCATTTGCAAATCAACACGGTGGGGGTTTGTTTGTTTTTTTCTTTCTAATATAATAAGCAGCAAGTTTTCTACCTGGATTCTCAGAAAAATCAGTGCTTCTCCATACTGCTCCAGCCCTCACAATTTTATTCATGTTTAGTTTTTTTATGAATTCCAGTGCTCTTTCACCCTACTTATTGTTTTAGATGCTGCATGTATTGCACCCTCCAGGACCCAAGGGATAGCCCATGCTCCACAACCATTCCCACTAGTCTGTTCTAAAGACTCCTCTCTTAAGGGTTCTCTCAATCTAATCCTATTTTTGCTCTAAAAAATATTCACTGAGCATTTCCCAAGGATAGGTCATTTACTGAGACATCAGCATGTCAAAGGGACACAATGATATTTCCCCCAAAACTTTAAAAAGAACTAAACCAGAAAGATGAATACTGAATACAGGTTTTGAACAAAAACCTACATGGTGGCATTTATCAGTAGTGGTCAGGATTGGCATACCTACAAAGTCAATTAACGTTGGCTTCAAATACAAGTAGCCTACTAAGGCAAATCTAAACTATACAAACATGGTGCGCAACAGTGGCAGTACCTGTTTTGAATCCTCCTTTAGAGTTGGCTTTGACAGCGCCTTGAACTGCTTATTTGCACAAGGACAATTTGCCTTTATTCCCCATTTTGTTCTTACGGAGTGAACAATATCGCCAACATCATAAAGAGCTGAAGGAAGAGAGTCATTAGTGAGCTCATACATAATTAGAACCACCAGCATTCATTAAGACTTTTTAAGAAATTGCGTATGCTATGCAGGTAAGCAATAGTACATGAACACAGTTCATTATTAAACAAGAAGTTATGCTCCTTCTCTGTAAAAGTCAAAGATAACAAAATATTATAAGTACACAGGCTGTTCCAGTCTTTGGACAATAAATACTAAGCTTTCACTAACTTTATTACTACCCTCCCCAGTACAGTATCAACAACATACAAAAGACAGCAAAAGCCTACAGCATTTTTTAATCTCAATCAAATATTTAAAATACCTTTTCCAGGAATTATTTGTGTAGGCATTAGATTCTCTGGTTCATGTACCTGTCCCTTCACACATTTAAACCAGGAGAAAGTATCTGAGTCATCATCTGTAAAATAAAACCATTGAATTGTTTTATTAGTGCATGTTTCATCCTCCTCTGGAAAGCTAGGTATTTTACTATTATTGATATACCAAACCACAGGTCTACAACATATTCTTTTTGTTGGGAAGGCTTATTTCTTGTTGTTTAAGGTGGTTATTGACTTCCAAGTTCAAAATACAGGTTTTCTTTACCCTTCCCCTGCTCTGTTTCAAGTAGCAATATGCATTCTCACCTTCATGTAAGCTTTTTTTCTTCATTCTGTAACAATCCACACACACCCCGAAGCCACACTTAGAGCAGACCCAATGAAGGTTGAAGATTGTGGTGTCGCAGACATCACACATTTCTCGAACTCCACGAACTGCACGCTTCCAGGCTACCTGTCCTGTGGTAATTGACAGATAAGTCAGTTTAAACAAATAAAGATATTTGCAAGTTAAATATAGCTACATTAAAACACTTTAGTGATATAGGACTCAGACTTGGTTTTGCATTGGAATTCCAGAACAAAGCCTTTGCTGTTACAGATTCAGAAAAGTAGGTCCACAACAGAGTCTAAGCAGTCAAGATTTAGCTTGCTCCTGGGCAGCACCAACTACATCTTTGACTCCCAACATGTATTTGCCCAAATTAACATGCACACAGCTGACATTCTCCTAAGTGGAAATTCCATAGCTACCCTAGAAAAAAAATGAAGTTTCTACTAGCAAGCTAAGCTCAATGTCTAGCTTGCCACAGCCAGCTTGTCTGTGTTCTCTATTCAACAGCATAGTAGGCAAGCAGTTCTCTTCCTCTTAGTAGTTTTCTGTATGTTTACAGATGTGTATCAGACCATCTCAGAATGGCGAGTTGTTCTTCTCTGAAGAACTGACCGCTGTTTTTCAGTTTTCTTATGTACCCATTATATTCCACGGTTCCTTATACCAAGTCACTTTAGTTCACTCAAAACATCACAAACATTGACAGTATCTTCCAAAAAAAAGTTACAAGCCTTTCCAGGACTTCATTACGTACAGATTATTTTAGACTGATCTTCATTTCATTATGTCACCAGCTAGAAAACTAAACTACACAAAAAGCACGGATCTGCTTCCTCCTACCTCCTTACACACTTGTAACTTCTCTGAAACTTTTCTGTCCTCAACATTTCCTAATTTTAAAAGCAAGTAATGAGACAACATGTCCTAACATATACTAAAAAAACCCCCAAAAAATACAAAAAAAACCCACCAAACCCCGCCCCACACACACACACCAGGATCCAAGACATGTGTTGCTTTTCTTCTGTATACTGCCCATTAACTATGTATGGAACAAAACTAAAACAGCTTGGCACAATTTGTTCTTAAGTAGAAGGTAAAAATTGTTTGACTACTTGTTTCAAAATTCTTCCAGCAGACAGTTCCATTCTTCTCTGCCTTTTAAAAATACGGAGTATATTTCACGGAATCATGGAATCTTCAGAGTTGGAAGGGACCTCTAGAGATCATCTAGTCCAACTCCCCTGCTAAAGCAGGATTGCCTACAGCACATTACTCAGGACTGCATCCAGGCGGGTCTTGAAAATCTCCAGAGAAGGGGACTATTTACCATCTTCTAGGCCAATCCTCCAATTCCCCCAAAACAGAATGGTTTTTGTTATCTGTTGCATGCCATTCCATATTTCAGTTTTATGATTTTGTACTTGTATATTCCTCCTATTCTTTTGTTTCCTCTCCATAGTCTGACACAGTCTCCTCTTTCTGTAGGTCTCCTTTTGGCACTTGGTGCCCAGGGAGCAATGTGACCTAACAAGCTGTTCTTTCTACACTAGTCAATCTTTGACTACACAGGGATAATTTCACTTGTACTTTTGTACTTGTTCTTTAAGGAAAACTCTTTAAGGAAGCTCCCCCAAGTAATTTTATCCCTCAAACTTGTTTGTCTTGTGGCTCTACTTACCAGAGTCCGGTAATACACTGGTAAGAGAAAGAAGGGCTGACCCTGAGACATACAGTGGAGTCCAAAAATATTCAAACATAAATGATCCCCAAAAAGTAGTACTTGAACAAAGTATTTTGGCATTTTGGAAAAGGTCAGTTTGTCAGAGCCAGAATTTTTATGAAAAGGTACCATTTCAACTCTCTGCCAAGAAAAGTTTACCATAGCTTTAAATGGGGGTGGCAGGAAAATCTATGTATTTCCTATGCCAACCGGGTGCTCACTCTTTCACTGAACTGTTCAAAGAATGAATATCTAGACTGTAAATTACTTCTTTCCTACCCAGGGCATTAAAAAAATCTCCACTATTTTAATGAAATTGAGGTCTCTCACCAGTCAGGGCACTAAGCAATCAAAGAGGAATTCATGATCTTTTGCTCCTTTCAATCCAACTCCAGAACTCACATGTGTCTTTTCCTGTGCTACTAAGAAACACCACACCTCCCCTTTGTTTCATGAATTCCACCCCAAATTTAATCCTTCTGAAAGTGCTCCAATATTCCAGTGTGTATCTCTCACTCTGGCTTTTGATACTTTGGGTCCACAAGCCTGAATGCGTTCCAGTTCAAGCAAAGAACAAAGCTTGCAAATTCCAAATAGTACTGGGTAAGACCCCACAGCAAACATTTCTGAAATATCTCAAGGCTTCCCTCCCCTTCTGAAGAGCATTCAAGCCTGTGCAGGTTTTTTTTCCTTCTATTCAGAACCCTGGAGTGACTGGTAAACTAATATAATCTTTATATAATGTCAATACTACCCAAATGCAGAAGACACTGGGTACAGTCTTCTAAACCGTACTGCATCTCTTGTCATGTAGTTATAATCCAAAAACCAAACATAGTTTTAAGAATCATTCTACTCTGAGAAGTGATTATGCAAGATCACAACTTTCCCCATCTGCCTGCTTATGTTTTCTACAGAAAGGTTCTGATGTGGCCAAAACCCTGTGTATAAGGATGCAAGGTTTGTCCTGGATGAACAGTCAGTTACCCCCTCAATAGCACCTCTCTGGTCTATTCCCAGTAGGGTTGTACATATAATCACTTGAAATAGTCCTACTGGAGGAAAAAAAAAAAAAAAGATTTCTTTACTGACTTGACAGGCAGCATTAGATCCATTATGCAAGAACAACAAAATAAGACCAAAAGCAATCTAACAGAATCTGCGCAGTCAAAATGAACACTGTATTTCATTTACACACTAAAAATAGATTGTCAGCTGCCTGCTGGTTTATTTATTTATTTTTTTTTTTTTACACTTAATTTCATAACAGAATTATACTCTCTGCAACAGGAAAAGTAATTTGATAAGTTGAGAAGCCTTCTGACATAAGAAAGGGTAGAATTAATTTTCCCTTTCCCCCTGCCTGTAAGCAAAGACTTGTTGACACTAGTTCACACTGGATCTTAACCATTACCTCTCTCTGAGAAGAGAGGGAAACACTGAAGTCTTACATGACATTTCCAAATGCACGCAATATATTTTCACACAGGTTAGAAGCTTAAGTTTCACATAAAGCTATTAAAATGCAGATTATTTTAATATAAATTGATCTTACTGTGTGGTTCAATTGTAGACATAACTTCCTTTTCAGATATCACTAGCTGACAAAAGTGATCTCCAATGTTGGCTAGGATATACTTCGCTGTGTCGAGATCTAGACCCACAACATTTTTTGATAAAGGTAGCCATAAGCTAATAGCCTCAGGATCGTATTTATTTGGAGTTAAGAAGCCTTCCTCACGCAGTATTCCATGCTTATTAAACTGCAACCTATGGAAAGAGGGGGGGGGGAAGAGAAAAATCCATCATCTCAAATGTTTTATTAATTTACATTCATTTCAATGAGTCAATGCCAAAATTGTAAACATGTATACTGTATGTCAATGAGTTTAACACTTAATGGTTGCAACAGACATAGGTAAACATACTTGTCATTAGCAGTAAGCATGCTTAACGTACTGCTTGTTTAAAAAAAAGACTCAAAACATCTTTTTTTTTTGTAGTAAGGTAGATTTCTTAACTAAAGATTTTTTTATTCACGAAAAACAGACAAGGTTAACATAATTTTTAAAATGCATTGGCATTAAGGATCACATCTAGAGGAGGTAACTGTAAGAATTTAATCTAGAATTATGTACAACTCACCAGAGACATTAGAACACCTTAAGAATAAACATATTTCAGTAACAATTAATTTAGAAGTAGCTGTCAAAAAAATTCAGCAAAACTTGAGTAACATATTCCTGAGTGATTCTGAGTAGGTGGAAAGAATGAGATCTGTAATATTTTATGAAATAGAAGACATCAAGAGTTCTCCTCATGTTTTCGGGAACCTTTTTACTAAATGTTGTACAGGGAAGTTGACTGCTGATAACATGTGCTCACTATAGTGTTAAGTGTGGCAAGAAAACACATGCCAGCAATTGGTATTACCAGACAAATGCCATCTTCAGACTTTGCAGATTTCATATTCAATAAGAGACAGTTCCATCAGTTTCAAGTTCTAAACGGAAGGATTCGACTGCTTTGTACTGCACTGCAAGTCTGGATTTTTACCCTGAGAAGGTGAATTATCATAGTCTGTTGCTGCTTCAATCTCACATGTTTTTGAACATTTCAATTAATGTCAGATTATCCCAAGATTCACTAGAGTAAAATCTCAAATCTGAGGTTAAATAACAGATTAGTAACACGTCTTCATTTTTTCTTTAAACCTCTAGCTACAAAACATGCAAGAGGGGTAGTGTTGCAGTGGAAGAATAAGCCTCAAGTAACAAACAAAAGAGTGGAAAAGTTGGGTTTTTTTCCCCCCCATGATTTATGTAACCTTTCTGCTTTCAGTTTTCTCTCTTCAGAGGGTCTTCAAGACCTATAGCTTTTTTTTCTTCTACCTAGAGCCTCAAAAGAAAGTAATTCCTCTGAAAATCAAACGAAAAACTGAGAATAGGTAAGCTTCTCATCTCCCTTAAATTTTTGCTTTTCCTCTCTAGTATCACAGGTATTACCTTCTTCCCATAAAACACAGTCCATGCTGCAAAGCTTAAATAGGTGTGAGAGGAAAGAAAAAGAAGTATGCAACAACATCTGGACATAAGAGCAAGTAGTTCATAGAAAAAATGTACACAACTTGAAAACAAAGGAAAAGACATGTTAAAAACCAGCCATACACTGCAGTTTGGTAACACCCACCCTGGGCTTAGATGGGCTTCAAGTCACAGTTTAACATTCTTTTTGAAAGGGTTCCCCACAGTGTCTTAAGAACTAAAGACATAAAACATCAAAAGACCTTGACTGTTCAACTAAAGAATCAGGCTCTGTGGGTAAGGTATAATGGATCTAAAGCTGCAGATTGGGTTTGGAAAAGCAACCACCACTCCACAGTCCGCAGGTTTTCCTAAAGTTGCCTTGCTGACCCTCCCCATCTGCTCTCCTGAAACACAGTGAGCGTACTGATTAAACATTTCTATGGCAAGCTCAAAGCAGCAGCACAAACTCTCAAGTGTATAGTGGAACAAAGAATGTAAATTATTGTTTTGCCCATCAGTATTCCATGATTCCAGCTGAAAACCCCTGGCCACTTACTGCAACTCTTCCACAGCTGCGGATGTATGTCTAACATTTCACACGTCCAACCGCTAAACTTTGGGAGACATGCACAGAATCTACCCTGTCACTACTATCTCCAGTACTACTGAGCTGTAGCACTCAAACTAAACTCATGTTATCCCATTGGCACTCAGCCCAGAATAGCAAAATAGAGCTCAAAGTCCTGCCAAAATATTTTCTGCTCAAATGAAGCAGTTATAAAATTTCTAAGGGCTAAAAAACCACAGGCAACCTCTCATTAGTTAGGCATATTAGCCTTATAGCTTAACAGCTATACACTGACATCTAGCAGTTTTGAACCAGAGACCTAAATGAGACCACTTTGACCAAAAACTGTGGTTTTTTTAATCTGTCCTGGAAGATGAAGATCCACGTTATAGCTAACAGTAAGCACTCAACAGCCTTCCTTTCAGAAAAGGAAAAAAGGTCAGATGTCCAACTCAGATGTGCGGGACATTATTCATATTTAAAGAACATCAAGATGTAGACAGAGTCAAAATTTTTCTTACCTTCTGAAGTGAAAGAATCGACAAAAGACAGTGGAGTCTTTTTGTTCTTTGTTCTTCCGGTAACTGTCCAAACGACATTCCCTGCATTTATGCAAGTGAGGTGCAATATTATTGCAGGAACCATCCTGCACAAATGCTTCTCCACTTTGCTGCAGCTTCTTCACTTTAGAAGCATCTGCTAAAATTGACTTGCGAACAATTACTGCAGGGAAGAGTAGTGTAGATTAGACAAGCTTCAGTTTCTCATACCAAGGTGCAAGCAAACATACTTTAGTGGAAGACCCATGTCAACTTTTCCTGTAAGTTTCACATTGCATTGAAACAAAGTCATGCTAAAATATTTACAGTTATCAGAAACCTCTTTTCAGGTCAGCAGAAACTTTCTCAAGCTGTAGTTCCACCGCAGTCAGTCTGTGGACTCAAGTTTAACATTTCCTTTTGCTCCTCCACAGAGGAGTATTTTGAAAGAGTGTCTGCTTTTAATGAAAGTTCTTCAGCCATCAGGGCTGAAGTAGCTGAGCACTGAGTAGACCAGGGCACGAAGTAACCACATTTCATGAGTAATGAAGACAGAAGTACAACCTGGCCATTTCTCAGTCCTGTTTTCACCCTTCACAATGCAACACCAGCTTTCACCTTCTTCGTAACAGATGCCAAACATCTCTCTTCCTCCCACATTGTGGGTGAGGCCTAGCAAGGCACAGCAGTGACTGCTTGGCTGGCTGTGTTCCCAGGTTAATTATGGAACAGCACATGGTAATCCAAGACCAAGCAACATGAGATTGAAAAGAAAGAGGTGGGTGTGTAGGGAGATTCCCAGAACCCAGGATGATCAACTATATCACCTGATGCACAGCACAATACATAACATAAGGAGTCCAACTCCTTAAACAACTACAGGCTTTCCCATTCTTCCATGGGGAAAGCTTCAAGAGCTCACCAAGTGGAACTGGGCCACAGAAAACACAGAAACAAGGTCAGTTGTTTTGGGGTTGGGTGGTTCTTGATTTTTTTTTTGGTTGGTTGGTTGGGGTTTTTGTTTATTTTGATTTCAGAACAGTTATTAAATGAAAGCCCCGCTCGAACAAAGCTTTGTTGAGAACAACTTCCATCTTTTTCACCATGCTTAAAAAAAGGTCCAAATGCTTAGGACCACAGCATTTGCATTCCAAACAGAACCTTTTTGTTGTTATCCGTTTTGCCATTGTTCTGCATACATTTTACAACAACTTATTTCTATAAATTAATGATTAGTCCTTATCCCTTATCATGAAAGGACTTTATCAAGTGTATTGCATTCCCCTTGTAAAAGAAACCACAAATGACTCAAATTCCAAACCACTCACACAATTTAAATTACTAATTTTGCATATGTTTCAAAGGACCTACTTGTATGTAATTATACAGAAACTACAAGGACTTTCACATGACGGGAAGATTTAAAAATACTTACTATTATCCTGGACCTTGGCACTTCCAGTCCAAAAGCTTTCATTTTCATTTCTGTCATAAAGACTCTCATTTGAATTTCTTCTAATAAAAAAATCCATGTCTATAAGTTCATCAGTCTTGTTTCCTTTGTGGCTGTTGCAATTGCTTTGTGATTTAACTCCAGACTCGGTAAAAGAGAGAAGATGAGCATCCGACGTTGAGGGTCTACAATCTAAAGTTCGCTGCAGTTCAAGAGTACTACTGACTCTGGGTATTGCTATGGAAGAGTTAAGGTGTTGCAACTGTTTTACAGAAACGCACTCTTTTGGAAAGTTTGTTGTGGGCTTCATAAGAGCTTCATTTGTACTTTTCAGATTGGTTCCTTTTTCATTAGCTGATTCAGTCAAAGATGAAGATCTTGAGGTTGTCAAAGAGGTATATTTACCATTTTGATCATTGAGATTTTGCATTTGTTCTTTAGATATAAACCTCACTTTAGGAAAGGCTGTCAAATCTTCCTTCAATGGTTTAATTCCAGTATTAAGACAAGAAGGATGAGTTTCTGGTAAGCTTCGTCTACATGTGCTGAAACACACGACACACAATAATTAGACAAAGAAAAAGGTGTCAAGCATATCAAAGCATCAGCTCCTCGATCTAGTCACATTTAAAGCTTGAAAGATGAAATTTAATCATGTACTTTGAATCCTAATGTTCCAAGATCTTAAGTTTTGTGTGAGGTTAAACAGGTTTGTGTTTTTGAGGGTTTTCTTTTGTTTAGTTTTTTTGGGTTAGATTTTTTTTTAAGAGGTGGACAGAATGAAGAAGCTGTATGCATACTTAGGCACACGCCAATTTAGGTACTGCAGCTACTCCACTACCTTCTGTTGCAATTAAACAGTTACTTTCTCATTTTCTCCATGCAACAGCTGTATAACCAAATGCATTTGACTTGCACATCTGTGTGAGAAGATTCTAATACTCTAAGAACTTCTGGCTGGCACTACAAGTCTATATTGGAGACAATAAAACCACTCACACACAAAAAGCTCAAAAAAAGTAATCATCTTTTCTACGTTCACCTTGTGAGATATATACACAGAAGTGGAAAAAACCCTACACCGCTTCCTTTAAAGCTAATACACAAAATTTGAGCTTTACTGTTACACTACTTCTACCATATATATTCATTTTTGTGACAGAATTGGGGGCACAAGCACAATATACTAACCTTCAAATTATGCATGTTAGGAAGGAGCTGCAATTCATGCTCAGGAAAACAGTTACACGGTACAATACAGTTCCCATACTCGCTGTGGTCAGAGAATTGACTAAAACGTATCCTTCACCTCAGGCCCCTGACTGCCTTTCCTCCTGTCACAGCTGACGTAGAATTTTGTATCTTGGAGACATTTATCTGATTGAAAAATGCCTCCAGAACATGACTTCTAGAGCTAGTTTTGTAATGGAAATGCAGTATCAGCTCAAATTTCTTCAAGGAAAGTTTGGAGCGGGAAACTTGGTACTGGAAGGTTTTACACCCAGTTGGACATTTTCTAGCCTCCTACAGGTAACAAAGAAGTTTAAAGTGACTAGTGTTCAACTGAAGTCTAACCAAGGACCTGTACTTGATCTGCAAGAAGCTAGTACACTGGACACCTGCCTGAATGTGTTCTATTTTTCTTGGGCACAGGGGCGAAATGCATGACAAAAAGTAGGCACCACACCTATGTATAACCCATCTGTTTACAAATGGGTACAAATGTGCGGTAACATTGCCTTGTAACACTGAAGGGCAACTAAAAAAGAAAAATATAGCATAAGCAGGCAAATTATGTATCCAGGGGAATTAAGACTAACACTTTTCTATGCCATTATAGAAGACTAGTTTACCACAGTTCTAGTAGTAAAGAGTAGTGTAAGAGTTTACTACTCTTCTCTGAGTTTGTTTTGCTAAGAATTTGAGTTGTTTTTGGAGGGAAAAAAGTCTGCAGAAGCATAAACTGATTTCTTACCCCTGAGGAGTTTCTGCACCAAGATTGGGTGGTGAGTTAGCTGGCAGGGGCAGGCCTTGATGCCTTTGGTCTTTATTAGCAGGAGTACATCCCAGCAATGCTTCACCCAACACTGTTGGTACTGACTGTACGTGTCCCTGACTGGGAGAAACCTGTAAGGGAGATTTTAACAGTTAGAAAGACTCAGTATAACAGAAATACTGCTTTGCAGGGTTGAGCTTAAAAAGAAAAATACATAATGCTCTTCCCACTGTGTTTAATAAAGCTTGTTGAAGACCATTCGTCACTCAGTCTGTAAGATAAAAAGACCTTACACTGTCCTTTTAAACCTTATAGGTTCCATGAAACACTGCTCATTTTAATTCATTTTCCCCCAGTTACCAAACTTTTTTGGAGGAAGGAAGGTGTATTAAGAAGGCAAAAAGGAGGATAGAAAGCTCTGCTCCTCATAACTGCCAGTGCAATGATCTTTCTAAAATAATTGCAGTAATCAGAATTCACAAATAGCTTTCAGAGCTCATTTGAAAAATCCTAGATAAAATTAAAACAGTGGAGTTAGTCTGACAGCATTACCAAAAATCTAGATGTGAACTTTCTTGTAGTGAGAAAATCTTTGTACTGGGATTCTAGACAGTGTTAAGTAAAGAAATCCTGTGCTGATTAAATCACCAGCCTCACAAATCTACAGTTCTTTTAGGAATACAACAGGCCTACCAAAATAGCAAGTATAGTTTTCTGTGGGGCTCCTTCCTCAGCTCTAACATCCATATTCCACTTCCACAGGCTCAACTCCCTGCCGGAAGTTACACTACAGACTCTTTACCATCAACTCCAAAGTATTTCCTTTCTGCTTTGGTGTAACACAGCTGTCAGGCATTGAGACAAGCTCTCAAAAAAACACTGGAATTAACTCCGTATTAGAAATCAGAGTACTATCACATACTAAGTAAAACAAAAAAATATGGCTTCAGCTAATCATTCCCATATATTCACATCCACCAAAATCAGAGAAACAAACAGAGCTTCTGTTTTTCTTATTAGAAAGTACACTCACTTGTAACCATTTTGAGAAAATGGTTGCAAGACATTTCCCAAAGAGTACAAAAGTGATAAAAGATCCAGTCCTTCGAAGGAAGGGAGACTAGAAAATTAGAACTAGATAACTTCACTATTTTAAGGAAAAACAAGCTATGAATTCAGATCATGATAACTCTTCTGCAGGACATTTGGAATATGATATAAAGACCAGCTTTGTGTGTATCAAGCAGGCTACTCAATGGCTGAATATGAAGAAAGCTAAAGATTGGCAAATTGAGCACCTGAAAGATTATAAAGGTACACAAGCATGAGCTATAGAAACGTAAGCAGAGCATGACTGCAACGTACACCTTACTTCACACTGATCTGCTGCACACTCTTCCTCAGCAGTAAATACAAGATAGATCACTTTTCATTGAGGAACCTT
>VYZM01015358.1:473787-489858 GCA_013398915.1 Dromas ardeola
AAACCCCACCCCCCCACACCCCACCACCACTCTAGAGCTTCCAGATGGCTGCTCCTGCCGAAAATGCAAATTTTGGTCTGAAACACTAGGCCAAAATTATAGGGTAAGTTGGAAGTACTGTTCTGTAGCCAAGCCATTATTTTTCATTTGCATTTCTATACTTAAGTTACCCAGACTGTTTCTTGACCTTTGAGAGAATTTTCTTAGATCTCAGTGATACTTGGCAGGTCACTCACAAAAGAAATAATTACAGACATGGAATTACTATAGAAGTAGTCATATTCCCTTTTTGTCCTGAAACAACGTTCTTCCAGACCACTGCTTATGTAGTTTAAATCCTCAAAGCATGCAAGCGTAGCTGAAGCTATTGGGTTAAGTACAAAATAGTTAAAAAAAGAATGTGAAAAGCAAAGGTTATAAACTTGAGAACTGCTTTGCATTTTCACCCATTACAGAATACATGACCAGGCAGGCTAACTCCTAAACAGGAAGGGGAAAAAAGTACAGTTAAGAAAACAACCTTCAAGGCTCAGTAACTTTTTCTCAGATTATCATAAAGCAAGATGTTTTACCCATGCCTAGACAAGTTTCAAAGAACTCAACACAGCCTCCTAGGGATTACATTTATTATTCCACTTTTCTATCTAATCCTTATTCAAGGCTGTTCTGAGAAGTGACATAACCATTACATAACAGTCATATATAACATAGTAAGACATTACCTCAGGAGAAGATTTTGCATGTTTAACATCAACACCTCCACTACTCTCAGGTGACTTCCTTTTCATGCCTGCAGCTCTTTTAGATTTATCTGGAAGAGAAGATGATCAAGATCAGTATATTTATCACAAATATGCTACTTAGCATTTGAAGAATGAACGATAACAGGTCTTACCACATTTTCCATTGTTGTCATATATGATTTCAACGTGAATTAACTCTGGATCAAGAGTTTTTAAAGCTGGAATCTTGGAAAGGAACAAAACCACAGAAGCAGCCATTTAGAGAGGTGAAAGTTACTGTTTGAATGTATTTATCTTAGATGTTGTGGTATAGACTAAGCTTAGACATTTAACTTCTAGGTTCTTTGAATACCAAGCTGAATTTAACAATGTGTTGTTGTGACACAGTCTCTGCATGAAAGCACACGTATAAACTGGTGCTTCAGAGCAATGTCTATACAGCACAGAAAGCAACGGAACCAGGATCATACGTTTGCCTCACTCTTCAAGTAAAAATTCCAGGTCTCCCTCATTTTGCGTAGAAGGCCATTTCTTATTTGATAATTCTACCAGCAGCATACAGAAACACTTCAGGGTAATAGATTATTCTGCACTACACCGATCCCCATATTTTTAAGCTTATTACGGCAAGGACAGAATTAAAAACCGTGTTGGCGGGGATATAAATACATGTTCTTACCCATTCCACATCTTTGGTTTTAAACCCAGAGCAACTGGTTCTTACCTCCTGACAGTTGACTTCTAGAGTTCTTGTAGCTGGATTACCATTGACAACAACTGCTGTGAACCACTGAGTAGATGGATCCAGACTGTAAATTCTAATTTTTGAACCAATGATATTTTTTCCACCTTAAAAATTGGAAAGAAAAAAAAAACAAACGAAAAGGAATCTTAAGAAAAAGGGAGCACGAAGATCATCACAGTTACCAACATGAATTTGCTGACAGTACTGTATGCAAGATGGAAGCAAGCAAACAAACTGAGCACCTTGGGACAACTTCCATATAGTTGATGGAAAAAAAAAAAACCCACACATGAAGAAACTACGTTCCAGCTACTTCCTTCCTGGAATAATTCAATGAAGTTTTCTGTAGGTTACGACATGCAGCAGAGGCCAAGCTGACCTCCAGATTTCAGACAGTGAGGCAGATCAGTGGACATTGAAATGAAGATTCAATATTTAGATGTGAATTTTTCCTCTCTTTACAGTGACAACTGTAAAGTGACATGGAAGTGACAACTCTAAGTTGCAGTATTTACCTTTCCATTAAAGTAAGACATTTCTTGCATATGCAAGTATATGACTACAAATATGCTTGTATGAACCCAGTAATTAAGAATTTGATGCTAGTAAATCTAAAAATAAAAATTTTAACTTGACTAAAAAAGTAGTCTCTATATAAAACTTCGGAAGTTTTTATAAACAAGCATCAGACTGAAGAAAAATAATCAAACCATCTGAAACAATAGACAACTCCAAATAATTTCAGTGAAAACTGCTACAAATTTGATATCTCTTTCACAAGTGACAGGCCATCTATATGTGCCTAAATTACATACTCATACAAAGAAAATATCTGAAACTTAGATCTCTCTAATCCTTCACATTTTGCATTCATTGCTGTGAAAGAAAGTGGAATCGGTATTTTAAAAAAGCTTTTATCCCTGAAACAGATTACTGTAATTTACACCATCACTGCTAAGATTTCTCTTTTGACTTGATTATTTATTGCCAGAGTTTTCCACTACAGAGTAGGCTTGTACCTTGTACCAAGCGTGTTTCATCTAGGTGTTTCTTTACCAAAGCCTGAATTTCTTCATTAACATTTTGATCATCCTTAAGAGGAAGCCTGGAACTGTCCATATCCTATTTAGAGGAAAAAATAATATATAAGTTGCTATTAAGAATAATGCTTTTGATTGACAAAATCTCATAATATTTAGAAAAAAAATAGCAGAAATTCACACAAGTCCAACAAGTTTCTCATTACTCTCTGTTCTTCCAGCTCCTAGGATATTGTATCTATTGAGGCAGACATCATTTACTTACTACTAATCTGGATAAATTATCCGCAAGCCAGACTGAAGTGAGCTCTCCAGGTCCACTTTAATATTGTTCTGAAAACAATCTGGTTTGTTTCACTAGATTGCTAATGAGCACTAAGTTTAATTGAACCACCCATTTTTTAATTTAGGATTTTAAGTTCTCGGAAGCGACAACACATAAATAGAAACAGAAAACTTAAAATGCTTGCATTTACATCTGCTCAGGACTATTTATGATAACAACACCAGGATCCATTCCATCTCAAGACATTATAAAATGTTCATAAAAATGAAAACAGAGTCAGCTACTTCTAAGTCATTCATAGTTATTCAGCATCATGTATTTATATTTTAGGGTTTTTCTTCCTCTATTGTCATCTACAACAAGCTTCTTGACAACATTTAGAACTGATTCTGAAATGGAAAGTTTAGAGCAAGTTTTTAATAATGGCTCAGAGTGCTAATAAAAAAAGGGGTTGGAGATTGTTGGGGTTTTCTGTTTTGTTCTGTGGGGTATTTTTGCACTGCTCTGGTACTTATAAGCAGGAGAAGGCTGAAGAGCTAGCAGTTAAGAAACTGTTATTCAAGAAGCCAGAAAAGTAATCTTCTCCATTGCAGTATCGGGATAAGGCTTCTATATAAAGAAATCTTTACTCTGTTGTTGAGCCAGCACAGGCAAGACAACAATCTACAACTCAAATTTAGCTTTAAGTGACAGTAGTTTTCTGAAAAGGTTAAACCCGTTATCATTAGCAGATACTGCTCTTCAAAATGCCTGACCAGTCACGTGGGGCAATTGTTTCAATCCATCTCCACCTAAATTTCACTAACAAACTTTCCTCTTCATGCTCAATACAGGGACTACAATCATCTCATTTATATCCTGACCAGTTCCTCGTTTGTTTAGGATTAGAAGTGATGCATTTCTGTTAAATAGCAAGAACAAAGGGAAACTATTTCTGATTATCCTCACCATCAACGTGACGCAACTGCTGTCACCTGAGCTGAATAACTGTCCTAGCACACTCCTTCATCCAGCCCTCTTAAGTGACCATGTCCTGGATCAGCTTCAGAAGGTTTTTAATTAACACATTACACTGAATCACACATTACATTCAGAACTGGTATTTATGAGTTATGGCAATACATACTTAGTCCAAGTTTTTCCCATCTTAAGTTTGCATTTAAAATATATTAACATGACATATCTTAAATACCAAGATAAAAGATTTATCTTGCATCTTTATAAGGCCATACAAGGTTACCTGAATGGGTGTCAAAAGATCCTTAGAAATAAAGACACATCTCTCTTCACCGAGATAGCGTACTGAAACCATTGATCCCAAACCAGCTTTGTCCACTAAGGATTTGTAAGTCTAGAAAAGTGATAAATGTTTTCTTAGAAACAGAGTAAGAAGACCTCATCATTCCTCACCTGCATTTAAAAAATTATTTTATGTTTGCATCTATTTCTCTGTTAAGATACCACATCTACACGCAACTCTTGAAACAAAGCAAGTTTCTAATAAAACTTCTAATATATGCCTAATAAAGGAGGTACTGGACTATACTTGCAACTAATTTCACTTATTAGAATGAGTAAGGAATTCAGTTCAGGTGGCTGCCACTAACAATCATTAATCATTCATCTCAACATGAAGAATTTACTAACATTAAGAGTTCTAATTGTCAGTATGTTAATGAAAAAACCCTCCTTGTGGTACGCTGGGGGAAATAGCTAGCATATCATAGAATCGCTTTGGTTGGAAGAGACACTTAAGATCATCGAGTTCAACTGTTAATGTAGCACTGCCAAGTTACCATTAAACCATGTCCCTCAGCACTACATCTACCCGTCTATTAAAAACCTCCAGGGACGGCAACTCAACCACTTCCCTGGGCAGCCTGTTCCAATGCTTGACAACACTTTCAGTGAAGAAATTTTTCCTGATATCCAATCTAAACCTCCCCTTGGCACAACTTGAGGCCATCTCCTCTTGTCCTATCGCCTATTACTTGGGAGAAGAGGCCAACCCCCCCCCCGCTACAACCTCCTTTCAGGTAGTTGTAGAGAACAATAAGGTCTCCCCTCAACCTCCACAAGCCCCGTTCCCTCAGCCGCTCCTCTTAAGACTTGCTCTCCAGACCCCTCAATGAAGGCCTGCTGCATGGCTTACATTAACGTTCCCAAAGCTCATGCAACGTTAATAGTACACTGAAGCCTTATTTTAGGAGTGTATAATGACTTGGATAGCCTCCTAGTTGTTATACCACTGCAGTAGAATGATGAAGTTGCATTCAGGTTGACCACAGGCTTTAAGTACAGACAAGAAACAAAAGTTTCCTTTAAAAGCTTCTAAACTCTTCCCAACACGTTCAAGGTTAAATTTTGTCTAGTCCTGCAGTAACAGCTCTGAGTGGGTAAGCATCAGGAGCCTGGAACATCAGAAGTGGCAAGCATAATTCCTCCCCATGTGAAAGGTACATTTGTGCCCCATTTAAAAGAAAAAAAAAAAAAAAAGAAAACCATTCTGATAGAGTATGCATTTGGTTTTCCATGGGACTGATCAAGCAAAGAAAGACTTTCTTCTCCTTTGTTGTTTTCACTTCAGTTGGGACAGCATTGGCAAAGGGGCAGTATCACCACAAGAGGAACAAGAGTCTCTCCAGGAGGGACGGGGCATTACAGTTGTTCTCCAAAGCTATTCCATTTGTCAGAAACATACTCTCCCATATACTTGAATCAGTAAGTTGCGATCAAGATTTAAACAAGTTAATCCACACATCCCTTTTTTGACCCCTTCTTTCCTGGCTTGAGTGGTGGGAACGGGAGGAAAAAGTCAAGACAAACTCCAGTATTGTGCTTTACTTTATCCTACATTGTTCCTCTGCTATATGAGCTTTTAAACACGTACACTGCATGAACTGACACATCAAACACACCATGAAGGAAGCTTTATGCTTAACAAAAACAAGTATCCAGTAAGAACTGTTCAGATACTTAGAAAGGGACAACAGTTAAGTTTAAATAAGCAGGTTTTCAGAACATTGTATCAGCGAAATCTCCCAGTAGAAATGCTGATACTAATGGACAGGTCAGGAAATAAAATTAAGAATTCATCTTTGCACTTCCTCTCCTGTCTTATTTGGTCCTACTTACAATAAGTATCTGCTTAGGTTAACTTTGCTTAAGAAAAGCCTCAGCTAAAATGCAGCAATATGAATTACACTGCATACTTTATACATAGAGAAGTTAGAAGTATTAAACATGGACTACAATTTCAGCATAACTGATGTTCAGCAAGTTTATATCTTTATTTATTTGACAACTAATTTTATGAGTAGCAATATCCAAAGTAGTCAAGTAAAACTATACTAGCTTAATACATTAAGAAGCGTTCCCTGTTCACCTCTCCTGGCTAATTTTCCTAGCCAGCCATGCATGGCAGTTACAGAAAGCTTGGTTCTCTGGCTTGTACAGCATAGCTCACGTTTTTATAAGCGCAAAATACAGATCTCACAAATTATCTGTGCCAGGCTGCCACCACATAGGAGTCATTCAAATTATGTTTATCTCAAATCAAGAATCATTGAAGAATTAACAATACCTGAGGCAAAGCAAAACAAGAATTTAAGATAAAAATACAGGCTATCCTTAGAAATCTATTATTTACCCTTTTTCTCTCTATTCTTAACTGCAATTTCATGAAAGAAGGAAGGAACATGAGACTTGAGGGAAAAGGAATTAACATTGTACAGAACAGTGGTTTGGGAGTAAAGTCATAAAAATACATTTCTGTATCTCCAGGCACAATATACCAACTTCAAATGCTTACAAGCTCTGACAAGCTGTAGCTGTACAAAGAGATTTAGTTTCCCTTCACATCACATATAAGAGTACACAAGTGAAGCTGTACTTGAGAAATTCACACTTGTAACAACACTGTCCCTAGAACATGTAACTGCAGAATCAACATGATTTAGGCTAAGCGTATACTTGCCATTGCAGGCCACTGGACAGGAGACACAGAACCAGCCTGATATTTTCTTTCAGCCAGTACCAGCTTTTGCTCCACCAGGAATACTTTCATTTTATGGCTGTAGACTTCCATCCATCTTCTCTTTTCCCATGATTCATCATCAAATTCCACACAAATCTACAGAAAGGAAACAAAGTGAAAGAGTGACTAACCATAAAATTCAGACACACGCAACATGAAAAAGGATAAACACCAATTCCCTCAAATAAAAAAAAAGTACTTATAACGCAAACATGATTACTGCCTTTCTGTCACACAATCAACCAATCACTAAAGGATCCCAGCCTGACCTAGTATTTTATAAGTGACAGTCAATGTTAAACAGTTTGTCATCATTACTGTCACATAAACCACTAATATTCCTATTAACTATACAACCTTCCCATCTCAAAAAAGTCCTCTGCTACTCAAGGACAGTTAAATGTGTTAGCTCTGCCACCAGTGTTTACAATCAAGGAAATACACACACAAAAACCCCTAAAACTCTAAAGGACTGTATACAGTAGTGGCATATGCATTTTCCACAAACTCTAGACCAGAGTACCTGAAAAAGTAAGCTGTTTTTCCAGAAATATTTTAAGAGTCCCAAAGAATAACTTTAGTTAATTTATTGAAAGCACAAATGACAATAAGCCAGTAAAGACGATCAAATTATATCATGGGAAGAAGGTCATTTTCTGCCTGCTTTTATCTGGTATTTATCATTATAAATCTCTGAAGCATCTATACAAACTTTTCAAGAGGAAAGCAGCTGTCACCTCACAGCAAAAACACAGTGGCTTGACGAATTTCTTTGGGACAGCATTACTCTTCTTTGATAGGCAACACGGGGAGATCTGCAAAGGATTGGGCAAGACCACAAATACGACTTTGCCTAAATACAGGAATTGGAATGTCTTGGTAAAGAACACTACTCCGAAAAAACACTCTCTCTTCCCATAAAATATAACAATCCAGTCTAAATACATTTAACTAACAGCACAGAAGTCTCAGTTCAATGAATCTTAGAAACATTCCCTTGTGTTTAACTTCCCTCTAAAGGGAAAGGCAAGTAAAAGCATGCACGCAAAACGGCGTTACCACAGACAGGAGTCATAAAACTAATGGGTGCAGAAATTAATTTAGTCATTTTGAAGTTCATGGAAACAATGAAAGAGATAAGCAAATAACACAAGTACCAGAACGGCTTGTTTTGTCTACAGTACGAACACCACACAAACAGGAAAATACAGTTGACAAATACTTCCCAAAAGTAGTTGACAGCCCTTCTATTTTGTAGCTTGCTCCTGACACAATACAAAAAGATTAAATATTTCTACTCCTTTAGAGACTTTTCCTCCTCCCCCCAATCCATTCCTATTTTGGGTCTAACCATATATTACTCTTCCACAGAGCTGTGAGAGAGGAAAGGAGATGGCATGTGTTTTGGTACAAAAGCTCTCAGCGCCTCAATTACCTACTTTGCAACTTCTTTAACACTTTCACTGGAGAACTCATTAAGTCAATTGCTTCTGGCAGAACCGTAACCAGTTACAAGGCTCACAATGAAGTCTCCAACAGCACCTGCTCCTTCTTCTTTTAAGTCCCAAAGAAGGTCCTTAAGAAGAGCTTTCTGCAGCAGCAACATCCTCCTCCTCCTCACTCCAAGTACGGCATGGGCCCAGCCCCGCCGGCCAAAGATGGAGAAAGCTCCGCCCCTGCTGCAGATCCACAACAAGAAGCTCGGCCTCTAACAACTCACAACTTCACAACAAATCCCAAAGTTTGCACTTTCAAGAAAGAGTTAGAAACACGTACAATTTCTTCTTGTTTGACAAGAAGCAAGTGCTTCTTCAGTTAATCTAAGGTCACAAAGTTCTTCCCATTAAAAAAAAAAGGCAAGTAAATACTTTTAATTGAAAGATGGTGCCGTTCTTGCTGTCATAGAACAGCCTGCCACCGAAGTCCCTTGTAGAAACAAACAGGAGGACCATGTAACAAGATACCATTACTGTAATGGAGTTTTGTCCTTAGCGAGTACTTTGTATTTTATAGTAATTGCTCAGACATGGTTGAATAGTTTTACCAACTACAGTTGCCAAAGAGCCCCTTAAGAGCTTCACAGTCAAACTGTGAAAGTCTCTTGACTTCCACCCAAACTATATAGTTAACAAGTTACACTAAGTTTGCAATAATTGATTGCATGCTTAGAAATCCTGTTGGTAATCATTAAGAAGAGGCCATCACACACAAAGAGTCCGAGGAACCTCCAACACCATACATGAATTTGGCACGTCTTTCAAGACAGTAGAAGTACTTGTTCATTACCAGCTACTTCAAAGAGCAAGAAAGGAAAGTCACCAATCCCATCAACATAGGATTGTTTCCATTTCCTTAATAACTACAACCTGTGGGAAAAAAAATGTTTACAACTGACAACGTCTTAAATTACACTTAGAAAATACATAGAAATAAAATCTAGGTACAGCGGGTGCAATAAAAATCTTAAGTTTTCAAAATGCTGGTGGAAGAAAGCACATTTATAATTAGTTTGAGGTAATTTCCAGCATTAGTACAAGCACACTGGGGGCTTCACCCAGAGATGCACGCATTCGCAAGCATATTAAACAGACAAGTTGACCAAGACTGTCCCCCAGCAATAGCATATATACATATGCGCATACACACACCCACATGCATACACACACACGAAGTTTCCAGCTCAGAGGGTTAGCACTCTCGTTTCAGAAGTCTCTTTGGAAGTTCCCGGTTACCTTCAGGTCTTGTTTGGATATGTCCGTGTGTGAAACTGCTCGGATCTTGCCCGACTTCCAGGGCCATTCCGAGATGCGGCTGGTGTCCCACGACCTGTCCTCTTCCTCCGACAGGCAGAGGAACCTCTTCCCCACCAGCAGCGACCAGCTCCCCTCGAGCCTCAGCACCATTTTAACTCATCGGGAGGCCTCCAGGGAGGAAACCGAGGAAAGAAGGAGAGAAAGAAAAACAGAAATAAAACAACAAAGCAAGGCGGCGGTCAGCGGGCAGGCCGCGCTCCGAGCCCTGCCGGCGGGCTCGCCCCCCGCCCGCCTTTCCTCACAGGGAGCCGCGGGGGCCAGGGCGGGCGGGAGCAGCGCTGCTTCCTTCTTCCTCTCCCCGTCCTCCCCCCTCCCCCGCTCCTTTTCAAGCGGCTCAAGCCGAGCCCTCCGACACCCACAGGATGCTTCTTTGCCCACGCTCTTGTTAATCATTGCCTCGCTGGGGGTGGGTGGAAAGAAACACCAGAAGCTGCGGCAGTGCAGCTCCCAGCGATTCCCACCCCGGCTCCCCGCCGCTTCTTTGTTCCCTCCCTCTCAGGAGCCGAAGCTCGGGGGTGGGGGAGGCGGCAGCTGAAGGGAAGGCAGGGAAGCAGGCGACCGGGCCGAGCTCCTTCCGGACGCCTCCCCAACACCCCCTCCTGCCCGCCCAGGCGGCTCTTTGAGCCTCGCCCCTGCCCTCACCTGCTTCTCCTCCCACCCCTCTGGCCCCGGCCCGGCGCACTTCGCGGCGACTCGGCGCCCGGGCAGCGGGTTCGGCGAACGCGGCGCTTTCCCCTCCGCCCCCGGCGACGGCCGCTGCGCCGCAGCCAGCGCTACTCCTCGGCCCCGCGCTGGCGCACACACCCCCTCACCCGCGCGACCGCCCCCCGCCCCGCACGGCGGACGGNCGTTGCTCAGCAGATGGCGGATTAAAAAAAAAAAGTAGTATCCTTCCGCAAAGCTTCGAGTGAAGGAGTGCGCCAGCCCGCCCACGGCCATGAAGGGACCAAAGATGGGGCCCAACGGAAAATCGAACACGTTTCAGGCCGTAGCGTGCCTGCAGGCTTATGTTTCCGCTTCAGGGGAGCTGAGCCTTAAGCTATGAGGGCCGCCTTTGGAGTCGGCGGAGGGATCTGAGGGAGGCAAGAGGCGTGAGGCGGCCGCTTATACGTGCGGTTCGCGGCGTAGTCAGATATAGCACAGGGGGAGGGGGCACCTGCGGGCGGCTTCTGCGCAAGCGCAGGCCGGCGCCGTGCACCTGCGGGGGCGCTGCGGGCAGCCCGCTGCGCAGGCGCACACGGGGAAGGGCCCGGCACCTGCTTGGGGGCCGCGTCGGCGCCTGCGCAATGGGAGGGGTTCGGCGGCGGGGCGGCCGCCATCTTGTTGGGCCGCCTTGGAGGCTGAGGGGGACGGGGAAGAGTTGGCTGCTGCGTGGCAGGAGACGTTCAAGGGGAAAAAATAACACGCGCTAGAGGATCCTTGGGAGGATGGCAGGCTTTAGAGAGGCTCTAGTTGTAGTTGAGGAGGGTTATGTAGTTATATCTACAGGGAAATGTCTTCTGCCACTTCAGATCCCATATTCCTTTCATGCAAGGCCTCCGTGGTTTTATCAAAGACTGTAGCCAAGATCATAAGAGAACTAACTAGTGAAACTGAGAATATGGTAATGAGCTAGCTGATCGTATTCTGCAGTGACCTAGCAAGACACGCATACTTATCTTTTACCACAATGCTTTCTTACCAGAGGATGTGGGAGGAAGAAGACCAAAAATGAAGAAAGTACCCAAGGTCAAGAAGCTGTTGAGTCATCCAGTTTACTGGAAAGCAGTGGTGTTCGGCTTACACTTTCTCTGGGGTTCCTCCCATCACAAGAGATGCCTGAGCTCCAAAAAGCCCCATCAAACAGCAGCAGGGGCTCTGTGTGATATTCCTGCAAGGTTCTGGTCTCATCTTCCATTTTCTCAAAGCCACCAGGCCCACACTGGTGTTAAATGCATTTTTAAAGCTTTTCCCCATGAGTTTGCTTCAGGACTGTCGGCTGACCACTTGTCTACTGCAACATTCGAACACACACATTCACGTATGACATCAAAAGGCACAAAAAATTCCTTGTGTGCCATGAGTAGGGAGTTCTGTTCTTCACACCATGGAGATCAGGCAGACCCAAATTCCTTGGTAACTTCAAGGCCTCTTCAGTGATTCCTAGCAACATGATGAACGTAGTAATACATAGCATTTCCAGCAGGGAGAACAAGCAAACAAAGTGAATAATAGAAAATGAGTCTAAAATACCAGCAACTGCATGTATCCTGAAGAAATACTCATTAGCAGGCACTGAAAGGAAAAACAGGTATGTTTACTTCTCAGATTTAAATATTTAATATATAGACCAGACCTACAAAATGGAATTTGTGCTAAGATACTGTATAAAGCAAGCTGTATTTGAAATTCCCAAATTGCTTGTTGCATTGCAGGTATTAGGGTCTTGTATCAGCATCTGTACAACGTATGCATCATACAATACAGGTGTTGTAAACCGTCCTAACTTAAAGCCCTTGGTTTTTACGCATACACAACACTACCTCAAAGAGTAGCTGATTAATACATATAGGAAGAGTGATGTTATGCAGTAAGGAAGCAATATTAGCTGATACAATAGATCAAACTGTTGGTACAACTCCAGTTGCTTAATGGTAATCTTTTTTTTTTTTTTCCCATTAGCACCAGAATAAAGGAAAGCTTTAAGGAGAGATTTGAAAGACAACAATGTGGGTTTTGTGAATGAGCAGCTCCCACATGCAAAGAGTAATGTGAAGATTGATCAAAGGTGTTTTACAATTTAATGGTTTGCATAGGTACTGGCCTAGAGGGCCAAGAGAAAGAGAGCAAGCACAGGGTGATAGCTACAGTGACACAGTCCACGAATGACCTTAAAAATGAACTTACACTTATATAGGAAATGGTGCTAAAAGAGGAGTCATATGATCATAAATGCAACATTCTGAATGCACGTAAAGTAAAACAAATTAGCAGAGACCAAAAGAGAAAAAGTGAAGCAGGCAGAGTACAAGTTGACAGGAGCTTGGACAAAAATCCTGAAAGAGTAGACGAATTCAAAACCCAGGGGCTAGAATTTGAATCCAGATGACTTAAGATTTTTTTATTTTTAAGCAAGGAAGATAATTAGCTACTTGCTTCATTTCCCTAGGATTCTTCACCCCTTGAAGAAGTTAGATCAGGACCAAATATATTTTTTAAAATATCTAGCTGCTTTAAAAGCTATGAATTTGGGTAACCAGTGAAGTCATGGGTCAAAAAGACAATACACATTTTTAAATTGTGGCTATAAACATTGCTGAATTTGTTGCATAGTTTCAGAGTGTATTTCCCAGGATTATAACCATACAATACAGAAAAATAAATACTATTGTTTTTCTTACCTGATTATTTTATCATCACTCACCGTATTTTCCACAAAAACGAATGTCTACTAGTAAAATTTTGTGTGTATATACCTACCCTCACTCCCACAGCGTGTCAATAGAAATATCAAAAAGTTCAGAAATAGATTTCAAACAAACCAACACTATGATAATAGCACAGATGCAACTATCTCAGTTTGGATTATATACATCTCAAGAACAAAATGCCATTCGAAGTACCTGCAAAACAAACCAGTGCTGTAAATATGCAGAACTGATTAAACTGCAAAGCGGTGGATTTCAACCTGTTCTTCTGCCTGCAAGGAGTCTTGAACGTAATTTTTTACAGCTGGCTCTACCTACTGGGTTGAACTGCTAATAGGTAAGCCTTTAGCTCCTATTTGAGAACAGAGTAATCTCTGCAAACAGGTGTTCTTTAAACAGTAACTTCACAACACACTTGAATAAATTCTTCCTTTCAGCCACCATTAAGTAACAGTACTGTTCTCTTCTACACAGTATCACTAAGAAAAAAGTATAAGAGGTTTTGGGTGAAAAGACATTTGAATTTAACAATAACACTAACTATCATGGCACTATGTTCTTGGAAGATGTTTTCTGTGATATGTGGTGGCAGATTGTTTTTCAGGGCTCTCCTACACATCCAGGATACACCTACAAGTTTGCATGCAGTTGCAACAAACAACGATCAGTGCGAGATCTTATGGATACTGTTTTTTAAAATCTCTACTGTAGTAACATTTAAAGGTCTTGGTGCTCAATCAAAGCCCCATTGAAGAAGGCTCTCCAAGCACAGAAAAAGAATATAAAGTGCTTTATCTTCTAATGATTAATGATGAAGGTGTAAGGATGTGTAATTGAAGTTGAAAGTGCTTATGGTCAGAGTACAAAAATACCAGCTATACTAACTAGAAACAGGGCTTCGGAAGATACCGAACAGTTTCATTTTGCCAGCACGTCTTGAGATATGGTGCTAAAGAATGAGTGATAACAGACTACCAGAAGCTTTCTTATTCACTAGCGCCAAACTGATGTAGTTTAATTACTCCTTAAGTAGCTAAAGTAGATCAGTTACTTCTCCTATTCAGTCTAGCTCCAGTTATAGTATGGAAAGATAAAAGCCTGTATAAGCTCTTTTCTCAGGTACAGTCATGTTACCTCAGGATGCCTCACACGATCAGCTTTGCAAGACTAGCAGGACTAGTTCCTTCTCTTTTTTCCATGTTTTTCTCTCTACCATAAGTTAAAATAATTTATGTCTTACATTAGTTAATGTTGTCTTCCTGTCTAAAGCTACAGGAAGCACGTATTTTGACACAAAGTACATTATAATGTTATGCAATTAAGTTTACTTGCTGATGGAAAAATTCCATAAGAAATGCTGAATTTACTCTTTTCCGCTGTCATATATACTCTGCAGTAGGGGCTAATTTGCTTCTCTTTTCCTAGCTATTTGCTTGCTATGTTAGTAGGACTTAGATTTGCTACCACAACTGTAGAAATAGGAAATTGTGAGAGGACTTGTAGGACGATAAATCAGGATCAACTATTAAATTTTAATTGACTATTAATTTAACATTTAATGATTTAGTTATTTAATTGCATGTTAAGTATTGTCTGGGGATTGGATATTAAATTTTTCTGATTAATTCTGAAGTTAAACAGGTATTTATAGATAGAGTGATGTAATAATCTTTAAAGAATAACCACAAACAAACATTAGATATAAAATGTTGGTTAGTAAATATGTGCAGATTTCATTTTTTCTTGGCTGCTTGAGATGGAGAAGGCCTGTTTTGGATGAAAAAAGCCCCTTCCCTATATGAGTTAGTACATTATCAGTTAATAATTCAAAGGGTTTGGGATATCACTCTTTTAATATAAGAATGCAAATCAGTATTATCTTGATGGATATAATTGAATCAAGTCTTAGAGACCGCCCGCACAGCAGGAATGTCTTGGTGATATTACTACCCTTGTACAAAAAGAGCCACCAAAAGTTACGTAAAGTTACACATGAACTTTAAGCAACATTATTTAATGAACTGAGGAAAATTGTTCTTTGTTGATTAGCTTTACCTCCAAAAGCCTCATAACAAACTGAAAGCACACCATGTTATTCATATTTTGCTACTTAGTAATGTCCAGGCTCTTTCATCATTGAAATAACATAACCTGGATTTGGCAAAGACCAGTTAGCCTTTACACCATTCCCTGCCAGTGCCAGAGAGGATCTTGAAGTTTATTACAAGTGCTTCCCACTGTTTCTTTTAAACAAACCTGTCTTGCGATTGATGTTCTTCCCTTGGGAGCAAAGTTACACCTTTCTTTTGTGGATCTGACAAGAAATTTTGGCATGTCAGGCTCCTGGGCATGTGTAGGTGTGAGGTCAGTGAATGCTGGACTAGGTGACAGAAATTTTTCTAATATTGAACTAGCCTGCTACATACTTTTCTGTGATCGTTTGGACAAAATTCACAGTACTGCTTTTGATTTTTCAAAACCACATGTGTATTCTCGAGAAAGTATTTGGGACACTTTCAACCTCAGTCATTTAATGTAGTTTTTGACAAAATAGCGAACATGGGGAGAAGTAAATTGTTTGTGATAGTTGTGAGTTATGAGTACGTGCAATTTGGACAAGAATTTTGGTTGCTCTTGAACGTGTATTCACTTAAAAAGAGGTTCAGCCTTTTGACTTGGATGTGAAGAAAGTGCTCAAGAGTGATCCTGGGTAGGTTGTATGTGCTTGAGTCTTACTCGATGCACTGCAAATCCTTCCACTTCCCCGAGGGAACACTGGCTTTCTTGACTCTAGTTCTTTTATCCTGCCACTTACCAACTTTCCCTTGAACTGGAGCAATGGATATTTAGCAGAGAACATTGAATGTTTTACCTGATACTGTAGTAATTTTGTTTCCAGTAGGAAAATACAGTATCTTTTCATGTCAATGGTCAACTGAGAAATATGTCCCTTTTTTTTTTTTTTTTTTTTTTTTTTTGGTTTTTTGTTTTGTCAATTTTT
>VYZM01015358.1:489890-575245 GCA_013398915.1 Dromas ardeola
TTTTTTTTTAATTCTGGATGTTGTGCTGATGCAATGTTAACAAAGCTAAAGTAATGCTATTAGCTTCAGTATCTCAGAAGGAGTGAAAGAAAAAGATCCCAGGTATTGGTGAATATAGAACTGGGTATTTTTAAAAATTGTATATTGCTAAATGTGACCTAGTTGGTATAGTACAGAACTGGGAGCAAGATCTGGAATCTAACACCAAGTGTGTCATTAGGCAGATAATTTAATTCACCTCATTTCTCTGTAAGATGGGGATAACAATAATCATTCTTATGAATTGCTTTGTGTTGTGCACCTGAAAGATGATGAGTATTATAGATACTAATTAAACATTCTTTTAATCTTCAAATTTCCTTTTCCTTTTAAACTTTAATAAGTGTTTATGCTCCCTAATGCCAGAGGGGAAAAAAGCACGATTGTGAAGCAGCTGCTAAGAATTTTTCCCAGAAGATATTTAATATTAAATTAGAATTGAGTCACCTGTTTCAAAAAAAGGGACAATGAAAGAAACAATATGTGAGAGTAGAGATTTTGAGTAAAATATATTCAAAGCAAAATCAAAGCAGCTGACACACCTGTGCCTTCAAACTGTCTCCCACCTTCCCTCTACTTTTAGTCCAGAAACTGGAAATGGGCATTGTGATTTCTCTGCAGCTTAATTAGCAAGAGCAAATGCAACAGTATCGCTTAAAAAATAGATACAGCTGTAAATTATGGATTGTTTCTGATGCTCTTTCAGTCTCAGCACTCCTGCCATGTGCTGAGAGAGATGCACTCTGTACTACCAGCCCGGCGGAGGGAACCACTGGACAGTTGTAAGGCCACTGGGATGGCAACTGAATTCCAAGCTGAAGCCTGCAGAGTAGCTGGGCATTGATACTGGAACTAGTAATTATGATACGCTTCACTGTATTTATCATGGTAAAGCACTTAGTAATTTCCTGCTTCTCTCTGTAAAGCTCCCCAAGTCAACTACATGTCAGTGAAACTTAATAGTGTCTTTTCCCTAACTGTCTCTCTTCACAGTTGTCAGAGACTAATGGCTGTTCTCCAAACCCTAGACTTTGGCAGCAGAGGTTTGTGCCTAAAATTAAAACTGTAGTTCTTAAGCAAATTCCTGACTCCAGTGAAACCAGGAATTTCATCCAGTAATTTTTTTTAAGAGATCGTGTATCAGCCTTGTCTTCTCGTAAGAGGAAGGTTGCAATCTGTCTTGTGTCTTATCTCTTCTAAAAAGCATAAAAAGGCAAAATTGAACTTTTCTTGCTTCCCAGTATCTAATGCCCTAAATAGCATGATTACCTAACTGCAGTTCTCCAAAAAAGGGAAATGACATTTTCCAGTTTCCTTTGCAGAGGAACTTGTGCTGCAGCATGGGTTTCTAGTGCTGCTTCTTACTCTTATTTCCTGTGCATAATTTATCACAGAACAAAATTTACAGCTGCAGTTTTCTAATGAGCCAAATTACTTCAGACTGTCTCTGTTGTCCAACAAACTTGGACACATAAACAATGAGGAGTAGCTTAAAACCTGTATGTCTACCTTGGGATGGCTGGAGGAGGATTTGTTTCAAAAACAAGTAGAAAAATATTTTAGGTGATTGAAATAACTGGCAAAGCTGAAAGAGATTTTGTAAATGCAATGTTGGAAAAAAAATATTCAGCTCATAAGTTTGAATTTTAGAAGGCATGATTGTATGTCAGGTGTTAGTTTCCCTGACTCACACCACTAAATTGATTAGCATTATGCCTCTGGTTGCAGCAGAGGTAGGATGTGTCTCATTTTGTGTAACATGTAGGTCACAAACTGCCAATATAAAAAGTATGCATTTAATGAACTTCATGCACCAGCAGGCATCTCGTCGTCTAGGCTTACTCTGCAGGGAACGAAGAGAACCATCTCCAGAAGGAGATTCATACTAAAATAGGTGTCCAGAATAAGTGGGACAAACTATCCCTCAGAGATGTCTGATCTTCCTCGTTTGCTGTGGAGGTCCCTGATTATTGACCTACGTTCCACCCTTTCCTTTAGAGTAAATGCTGAACTAGATACAAATGTAAGGTGGGATGATGTCTGTGCTACTCTGTGGTTTACACATTGTTGTCCAAATTAGGTAGGCATTGATTTATTTATTTTTTTTTCACTGAAAGCTACTGCGGGTGAATGCTAGTATGAGGCAGTAATGAGCTAATAGGCAGTATAGTGTATGTTCGGGGTTCACAAGTTTCTAGTGGTACAAATGACCTTAAGAACATTAGAAGAAAATGTCTAAAGACAGGAATCACAGGAATTGGTTGTGGCCATAAAGGATCTTTTAAAGAGGGGGAAAAAAGAAATCTTTGTTCTTCAAGTTCATTATTTTATCAGAGTGCTTTAAACACGTTTATTGTTTGCACACAAGAAATGCAAAATAATAATTTATGAACATAGGCTATAAAAGATATGGTTCAGAATGCTTTTGTGTGACTATTCCATATCACAGTGTGTTAGATGTGCTACAGTACCTTTTCTAGGTTTACCATCATAACCTATATGCTTGCTCCCCAAATCTGTTTTCTATAGACTCTTTCAAAGTTAGCAAAAAGCGAGTAGTGAAAATGGAGGCTTAACTAGCAATAGAAATGTTGCTTTATAAGCAGACTGTTAGCATAAGAAACCATGATGTGCTGTCATTGTTAGGACTTTATGATCAGGTCATATCAACCGATGGCTTAAGAAATGCTATGTTAGAGCAGGCATCTAGGGATATTGCTACAGGTTCACTCTGTGGAACTGGCATTATTACTTAATCTCTTTGCATTTATATTTCCCTCGCTGGGATTAACAAATATTTACCCACCTTTAAAAAGTACCTTCTGTTCTTCAGAGAAGTGCTGAATAAATACAGTGTAGTATTACCATCATCAACAGGTAATCCTGTTAATCTAAGATGCACCCTATGGGTATGTTGAATATGTTTCATACCCCTTGATCGTTGTAGTTAGATTAACAAAGCATATTACAGGGATTAACTCTTAAGTAATGGCTGCAGCTGCCCACCATGTGTGTTTACTATAGCCCCAAACCAGGGTTTGAAATCCTTTTGCCTACAGTGACTAGAAGGAATGCGCTTGAATTCTGCAGAACCAGTTTTCCATTCAAAAGGACAATGTCTTGACCTAGCCATTCCCAGTAAGATGTTTGTAACACAACCTATTGCACAGCACCCTGATAGCTGCTGTGCTGCTGGCACTAGGGAAGACTTCAGTGCTAAGACAGCTTCAGGTCTCTGCCTGCCACACCAGTTCTGCAGAGCTGTTGTAAGGTTAAAACTATCTCACGTCCCACTACGCTATAACAGCTACAGCTCACAAAGTCATGTCCAGACTACTTTATAAAATATTAGCTGGAGACAAGGCCCTCCCCAGTGTAATGCGTCTTCAAAGTTGGCCCTGCTTTAGGCTAGAGGTTGGACCTGATGACCTCCACAGGCTACTTGCAACCTAAATTATTCAGGTATTCTACAAAGTCAGGTGTAGCCTCAGTGGCATGGAGCTCAGCATGAATTGAAAATCACCCCCTGGCTACTGAGGGCATACTTGTGTAGCTGTCTCAGAGTAAGTTCAGTATTGCCACAGCAACACCTTTATCAGTGCCCTACCTGGTTTCAGGGTAGTTCTGGGAAACTGTGATTTGCTGGCACACTTCTCCCACGATATAGATACACCTTCACAATCCTACTGTTGGCAGTGCTATTCACTGGCTTTATTTTGTCCATTTCATTTCAGTGGCACTTGGAGAATCTCTCAGCTGTAGTAGACATTGGAAATATTTTCAACAGAGGACAGCTGAAATGGGGTCTGAGGGAAAAGAGAGTACAGGAAACGCTCCATCACCTGCATACGTTTCAATTAGGAGTCTCTTATGGGAGTGTGGAGGAAGAGGGAGGGAGAACATGTGTTTGTAAATGCCTGTCTTAGCAGCTCGAGAGGTTGGAACTTGCAGTTTTCTGGCTGGAGACTGATATGGAAAATGGAAATTGAGCACAAAGGCTTTTTTTTTTTTCTTTCTTTTTTTTTTTTTTTATAAGCAGTTGGCTGTTGTCTTTTTTTTCTCTTCGTTACCTATGTAAAGTAGTTTGTGGTATTGAAGTACAGACTGCTAGGAGTCCGAATTTCCATTTTCAGCTGTAGCCTTTTCAAATACTGTGCTAAGCAGTCAGACTGGATCACTATTTGTGGGGAAAAACTACTACTGCTTTCCTTTGTCAGACATGCATCTTTCAGAAACCTGTTAGAATATTATCATTTCCCAGAATCAAATGCTGGGAGTGCTCTACATGGTATTCCTGCGCCATGCACTCTGACCTTTGGAAGTTATAAGCAGATACTAGCAAAGAAACTGTTACCTGGTCTCATTAATAGTGGCATTAAAGTGAGATATTGTAACTCTTCAAAAGGGAGCAATGTTTATAGGGATTGAGTCCTCTATAAATAGCCTATAGAAGGTAACTTGAACATTTTTATCACAGTGGGTGTACTTCGTCTTTCTTCTGAAGCCTCTAAGTTGTTTGTTTGTATCCTACTTTTTTCCATTTAAATTTTGGAGCTTAGCTTTTTTTGTCCTTGGAAGACAATTAATTGTTGTTCTTACTGCCACATAATGAGAAAGAGAGAGAGAAGCAGGATGATACTGCAAGTTTTTCATATATCCTGACTGCAGTCAGGATATATAACTTGTCCAGATAAAGAGGCATATTTTCCCTGACATCCTTTTTACTTTTTCCAGAATTAAATAGAACTGGAGCTAGCTTAGTGTGTTGGAATTTCATGTTCATGATTATACATAGTATGAGAGTCTGTGTCTTTAATATGCTCTGTGCTTTGACACTTAGCATTTCTCTTTGTATTTATAACTGTGGAGGAAGAAGTTATAAAGCAGTGGGTAGTTTGCATACCTTGAGAGGAGCCGAACAGGACACACACGGGAGAGGCAGGTGTATTGTAGCATATGGGAGGAGGAAGAAAGCCCTGGTAGAAGTATGGGAAAACCCCTGGAGAAATAAGTGCACTCACAGTGAGGTTGCTGCTCACCTGCAGGTACTTCTGAGCAGCTCCTAAGGAAAGGCATCTTTGCCAGGTGTGCCAGTGCAGCTAGATTCCTTCTGCCTCCCTTGGGGCACTGCACAAAATTGAAATCTGTAGTTGCCACATCCTGGTTTGTGCTGGGATTTAAATTGATCCTGAAGGTCAATAGCAGCTCTTTATTAAAACTTACAGTGAAGTTACATTTATACAGTTACTAAAGCATATTTTTACAAAGCCACAGTAGTCTAGTAATTTCACCTATGTAAAGGATACTGCTAAACAGAGCTGTGCCTGTGATACCAAATTTGTTGGTAGCCCACTTTGCTTTACTCACTTATTGCCTTCAATTTTTTTATTACATCAGTCCATGAAGACAGCTTGTCTCTAGAAACTGCCGAGACTAGTCTGCAGCAGTCCTTTGGCTTTTCCCTAACATAATTAGGGCTGTCCGTAGCCTTCCCCACTTTCCTTCTCTGTTTCCTTGAAGGAAACCCTGTCTCTTCTGCCGATGACAGAGGCCCCTTTTTTCTCATTATTTACAGCTTTTTGTTATCTTTAACATTACCGTCTGCATGGCGCCTCAGTGAAACCTCAAAGCCATGCACTGACCATATTTCTCTCAACATCCCTCTTTAGCAAATGTCATGTTCACACTAACACTTAATTACCTTCCTCCTTTCTCTCTGTGTCTGGTTTAAGGGCAGGAACATGGTTGAGTCATCCTTCAGTACATTTACTGTTGTATTGTAGTTATTGTTAAACACTATACAGTAACAAAATTAAAAAAAGCCCATCCTTCCTGTGTAAGAATGTAAGAACTGATACACTGGATCAGACCAAAGGTCTGTGCATCTTAGTATCTCCTCTCTGGCAGTAGCTGATAATCAGGGCTCAGAGAAGCACACAGCATAAAATTTAAAGAGTAACCTTCCCCTGGTCTTGACTCAGTATGCATCATCCACAGCAGTTTGCCCAGGAAGTGGCCCTTTCCCTTTACTTTTTCAGAATGATTAAATATCTTGTTTTAAAGCTAGAATAGGCTTGGTCTTTCTGCTGCTTTCCAGTTTTGTGAGTATGCTTTATTATTAGAAGTCACTCTTGCAGTTCTTCTTTTAGAACTTTCCTTAACAGAGGGAATATCTCTGTCATGCTTGCCTTCTGACTCCAGCAGACATTCAGAGAGCTAGTGTTCATGGAGAAGAAAAGTCTCAAGAGGAAGATGGTGAGGATTTGAACCTGCTGTGGGGAAATCCCAAGCTGACATTCTCCAAGCATCCAACCAAGATTTCTGAGCAGCACGTCTTCCTCTTTGTTTGCAGCCTCTATCAAATATGTGAGTAGGTTCTTGTCTGGCAGGGACAGGGGCAGAAATGGTTCATGAAAATAAGGGAGTTGTATGTCGTGCCCCTAAGAGGAGGTGGCAGTGTCTCTTCTTACCTGCTATACCAGGAGCCTATACAATTTGATCCATAGGATCTCTCTTCCAACAATCTGTTTCCTGATCACCATTTTATTTACTCATGCTTAATTTTTTTAACTGTTTCCTTTCTTTTTACATTTTTGTTGGAAGATGTCTGTAACAGGGTGTTTAGGACGTAAACAGTGACAGGCAGAACATTTGGAGACATGGAATAGACCTGATGGTTGTGCATGACTAGGCTGAGGTGGGAAGATGGTGGCAGGTAACAAGGGACAAGAAAACTAATCTGAGTGTCAGAAGTACTGTAATAATAGTGGTAATTTATTAATGTCTTTATTGGCTTTTAAGGCTGAAAAGGCAAGTTCCAGTCTAAGATACAGTCCTTTTTTCATCAATTTATAACATGCTGTAATCCAAGCATTTTCTTCATTCTGAAATGGTAGAATGGAAAACATGCTGAACTGGGATAATTTCCCATGGAGCTGGAGGGTCTGCAGATGCCTCACAGCCACTAATGAATTAATCTAAGACACATGGATTTATTCCAAGGCAGAGCATCTTGTATCACGTAAGTTACAGAAGGGGTTATGGGAAGCAAAGAACAGACTTCTCAGAAGACAGTTTTGATACATGACTTGAGGTATTTAGAGCTTAGTATTTGGAGATACTGAGTACCGATGACTGAATTCTGTACTGCAGAGTGTTGTATTAGAATATTTGGAGCTAAGCTGTGCCATTTTGGTTATCCAAAGCCAAATGATGCATTCAAGCGTGCTGGTCTCCATGTTTTCCCCAAGCTCTTGTGGTGAGTCATTGAGAATGAAGAGTGCTTCTCAGCAGTCGCGGTTCCCAGCTCAAATGCCAGACCACACCACTTTTGAGTCAAAATAGGCATTTCTTAATCTTTCTTTGCTAATGGCCATAGCTCTGAAGAAAGTAATTCAATAATGAAGATAGAAATGGCAGCCAGGAAATGTTGACTGTCTCCACATGCTTTAACAATACTCCCCATAGAGCAGGATTAACCTTTTCATATCTAGTCTGTATCTGTTAGTAAAGCTGTAGTTTTAGAAATGGGCATTTTTCATTACTGTATTCCGGAGCTGCATTCTTCTTGGATTTTTGCTCTATATGTCCATATTATCATTTTAGATTTTTGTTTCTTTATTTTTTCTTTTGCTTCCCAAGTAGAAGCCAGGAGACAAATGCAAGAGATCACCCATTTTCTTTCAGTGAGTGGAAGACCAAACATTTCTCTTTTAAGAGGCTGAGCATATGTATCTTCATATCATATATGTATATGAGCATATATGAGCACATATATGTGTGTGTATATATGTGTATATATATAGTCCATGATGGCATGCAGAGTATCTATTTCCTGACCAAACTACCTTTCTTCTCCCAATACTTTTTAGGTACTGTAACAATAATATACAATATATGTGTGCACTGTTGCTATTGCGTGTATGTGTATCTTATTTTTATATTCATTTTGTTATTTTATTTTCTCCACATGAACTTCAGTACCTAAACAGCACCACAGGTTTCCTGTCTGATATTTTTCTCTATACCTGGAAACATTTCCTAGCTAGGTTGTCTGCTCTTCTCAAGCTGTTCTGAAATGCCTCTCATGGGAATTCGATCTGTTGGAGGACATGCCTTCTTGAGAAGAATTGTCTGGACTTGCTACTTCCTGACCTTTTCTAGATTTGGTAACAGAGTGCCCTGTGCATATATATCAGTAACTCTTCTTGTTCTAAGAAGTCTTGGGTTGGCAGTTGTTGTTCAGCTGTGAGGCTGACATCCCCTCTCCCTGGGGCCAAAGGGGAATGAATCTGATTATGGTAGAGCTGTTGGGGGGGGGTCTGACTTTTCCATGGCTCTGAACTGCTCAGGAAAAGTAGTTGCTAGGAGAAGGCTGCATAGTATTTAGGGCAAGGGTGGTGGCTCTGCCTTCATTAGCAAAGCTGGTTTATTTTATTATTTGGGGAACAGAGATCAAACCATCTAATGGTGCAATCTGCGTAGGATTTTTCACTGCCTGTCCTTCTTCCATTGCTCAAGCTGTTCCAAAATGTTCCACCAGCATTGGGTGGTCTCTCTGCTGAACTGGCTGTGTAAATTAGTTCATATCTGTCCCTACAGCATTAACTCTTCTTGTGTCTCTCCGTTATTTCTTTATAGACTGGGTCAGGCAGTTTAATCGCAAAGGAAAGGCTTTCTTCAAGCAAAGCCTCTTTCCAGGATGCTTGGGATGTCATATGCCGAGTTTACAGTCCCGGGGCTACATGACGCATCCTAAGACGCAGCCCATGAAGAGTAGGTAGGGGGCATTGTCACCCTTCCACTGATGACTCAGTAAAGCTGAATTTCTCCCCTTCACCCTCTGTTTACCAAATAGCTATTTAGGTAAAGCTCCCTGCATTCACACTGACAGGCTCATTAGGTTTTCCATCACCAGACTACCGTGTTAACTATCTGTGTACATTGGAGGCTTAAGATCAGTCAACAAACATCAGGCGGTGATCGTGTCAGTTGTGTACAAAGCAGCAGCACAAGAGGGGTCTGTGTCCTGCTTACACCTGTCAGAGCTGCCAAGCAGAAGGAAAAATCTTCAAGTCTTTCTAGTGGTTGCTGCCCAGAAAAGAGAGCTGCAGGTCAGCAGTGATGGCGACTAGCAGGAGTTGCAGGGAACATGGTGAGCTGGAAGAGGCTGGAAGAAGCCAAGAGGGCATGAGGCTGAGTTATGCTTTGGGCACTAAAATGTTTTGCTGCAGCTTTGGGTGTTGTCCTCTCTCTTTATGATCCAGTATCTTCTCCTGTTGGTCCATTTTTCTATGCTTGAAATACGCAGTAAGTATTAAGTGGCAAGTTCTGTGTTCTGTGGTGATTACACAAATATTTGTGCAGAGAGATCTGTGCCTTATACTTTATAATATCACATAATTAACTGTAATAATGTTGTGGAGTATCTGCCAACATGCAGTCTAAAATCTCACACTAAATAATCCTCATACATGAAAATATCTTGGAGAAGGATAACAGATTTCCAAGTACTTATTTGGCTATGATACACAAGCAAGACAGCCACGGGATGATTCACTGCTTTAGAGTTTGGGCTAGATGACCTAATGGCTTCTTTTGGAGAGAAAGCTGTTCTTCCAGAGAGCAATCTTGTCTGGAGAAAACGGCTAATTTACACTTACCTATTGCAACAGACCACCCACTCCTGCCTTTGTGGTGCTCGTGTAGCAGTCAAAATGCTGGCTGTAGCTGCCACTGTAGGCCCTTGCAGTCTCCGAGGCAGGAATGTTTGGTGGTGCCTCCGTACCTTCAGCTGTGCTTCAGAGCCTGTCCGTAACCAGAAAATACCGGTGTTTGTGGTGGAAATGCTGCTGTAACCCAGGGAGGTGAGCGAGGAGGTAACAGCTTGTTACAGGTCACCGCGTGAGGTGGAAGGTCCCTCTGGTGGAGGAACAGACCCACTGCAGAGAGAAGAGCAATGTGGCTATGTAGATGCTCCCCCTAGAAGATAATTTTTAGAGGTGCTGAAGTTCAACTACGTGTATGTCTGTACCTGCAGCTTTAGCTGAAGACTATGGGTGCTATTGTTTTTCTGGGGACCAGGTCCAGAGAGCCTACATAATAAAAGATGATTCTGTTATAGAGGACTTTGAGCTGAGCGGAAGAAAGGTGTTAGGTAAGGGCTGGATATGGTGTGATGAACACCTCCCTGTGGAGATGAACAGGAGTGTGAGGATGGCTGTGGCCACCTGGGACTGGAGAGGTCTGTGATCAGCTCCTAGCTTTGCTACCTCTCGTTTGAAATGTTCAGTCTGTCCCTAGAAGAGTTCCTCACAGGTTTCTCGTGATACATTAGGGAATTTCAGCCTCTTTCAGCTATGCTGTCTCAGAATGACGGGGAAAATTTTCTGCAGATGCACAGTCCTAGAAAAGAACAATGTGTCGGGCATGGAGGCGGGGATCCTGCAGTGCAGCCAGGGTGGCCGGAGCCCTGGCCCTAACGCCTGAAATCAGGCCAACTGCTCCACGGAGCAGCCTCCAAGTGAAGCTTGCGGCTGGGCTCACGATGGCAAGCTTGAGAGGGATCTAAGGATTGCCTCAAGACTAAAACACAAAATGAATTCCCATAGGCACGTATGCTTCTGATAGAAGAAAAAAAACACAAAGCAGTGGAAGGTGATTTCTGACAACCTAATCCCATTTGGCATGTGCCAATGTAGTGAAGGAAAAGAAGAACCCAAAGGAAACTTAGGGAAGAACAACCTGCACTGTCTATTCTACGTGTGGGCAAAAGTTCCTCGTGGAAATTGGACTTGATAGCCATGAGACCCCTTAATGAAAACTCGTGTGGAGGAGAGATTGCTGGCTGTCATCACTGATGGTGACAGGGATTCACCTGGATCGTGTGGCTTGTACTCTTGTCCGTTGTGCCTGCAAACTTTTGGGTGTGGAGGGGGATCCCTCTCTTCCTATATATCGAAAAAGCCCATCAATACTTTGCCTTAGCTTTGACCTTACTTTGATATGAACAGTCGGTAGGGTTTGTTTCGTGTCCTGCTCGGCTGCGGTGGTCCAGAAGTGCACGCGTGCCTGCCCGATGCCGCAGCGTGGGGAAGGGACCCCCGCCCGCCTGGCGCAGCCACCGCCCTCTCCCGGTCCGCCCTCCCCGATCGCCCGAGGGTCTCCCGCTGGGGAGGCCGGCGGGGTCCGCTCCTCCTCCTCCTCCCGCAGCGCCGAGCACGGCGGGGGGTGGCCGCGGGCCCTGCCCAATCTCGGCGTCCGGGCCCGGCTGCGCGTTGGCTGCCGGCGGCGCCGNGGGCCGGATGGCCGAGCCGCCCGCCCCGCTCACTCGGGCGGCGGCCGGCGGCGGGCGAGGAGACGGGGCGAGCCCTCCCTGCCGGGAGAGCCAGCCCTGCGGCACGCAGCGCCATGGTCTCATGGATCATCTCCAGGCTAGTGGTGTGAGTAGCTGCCGCTCGGGCACCTGCACGCGTGTGCCCGCATGTCCGTGCGTGTCTGTGTGTGCGGTGGCCGCGCCGTGCCTGCTGCCTGTCCCGCTCGCCCCCGCTGTGAATACGCGGTGGCGGCGACTCGGCTAAATTTAGCAGGTTGTTGTTAAGGATGGTGCGCTCGGCTGCTTGGTGGATGAGGGCGAAAATAGGTGGGTCAAATGGTGTTTTCCAGCGTGGGAAAATTACGAAGGGGTGGAGGGCAAAATGCTGCCGCGCTGTACGGCGCAAGGTGACAGGGGAGAAGGAGGGCGGTTGGCATCGCCCGGTGCTCGGCGATGAACGGGCTCGGGGTCAGAAGGGGGGAATCAAGCATCAGCGGGTGGGAAAATGGACGTGGATTTGGGCAGCGGCGCTTTGTTAGCGGGGCTCGGCGCGGCTGGCTGGGACTCGCGAGGGGGCGTGGGAGAGGCGGCCGCGGGGTCTCCCAGCCGCTACCGCTGCTTTCTTCTCTTAATTTTTTTTGTAAAAGAAATATGAAATATTTCTTTCCTCTTTGCAACTTGCCGCCCACCCTCTCAAAAGACGTTCTCGATTTCCCTTTAACCTATCAGCTTGGGAGGAGTAGCGTGTGGCTCTTTGCACTTGTCCTACAGCTTTTCCGTGGCTGGAAGTGCTGTAGGTGGGAATACATGTAGAAATTCCCTGGAAATTCTTCCCAGGCAACAGGGGAAAATGGAGCAAGGTCGAGGTATATGTCCATCTGCCCCACCTGAGAAGAGATTCAGTGAGAAAAGGGCATTTTTGATGCCTCTAGGAAAATTCCTGCGGAGGGAGTTTAGGCTTAAGGTGGGGCAGCAGAATGGCTGATCTGTCTCCCTTCTGGAAATGTGGCTTGTCAAGGTTAGTACACTGAATCAGGTGAATTATTTGCCAGATTTCTCTGTCTTGTACGTATAGCTGCAGACTCAGGAGAACATCTGTTGTGCTCTTAAGTTATTGCAGAGGGTCTGCAAGGGCCTGTCACATTCTTTGTCTGAAAGAAACATGCCATGATGTTGCAGCATCAGCATAGCTCTGGAAAGGCATTTTCAAGGTCTCCTCTTTTGCCATATGAGATGAGACATCAAAAGGAAACCTCATCGTGATCATAGCTATCTCTCTGTATCGCTAAGACATTGGGTGGCTGTCAAATACGAAGATTTTTGCAGGTTCCAGAATTGAATTTAGCCCCTGGAGGTATATGATCTGGATTCAGCTGTAGCTGTTGCTAGCCGTTACTGGGTTTGCACTTCATTCCGGGAAAGTATGTTCAATATTTAAATGATTTAATTTGAACAGCATAACTGCAGATATCTCTGACAGCAATGTGAGATGTAGCATGTATTGTCCAAAGCTGCTTTTTTTGCCTCCCTACTAATTTCCACTTTGAAAAAACCTGGCATCAGGTAACCCAGCTAATCCTCAAGAATAAAGAATGTCTAAAGAGGTGGTAGTTTAACTTACTTGCCTTGGCACATGCACATATACACAGGTGATTTTATCTAAGACACATGGACTGGGTAAAAATCTAATGGAGCGGGACATAGAGTAGTTGACATCTGCAGTCAGGTAGTTAGCTGAACATACAAACCTTCCCATTCTCTTCAGCTTTCTCTGAACAGCATGTCACAGTATGAAATTATCTGTGTAGAGGGTGGTACCAATTAATTTGATAGTCTAGAATTTCAATAGAAAATAATAATTTGAATATGCAGTGTAAATATTAATCATTTAGTAATTGTAGTAATAATTAAAAAATAATTTTGCAAGGAAACCTAGATAAAGCCAGGCTTGATCACCACTTTCTTTGCGTTGCCACTTAGTATATATCCATCCTTTAACAGTGTTTTGCACCAGGAGGTGCTGGTTTGTTATGATCCCAGCAATAAACTTGGACTCTGTACAGTGTTGCTTAAAATGTCATTTAGTAGAGCTAACATCATAAAGAAAAAGAGTATGAATAGTCTTGCATCCCTTCAGATACTGGAAACCCTGAGCTGTGCCACATGGAACTGCCCTGCAGTCTGGGTGCAGCACACCATGCAGATCTGTCTGTGGAAAGGTTACATTTTGGTCTTTTGAGACCCTTAAAGGATTTTCTTTTTTAAACAAAAAAAAAAGGGCAATTCTGTTCATCATTTCTACTGTCAAAAGTAAAGGATTTTCACAAGAGAACTTGTTGCCACACTTTCAGATGATGACAAACAAGGACATGCAGGTGGTTTAATAGCTGATGACGAGTGTGAGCTACAGGTTCCTTGATTAAAATAAACCAGCTGAGTTGATCCTGCATCCAAGGGATGTGTGCAACGCAGGCCAGAAGGCCAAGCTATACATGCAGCACAGCACAGGCCTGCTGCACCCATTTAGGATAACTATTAGGTGGATCACTAACTCCTTGATGTACAGTGGTCTTCAGATAAGGATCATGACAAATATTTAATCTATTTAATCTGGTTTTCCTATCTCATTATGAATCAGTAGTTGATCCATCAGTGCAGATATCTGTGCTCTAAGTAGAATTGCCACCTGGTTGGGAATTTTCTTCCCCTGCTTGTGCCTATTTAGTTGTTCTTTCATCAAATCTTACTAGTTGATAAGGATTATGAGGGAAGTGGTGTGGTGTGGTTTAGTCACACTGTCAGTATTGCTTTGTGCTTTTACAACTTCTGCTGATGTCCATGGGTGATATGTCTGATGTGACTTGACTAACAGAAAGGGCTTTAAAACAAAAAGCAAACCTTTGCTTTGGCTCTTCAGTGCTTTGTTGCTTCCAGTATCTCTGATTTGGTTGTTACCATCTCTGTCCTGGCAGTTTCTATTTCCAAAGTGTTGCTGAAAGAGAAGAGTCTGTGAGCACATCTCACCCACTTCAATGGGAAGTCGGGCAGCTTACTGCAAACCTTCTCATGCATCATTTCAGCTTTAGCGTTTGGACTTTGTGTTAACGCTGGTCTGGGGTGCTGGCTTGTTCTGTTCTGCCTACAGAGCTGTGTGCTGGTAATCCCCAGAAGAGAAATGATAAAAACTTCAGAGCGGCATCATGTACTGCCATAGCTGTGTGTTAAAAGCCGAAGACTTTATTATTGTTCAGGATCTGCACTAGGTACTGTACAAATACAAAACAAAAAGATAATCCTGTCCCTGGGTATCTTTGTCCTTTAAGAGCTCAGTTCTCATCCTCCTGTGGTCCTGGTAGTTTTTTCACTCACCTCAACAAGAACAAAACCAAGATGTTCTTTTTCACATGGTAGTAGATTACAGGTGACTTTTCCAACGAAGGATGTCTGATATCACTGTGATTGCAATTGTTGCATCTTGGAGTTATTTATTGCTTTGTTTCTCATGATAACTGGGATGGGATAGCATCGTTATCTGTGGGTTAATTACAACCCCTTTTTTATTCATCATCTCTGAGAGGATCTCAGAGGACATCCTGGAACACCTGTATCTCAGTTTCCTCATCTGTGAAGTGTAATGAACTGTGCTGAACTTATCTTCGCTGAGACAGACCAGAAGGGATCAGTGGCGTGTCCTACCATCTACAGTTTATTGATATTCATTTTGAATGAGATTCTTTTTTGCTTCAAGTGGTAGAGGCCACTCTAGCAGAAGGACTTGGGATCTGTCTTGTTATTGCAGTCCAGTTCAGCTACAGTGCACAGCACTGTCAATCCTAGGTGGTTACTGGTCTGCTATACCTTTTGGCTGTTGCGTAAAAGCATTTTTTAAAGGTAAAACTGGTATATATAAATGCCGCCTGTTGTATTTGCATGGAAATTCTATTCTTTTCCCAGAAACACGGAGCTTGCTTATTGTGCTTGGGATCATGCAGAACAGAAACACGGGTTTTGGCTCCAGCTCTGGAAGTTAGGCACATCGCACTGTCTGTTGAAAGCCTTTCAATCTGGAACATGCGCAGAGGAAAGAAATGTCAGTAGAGATGAGGCTGGATCAGACAGGTTATTGATAGTTGAGATGATACCATGTGACTTAGGCATTTGAATTCCTGCTGTGAGGAGCTAAAAGTGCATTACAAATTGTTATAAAATGGTTAAATATGTTCTTCATGGTGAAAAACCACAGCCTTAATTATTTTTTTTTTCCTGTATTTGTTTTCTTTTAAATCAAAATATTAGTAATGGCCTGTCTGATCTCTTATGGTTTGATGTGAAATAGGATGGCAGCCTCAGATATGTTCACTGGGAATTCCTGGCCCTGTCTGGAAGTAACAGGGATTTGGGGTTTTATCGGAGGCATCCTTTCTTCTGGCTGTCCCTGGAAGTAGGTAGGTCTGAACGGAACCAAAGAATTCTTTAAGTGGATGAGTGAAATTTCCTTCCTTGTCACAATTCCTCTGCTGTCTCTTTTTTGGTAACTGTGATGCCATTTTAGCAAGGGTAGGTGAGATTGGCCACCCCCATCCTCAGCTGTTATAAATCCGTAGTGCCATTGACTCAGACATTGATTTAATCAAAAGACACTGCTTATATCAGTAATGAATTTCCATTTTAAAGAAACTTAGCAGATCCTTCCTTTTCCCATTTTTCATGTGTATGGAAAGCCTGAAGAGATTTATGAATGAAAAAAAAAAAGTAGTCATGTAATAGGGGTTATATGATGATAGAAAAAGATAACTTGTATCCTCTTTACCAGAGGCAGGCAGGGACAGGAGCCGCTCAAGGGGGCGAGAGCTGTTCACATGAAGACGTGGAACAGTCCCATGCATTTGGTTATTGATAGGTCAGCATTAGCCCCTCAGCTGGTAAATACCATGTATGTGAAGGTCCTTCTGCACATTATTTACTTGGTGCTGGAAGGTGATGTGAAGGATTCTGGTGCTTATTGCTCTGTACAGGCCTCAACACCAGTGATGCGAAATTGTGTGAAAATACAGCAATGGACTTGGTGTGGCTTGAGCTCTCTGCTAAGGTTATGGGATGAGTTTGCAGTAGACTCTTTTATATGCTCTGGAGCTGGGAAGTGGGGAGGGCAGAGCACCTGCCATACATGCAGTATTTGCTAAGAAACACTACCTATACAATAAGGTGGTGTAATCCCTCTGAAACAGATCTTGCAGTCTTGCACTGCTGCTCTCCTTCGCATGAGGAGCATGTGGTCTCTGTGGCTTCCAGCTCAGCTCGGCATCCACCACATGCATCTCTGCTGCAGCCTTTACAGCTTCGCTGAGGGGGCAGAACCTGTTGGTTATTTTCTGCCAAAACTGCTCTGCTCCTTTCACGCAACAGACAGTAACTGACAGAGGACCATCCAGCGCAGGTGCGACATTTGCTTTGCCCTTCATGTGAAATGTGACTGTGCCGATCACACTGCAGGGGATAACGCGGCCTGCTGCTTTGTCAACCGTGACCCAGATTTTCCTGCACAAGCACAGACGTGCTGGAAATGCTTTTAGCCCCAATGGGAAAGGTTTTCTTGCATGTTACTAGTCCTGGCTTGGTAAGGAAAGATGTTTTACCAAACTAGAAGTTGTGGAATATACTTAAGGGGCTTGGCCTTTGCAGCTGCCTTGGTACAGTATTTTGCCTTTGTGGGACCATTTCCATTTCACTGTATTAAAGCACTTCAGAGCATTAATTTAGTAAGTATTGTGTCACCAGAATGATTTTTACTGCCATTTTACTGGTAAGAGGACTGAGGCACAGAGAGATCAAGTGATGTGTCCAATATTCCACAGAAAACCTGTGGTAACAGGTAATATATTTCCTCCAGGGTCCTTGATCAATAAATTAATGAAGGGGGATCTGATCAAGGGAACTGGGCATTACGTTTGTTGTTTGTTTTATGGATTTGGGATGGGTATGGGAGGTGTAGAACAAACCTACAGACTTAAATAGACGCTATCTGAAGCAGTCGAATCACCAAAGGCTTAAATATTGTGAATAATGACCCATTCCCTTTCAGGTCCTCAAGGCTGTTGTCATTGTCATAGACAGCAGAATGCAGCAGTCAGACTGTCTAATTCAGGCTATTAAGTCAGGCATTACACTACCTAAAATTGGTTACCTAGTCCCAGCAGGGAGATTTAGTTACAAGTTATTCAGCCTGTGGTCCAGAGATGGCTGGCAGTCCACAAAACATCAGGCAGTGCATGAAAACATTTCAGCTCTAAAACAGAGCCCCTCATACAGGCAGTTGTCAGTTATGTACTAGCAGATTTAATCAGGTGATACCATCGTTACTACATTTTTAGTTACAAATTTTGTAATTATAACCTAGATTTGTAAAATATTAACATTTCAACATTTTACCAATTCCATGTGAATGACTTATCATCTATCCTTAAGCAACAGTGGGATATAAAATGAGCTATATGTTTCTTTCAAAGGGTCAGGTGGTCCAGTGATTAGGAAAGGTTGAGAAACACTCTTCTGTGCTCTTATTGCAGTTAATAGAGGGAGACAGACATCTCTAAGGAGCTTCCATTAAAGGTGAAGTGTTGCATAGAGAGCTGTTTGGTCAAGAGGAAATGCTTGATGCAGAGAAGACAAAGGAGGGCATATCATCATGCCTCCTCCTTCTTGAGCAATTGCTTCTAGGTACTAAGCAGTGCATTCACCTTTCTGCTTCCATGCTTTCAGCAGAGGTGGTATCTTGGGAACTTTCAGGCTAATTATAAAGGTAGGTGAAGACTTAAGTGCTGCAGAAGTATTGGCCAGTTTGGATTGCCGTAGAACCTTTATATGTCAAAATTTCTTCTATATCCAAATAAGGCAGTTAGGATCTGAGTCTAGATTTCCTTTTGTCTGACTCGGCACTTGACTTGATGAGGGCCACTGAGCAGATTTCAAATAGGCCTCGTGAGATGAAATGGCTCAATGGAAGGATGCAGCTTGCAATCAGGCTCTTTGCAAGCAAGACACTTATATGGCAAAATCTCACTTAAATCACCTGTGTTCTTGAAGTTAATCTTAATCACATGCTGCTTTTTGCAGAGGAATGTGTCACATACTTTTGTTATCACTTACATGCTATTTAGTTTGTAAACTCTTTTGGGCAGGGTCTCTTTATTTAGTATTTTTGATTTTGCAGCACCCTAGACAATGTGGTTTAGTCTCTAGGTGGTTCTCCAAAGTTCTGTAGTAATATAAAAATAAATAATATACGAATAAATGCAAGTCAGCCTTCTAGGTGAATCATTTATGAGACTGATCCTGTGCTCCTTGTTAATTTCTTTGTGACACTACTACTGGTACTGTGTTTGTGTTCTGTTTTGGCATTTCACATGCATGTAGTAAGGCAAGATTCCACTCTGAGGAGCTCCTAATTTAAACCGATGAAATATAGGCAAAACAGATGGTGAGCAGAGCGGTGAGAATGAACTAGAAGAAGTGACAAAATGAAAACTGTGTTTTACTTTCCATGACTTGTGTGCTTCTGAAGAGAAGGACTGAGATAACAGGACACGCCTGCTCATTCTGCAGGGAGGACTCAGGAAGGCACTCCAGACCTGGAGCCACGTGCCAGAACTAGAAACATGCCTGTTACTTTCCTAAACTTCATACACAGAACAACTCCATCTTTTGATGCGAATCTCAGGGCAGGCATATCTCCTTAGTGGGGTACCTTGCTTTTTGTTTCTTGTACCTGCATTTTGGAGGATTTAGAGGGGAGGATAAGGGATTTTAATTTGATATGGGTGGTAAAACAGTGACCTGCAGTCTGGTAAAAGCTGCCAAATAGACAGATAAAGGGCAAGGATGGTACTGAAGGAGGAGAGAAGTTGGTTGTACAGTAAGCAGAAATGAAGAGCAAGGATTATGTTTCAGAAGGCACATGCATTTATATGGAGGCAGAGGATTAGGTGTCGAGTTGGAGATTGACTCTTGGGAGACAGGGGGACAGCTGGGAACGCTGGCCTGGTGTCATGCTTAGTAAAGGTTTGTTTCTTCAAATGCTGCCTACTTGCTTGCTGTGTCCCTTACTGCTAATGCACTAATTGCTAATAAATAAGCAACCAACCAATTCTAAAGAAGGAATCGATCAACCAGTCAATGAAGCTGCATTCCATATTTCCCCCTTCTCTCTCATGGAGACAAGAGTAATCTTTTGCTTTCCAAAAAGGCAAATTTTGCAGGACAACAATACCAGTGTTGAATAACCTATTTGTGAGGAGCTAGAAAGAATGCCCTTCGCATCTGGAATTTTGCGCCTTTTTGGATGGGTCCTGGGGATGCCGGGGCAACATGTGTAGCCTGCTTTTGAGTATACCAAGCAATTCAATACTGTCAGCATCAACAAACAGTTGCAGCTCTTGCTTAAGAAGTACTTCTGTTCTGTTGAGTTCATACTGTTGCTTCCTTTCATTCAGCTCAGTTGAGCTCATCTATTCTATTTCTTCTTTCCAGTCTCTAAATAAGTGTTTTCAGAGGAAAGCCAAAAACTGATAGATACTTCTTGCCTCGTGTTTTGGAGGGACGCTTATGACCAATAACCAGCGTCGTATGAGGGAGGAGGGAAGGACTTGTGCTGCAGATTTTGTATGAGAATACCGAGAGCCTGGATTCAGCGGTGCTGCAAACGCCCTGCGGGAAGAGGGCAGGTTATTTATTCTTTCTTAATTACGTACCTGTAAAACAGGCTTAATGATAACTTCTGTCCATCTAAACTATCAGTTCTGCTTTACATGTGATAGACCCTGGTGTGGGCATGAAGAACACTCTCTGGGGTAGAACTGGAGGGGCAATGTAATTATTAATTTTGAGCTGAAATTTCCAAGCCAATGGTCAAAAGGTCAGGACTGATCTGGGATGTTTTGTGTAGACTGATCTCTTCTGTGGCAAAGCTCTCCTGACTGTCAGTCCCTGAGAAGCACTCATGGTGAAATGAGACCAGGAACCTTAGGTGGCATTTCATGAGGAATACCCTTCTAGGGAGGGGAGCACTTGGTCAAGATTAAGAGCAGAGTAATCACGAGAAGAACCTTCTCCTGTCATCACAACATTTCATGGATACCTTTGTCTTCAGCAGAAATACCCTAACACTTGCTTTGAGCATGTGGGGAGAGCAGCTTGCCCAGGCTGCAGGTCACATTAAACAGCTGCAGTGGTAAGGTTGCTGTTCTGCCTCGGGCAGTTCCCGCAGGGCTGCTCTGGGATGCCCTCTGCCTTGGGCCCTTTTGTGGACGAGCAGCTTGAGGGTCTTGAGCCTCATCCTGCTTGTGGAAGGCTTGTCCAGCTGCCTCTTCTGCTGGGGACTTGGGAGGACATGTGTGCATGTCTTAACTTAGACCTATGAGCCACCCATATTATGTGACCCACAGTGCTAGATGAGCCTGAATAACACCATCTGGCTCCTAAAATCTACCTGCAGAATTCATGGTGACACTTGAAGGAGAAAGATGGATGCTGGAGCTGCCCTGAGCCTAAAAGGCTTTGGATTTAGTGATGTATTTAATGGGAAAAGATTAAATGATTTCACTGGGCTTGCAAGGCGGGAGAATGAGCGCAAGGCTGGTGGCTATACGGAAATGAATTAATGAATTAATCTAGTGTTTAGATTTCACTGATCGTATGCCTCTGCAAAAACCCCCACTATCCTAGCTGGTATTTTTTGCTGGAAATCACAGCAGAGAGGCCAGGGACATAATGGACACAGGCACTGAATGACACTTTCTCCCTTACAGATGATCTGTCTAGGTTTGAGTTGAAGCACATTGGCAGGGCAGCATGCAGGCTATTTGCCTCTTCCATGGCTTAATTGCACCTGTTTTGCGGCTGAACAAAGGATTCCGCTTTCCAGGTTTCTTTTTTTTCACTCTGCTTATAAGGATTTTGGTCAAAACAGAAAGATGTTGCTATTTAGAAAGAACATTAATAATTAAAGTGAGATACTCAGGGGAATATACCCCATAAGGCTGGATTTGTTGAATTTAAGTAGATCATAAAAATTTCCATGGCAACGCACACTACTGTCCTATATACAGAAAGGGTCTTTCTTGTAGGATCAAATGAAGAGGTGAAGCTGTTAATTTAAAACAGATACCTGAAAAACACAGACAATGAAATAAGAGTAAATATTTTCCTGCATAAATGTTGTTGGAATTTTCTCATGTTTATTATATTATGCTAACCTCTTTTCACAGCTGTCAGGCTGCAATCAGTCAAACCAATCCCCTGCTGACTCCAATGATTTAGGTAGAAACTGTGATCTAATGATCCCTTCTTAGGATATCATCTCTCTCTCATAGATACATCCATATCTGTAGGTGTATATAGCTGTAACTGTCGTGAATCTGTAACATAGACTACTGTGGTAATTTTGAACAGGCCTACTAGAATCTCTGTACCTTACTGCCTATCCCTATGTCTGTGCTAGTAGTCTCCCATCTCACAGCATTAGATAAAGCTTGTTTCATCAGTATTTGGATAGCATTTTGAGATCCTTGTATATGGTGTGTTCTGTTACAGCTGACTGTTAGATGGGAATTTGTAATGATGGTCTAGCACCTGAACACTTAAGAGATAATTGAGTAACCACACATTCACTTAGACGATTTGGAGATTCTTTTATCCGACAGGAATTGCATCAACTCTTTTTCTTTAATCTAGCAATCAAATAAGTGTATCATTTTATATGATCAAAAAAGCCTTACAGGGAGATGATCAGAGCTACAGAATCCTTGTGAAATGGAAAGTGATAAACCACACAGAAAAGACGGAATTGAATAGAAAAGTTCGCAATGTAACCTTCTAACAAAAACCCCACAGTATATGAGAGGAAAAAAATCAGTTAATATCTGGAGTAATTGCAGCTTCTCTGTTTTGTCAGTGGAAGTAGGCTAAGTCGTGCGTTGCCAAATTTTCACAAGGATTGCAACAAAAATTCCCGGTCCTGGGTTGTGGTAAACCTGAAGGATCAAGGGTGGATTTTCTGCAGACAGAGGGAATAAATAGCTGGAAAATGCTTGATTCAGTGCAACCCTCAATGATTTTATCATCCCTAAGGCAATACCTGGGCTTCAAGTTGTGTTAATTGGTGCAGCTTTGCTGAAGCCAGTGAGTGGTGTAAATCTACCCAGGTCGGAATCCCAAGGTTGTGTTTGTAGCCCAGAATGGTGAGGGCCTTATAGAAGGTGCCAGCTGGATCCTAGAAAATTGAATATTATAGGATAGAAATTTGCCAGTTCAAGACAACAGAGGACTTCTGTTCCTGAGCCTCAATTTAAACTGCCCTTTGAGGAGTGGCAGATTGAGGATAGAGGGCTCCCAAAGGCATGATTCTGTCAGGACAGTTATTTTATCCTTTCTTTCATTTTACTGTTAGGAATTTCATCACCAGATTGGCATACGGCTTTACCTGTACTTCAACAACCAAAGCCAATCAAATGGGCTGTCCCAAGGACTGTAATCAAGATATCTCTGACCTTAGATCTGGGTCTGTTTAGTCTGGAAAAGAGACGACTGAGGGGTGACCTAATTAATGTGTACAAATACTTAAAGGGTGGGTGTCAGGAAGACGGGGCCAGGCTCTTTTCAATGGTGCCCGGCATTAGGACAAGAGGTAATGGGTACAAACTTGAGCGTAGGAAGTTCCATCTCAACATAAGGAGGAACTTCTTTACTTTGAGGGTGGCAGAGCACTGGAACAAGCTGCCCAGAGAGGTGGTTGAGTCTCCATCTCTGGAGACACTCAAAACCTGCCTGGACGCGTTCCTGTGCAACCTGCTCTAAGATGACCCTGCTCTGACAGGGGGGTTGGACTAGATGATCTCCAGAGGTCCCTTCCAACCCTATGATTCTATGATTCTATGATCTGGAGCTCTCTGTTTAGCTTCACTATTGAGCTTCTCTCTAGTAAGCGTTAATACCCACTGAAAGCTGAGGATGGAGAGTATGGCCACCTTCTCTTTACATTCAGTCAAAAGAATCCTAATGCCTTATTGCAGACCACCCAAGCACGTATATTTTAAAAGCTACTTTAATAATGTCTGACAGGGAGAAGCTCTGTTATCTCTCATGCTTCATCCTTGTATCCTTGAAGACCTGTTACAGAGGGTGGTGCACATTGCAGCCTGCTGGCTAATCATGGCCTGCTGCCATTAACTCTTTGCTTGCATCCCTGATCCTAGGTATTTTAAATACCATCAGTACTGCTTTGCAGGCTTTCCAGAATTGAGAATCCCAAGGGCTTGCCAACAGCCATTTCCAGGGCCCAAGGGGATGTCGCATACATAACTGATGTTACAGACCCATGCATATTTCTAGAGATTATTCCTAGATCAGTGCAGAATGAGCAGAGCTGGTCAAGAGACTACGTACAGCCAGAATGAAAGAACTTGCTTGCTGTCCATGAGGCAGGACATGCATTTTAAGTACATAAATACTATGCCAGATTTTGCATGGTACTGGAAACTGAACCAGTCTGCTTCCCTTGTGGTTTGCATATGATTCATAGTTAATCTCATGTAAACCCACTCTGTAAAATATGCCTCCCCCCTCCCTCCCCCGCCTAGGATTTACTTGTAGGTTATTTTCCTTTTCTTTGCTAGAGTGTGTCCTGAGGTTTTTGCAATCAGATGTGCCATACAGCCACTAGAATAGCTCAGCATTCTTTTTCAGTTATTATTCTGCTGAGGTTTGCAGATAATTGTCTGTAATAAATCAGATCCCTGTTCAAATCACTACTGTGTTTTAGGTATATTCTCGAAACCAAGAAACCTCACTCTGGGCAGTCAGTCCCTAAATGGGTGAAGTCTGTGAAGACCCAGTTCTCAAGGCACGTTTTATGCAGCTACATATTTTGTTTGAAACAATTAACCATTTAACTTCAAAATAGCAATGCCTTGTTTCTGGAGAGTAGCATTTGCAACACTGTCATCCTTCTGTGTGAATCTTCTTGTCTGGGAAGGAGAACAAACACTGGACTGTGGCCTTTAAACCAGCAGTATTACAATGAATAAGAAGTGATAGAAAAGCATACATAAGATAGCAGGCAGCGTGGGCGTTCCCACAAAAAGTATGAGCTGCCTTCTCAAGCAGCTGCTTGCTTAGAAATCTCTGTAATGGACTTGGAAGCATTGGCTGCCTTTCCCTTTGCTTTCCTCTTGAAGTTATTTCTGTGAAGCCTCCATCTGGCTCCTAAGCCTCAGTTTATATTTAATTTTATATTTTGCGTAGCTGCTGGCTGCAAGGTATACGCATGTAAAAGAAGGTGAGAAGGGAAAAGAGGTGAAGTTGCTAAGCCAAACTAAAGAGAAGATGCAAAGCCTTTACTGCTCTGAATTATACAATGCACTGACTTTTTATTCAAGCCCAGAACAAAGAGGTATTCCTCACGGTGTAAGAATGGAGCTATGCCTGTGTCACAGGCTTTGATCTGAACACATTTATGTTTGGGGAAATGCAGACTAGAAGAGGGTGGCATGGCTTATCCCTTTTATTCTCTAATGCTCTCAGTCAAAGCCTGAAATTCAGAAAGATATGAGAAGTCTGGGAGAGATCAAAATTGAATGCAAATGGGAACATGACATCTTCTGTGAGAATGAAGATTGAGTGTCTGGGTAGCAATACTGCTGTCTGGAGGCATTTGAAAAAAAAAACCGAGTCAAACCCCATCACCTCTTCACCAAATTGTGAGACCGAATTTAAAATGCTGACTTTTATAATATATGTGTGTGTGTATATATATATATGTGCATCAGATCCTTTGATTTGTACTCTGAACCTGCAAGATTGTTTGTGTGCTCTTTTCTGAGAAACCATTAAGTCTGAGAATTTATTTTGAACTGAGATGTTCCTATAATCGCTTCCAAGAAATCACCTGATGAGATTAAATGAACAAATGTGAGAATTGGCAGTATTGCGGTACTAAGCTGGGCTCACAGAGTGAGATCATCTTAGTGTAATGGTGGAGGTGATAGAGGCTGGCACAGAAGCATAGCCTGGAAATTGCAACTTCTGTTTCCAGATTTCGCATTGGCTCTATGTGGGCTGTGACCAAGCTGCTGATTTCCAGTGGTGGAAACCATTTAATTTCCAGCACTGTCAATGGAACCCGTAGATGTTCGTCATCTCTGAAAAACACCTGTTGTCTCAGGCTTCTCTAAAGATTGGTACCCTAGGGATCTCTTTATCCAAAATGTATGTTTTCCAGTTGATGTTGTGAAGCTCTCAGTATGAAGTGCTCTACTGTGAGATGCTTCAATAGATACCTGTCCTTGCTATTAAGTGTCTCCTGCACTGTAGGTAATAGCTGGTTGTTAAAAACTGTAATGCAGATGAATATTAGTGGTGCTATGAAAATTGGTGGAAACTTAGAGAAACCCCATCCTCTGTCTTATCTTTAGTTAAAACCCAAAGTTCACTTAATAAAACGCTGTAAGGACTGAAATCTAGAGTCCTAGGTGTAATAGGGAAGTGTTTAACCTGTTAAGCTTCAGGGAGAATCTACGTTGAGATAGGAAAACACCAGAAATTAAACAAAGAAATCAGACATTGGTCAAGAAATACAAAACCTGGAGATACTTAAAATGATTTGGGAGGAGCTGGGAAAGAACTGTCTTTTTGTAGCAGAAGAATATTCAGTTGTGGGATGAATCATGATATAGGAAAATTAAATAGATGCAAAGAGATTCCAAAGTTCAGAAGAGAAGCCTTGCATTTTAAGAAACATCCCAGAGTGCTGAGGCAATGTGTCTGTATTTGTCTTGATGTGTACATCTGTACATATATACTCTTTTTTGAGCAAAGAACAAAGATACTTTAGAATGTTCTGTGCAAACTGCATGAGTTATATCTGTCGCATGCACCTGTAAAGTGAATTGCAAGTCAGAAATTTTTAACTTGGGCTGTGGTTCTGGGCACCATGCAAGTATTACTGAGGGAATGGCATGAATTTTAGGGGCTATGCAACTGCATCTCCTCCTGGGAGTATATTAGTACACCCACACTATATGCTGGTATGCTCTAAGCCAGAAACAGGGACAGTATCCTGCCCAACCCGTTAAAGACACAACAGATGCAGCTTTTGCCTGTCAGCACTGCAGGATGAATGTCCAACCAGGGGAATACTGAGCTGGGCCTATGAGAAACCAATCTGTAAAATGGGGATCAAGAACTTAACTGTTTCCCAAAGGTTTGGAGAGAACTAATTGAGAATGGTAAGATTTACAGAGATGCTGATGTTTCTGTGCCTAGGGTCCTGCTATGCACTCAGTTATAGTCCTGGAAAGCCTCTTGGTGTTAGTCAGTCAGAGAAATGAAAGCTTCCCAAATCCTGGGGCGTGTTATTTGTCCTGTTACTAACATAGGTGAACACTTTGAAAGTGCTGAATATAATTCTTCTTAGAATCAGTTTCATTTAATATTTCTTCATTTAGCCTGAAAATACAATTCTTCAGCTTCTAAAGGATGCATTTAGGCACTGAGGTGGAGATTGTAATTTAAGGAAGCTCTTTAAGTAAGTTTTACCTGAATAAGGCTTTGCTGGACGTTGCAACCTCTGATCCTTTTAAAAATGATCGTAGCATGACTATTAGCCATGTGTATGGATAATTTACTTTCTCCATGAGGTTCTCAGCTCCAGCAAAAGAAAGGATGTGTCATTTTTATCTCCAGATATGTGCCATGGGCTATGGTGTTTGGTATAGAAGTAAATAAGCTGATAATGACCTCCCTACTAGTGGCTTTATGTAAGAACAGACCATGCAACACCATTACCATAAAACCATTACATTTCACAGCAATGCTGCACCCTTAATGACACAAAGGCTTACACTGTGATATGTGGCTGTAGAGATAAGGGAAATCTAGCTGTTGTTCTTCTAGCTCACCAAAAATGACTAAGCAAGGGAATCAAAGCAATAAGTGTTTGTAAATACTCATTTCATCTCCCACACCCATTTTTTTAAAGCTCTTTGCTAACGGCAACCTGGTCCATGTTAAGTCCCAGAGTTAAGACAATGTGGTACTGTTCTTCACATACTTCCCTTGGTAGACAAGTTTTGTTTTGCAGGTAGCTAAGTGATGTTTGTACTACTGCAACAGCTTTTTTGCAGCAGGGTAAAACGAGCATTTTCAGAGTCCTGCTGTAGCGTGACATTAATTAATTGTCATTCCAGAACCCCAGCTTAGCTCCTTGAGGAGACCACCACTTGCAGAGGAAAGGGTGTGATGTGGCTGAGCAAGAAGGTTCTCCAAGCAGCAATGACAAGTCCCCTCATCATACAGGGTATGGGTCCCTGGCCCTTCCCTGATGGGAAGGGTACAGTGCTGCTGTTCTCCAGATCTCGACACAGGATGGGTTTAGTAGGAGGGTTAGCCAGCAGATTGAGGAAAGTGATTGTGCCCCTCTATGTAGCAAGCGTGAGACAATGTCTGGCTGGAGTTGTGTGTCCCATTTGGGTCTCCCTAGTATAAGGAGGGTACCAACAAAGTGCGGTGAGTCCAGTGGAAGGGGACTGGAGCACATGGTGCACCAGGAGAGGTGAGCAGGAGAGGTTGTTCAGCCTGAATAAGAGATGCTGAAGGGGAGATGTTACTGCTGTCTTCAAAAATGTGATGAGTTGTTAGAGCAAAGATAGAGCCAAGGTTTTTTGGAGGTGCACAGTGAAAAGGTGAGAGGCAATGGATGCAAGTTGGAGCAAGGGAAATGCTGTTTGGGTATAAAGAAAAAATTCTTCAAAGCCAAGGGTAAGCAAACTTTGGAACAGGGGTCCGGAGATGGAGATACTGAAAATTTGACCAGACAGGTCCTGAAGCAACTTGATGTAAACTTGAAGTTGGTCCTGTTTTGGATTAAATACTTTTAGAGATCTCTTCCTACCTAAATTACTCTGTGATTCTAGTCACATTTCTGTTTCTTATATTACATTCACCATTCTTTCTCTTGAATAGTTTTCAGTAGCACACTAAATGATATGTCACATGGGTTTTGCTCTTTCTCTTCTCAGATGGGAGAGTGTGGGGAAGAACTATGTTTACAACGGTTTTGTTTAGTGTTGATGGCCTTTTTTTAATATCTAAGCTGCTGTTCCTTGATATGCAAGAATGTGGGCTGAAGATTTACATCTGGCAGGGAACTGGTGCCGCTCCTTAGGTGCTGGGTGAGTCTGATTCCTCTGGAGTCAACCCTGGAGGAAGTTCTGTCACTCCCCAGTGAGCACTAGTGATGAGGCTCCTTGGCACAGAAGCCGAAGTGTTGGCTGTCCCCTATGTTCTTCAGGAGATCTTCAGGGTATTATTAGGCTCCCCTACCTGCTGTTTTTTATCACTTATCCTAACACTGATTTAGGCTTATCCACTAAGTGGTCATTTTCCTTCTAATTTATTTTAATTAGAGACAAATAATTTTATTGGTAGTTGAAGCTGAACTCAGAGGTGTAGCCAGAAGCTCTGACTATTCATTAGTGGTCCGTGGCTTCAGTACAGAGGCTTGTTTCCTTCTGATTTTGGCTCCTTTATGTCTAGGTTTGGCTGGAGGCTGGTCTGTATCAGTTTAGCTACAGCTGGAGATCTCTCTCTCTCCTTGTTTATCTCGGTTGTACCATGCATTTCATTAAGATGCTGTTATTAGCTGTATAAAATGGAGGGATTAAAAACGATGAATGAAATGAGAAAAGACCCTGGAGGAAAGAACTCTATTAAATTCACACTAGAAATCCTCATCAAATGCATATGAGAAAAGACTAGAAGTCTTTTTCAAGCTGTGTGACAGTGTCCCATTTTACCTTATTTCCTTTTTTAAAAAAATTGTGCGGGTCCTAGTAAAAAAAGCAGGTGCCCAGCCCCTCCCTAAAATGTTGTTATAGTACCCAGAAGAAATACCAAGCTGTGTCTGTGGGCCATAAAGAGAAATGAGGTTTGCATGGCCCGTGAACTCCCTGCAATGTCACAGCTGTTATATATAGCATGTGGCATTCTGATACCCGTGCTAACGAAAGCAGTAAGATGGTCTCAATATTCTGAAATTACCCGTAGAATCATCTTGCCTTAGTTTCTCTACACTCTTGCTTTAAAACTGGAGTAGAAAAGTGGGTACTATTCATGCCTCTGACATGAATTTCCTGCATAATTTCAAGTGGGTCTCACTGTCCTTATCACTTAAAATAGACATAAACAAACCACTAACGAAATAGAAATAATCAGAAATCAGTGGAAGTCCAATCAACTGTGATACTCAAGTCACTAATATTTATACTGCACTTTGAAATACTTCTTTGAAATTTGTTATCCAAATGAGAAGGCATGTTTTGAAGATGGGTGTGGGGTTTGGTTGGTTGGTTTTTTACTTAATTAGGAGTTAGATACCGACTCTGAAACATGAGAGTTTACAACTGAGTTGGGCCCCATATGCTTTCAGTGTGGCTGGTCCCTCCAAATGTTTGGTCTTCTAGTTTTTCTGGTAAATGTTCTAGAGTCCTTGGAGATGCAAGTACTTAAGGTCAGTTATGGATGGAAGGAGTTATGCTGTTTATTGCTAATTTACTAGCATATTTATAGAAATGTCCAGACAGTAGTAAGATTTTCTCCTCAGGCTGTTTTGCACCAAGCTGGCCGTGACCCTACCTGTTACCTGTTCCAAAACCAAAGTGCTCTCCTTGGATAGTGCAGAGATCTAACCAGGCTTTCCTGTCCTCCTCCAAGAGCTTGTTGAGATCTCTGAGACCCTACGCAACTCAGAGCAGCCTTGGGACTGCTCAATTTGTGTCTGAGTATTGAACCATTGGTAACCCATGAGAAGTCAAAATTTTTAATGGCTTTAGCTGAATATTTGCACCAAAGAGGTCTTTTGGTTTGATTTTTAAATTACATCAGTGAGTTAAAATATTCCTTGCACTTGCTTAAGCACTTCTAGTAATATTCTGTCCTTGGGAAGCCGAAGTAACGTTACTCTAAGGAGATCATGTTGCAATTGATTTGGAGGAGTTATAATTTAATTTAATTTTTTTATTCCTATTTTCTGTCCCGTGAGTACAACACTAAAAGTTTAAAGCTGTCTTTCAATGAGGAATAGACAAATAGGAGCTTTTGTGTTTCTCACCACCTTCTCAGCCAGTGGTAGCACTTATGGTTTGATGGTGAAAGACTTCTATGACCTGAACTGAGTTTAAGGATACAGAATATAGGATTATGCTCTAAATTGGGATTTCTATACATGTTTATGCTTCCTAAAGGTTGATTCATGTAGCATCAGTTAAAATAACTCCAAAATAATACATGCAGCATGATCTTTGTGGTTTTGTATGAAAATAACGCAGAGCTTCTTTGTTGATATCAATCCATATTTTATACCTTTTTTTCACCTAGAAATTAGTTTGGTTAGGTTATATGTCTCTTTCTGTGCCTTTTTGTATCATGAGCCTACCATAAATCTGTAGGCTAACACAATACAGATTTTAAACCATCTGTCATCTCTGGAATATAATGTCAGTGCTTCTAAAAAAGCCTTTTTCCACATAAACATCCCCCTCTCCAGAGTCAGGAAAAGCAGCTCTTCCCATTTAAAACATACCATTTAGTTTTCAAATTGCTATTTATTTGGTTTGGAAAAAGACAGGGCTCTCAAAGCAGGAACTATATGGCCAGTACTGGATAGAGAAAACATCAGGGGCACACAGATGCTAAGCCCTGCCTTTTTGGAGCAGTGAAGCTGGGTGAAGATCTGACCCGGTCACATAGCAGAGAATGTTTTCTTCTCTAAAAGGCACAGATTTTATTCCCCTCAGTATCACACTTTGATGAATTATTTCTTCTCCCTCGAAAGGGTTGGAACAAAGCAGCGGGCTGTGCCAGCGCTGGGAGAAGACTCAGTGCTGTGGGCTGCTTTCTCCTGTGGTCTCTTGCTGAGCCGAAGCACGGAGAGGGGAGGAACAGCGACAGGGCAAATGCCTCCGATGAGGCCCACGAAACACTATCTCTTGCAGGCAGCTGCTCAGAGCCTCATGGCGTGTGCCGGGCACGGCGTTCCTATCAACCCGCAGTTTCTCACCCATAGGTTGGGTCCCCATACCAGCCCTACAGACTCTCCATGCAGACCCTTCCTTTGAAGCATTGTCTTGGGGGCAAACAAATTCCCCTTTGCTCGTCATCAGTCCATCTCCACTGGGCCAGGCAGCTCCACTGAAGGCAGCGTGAAGTAGAACAGACCAGTTTAGTAAGCTGTCTACCTGTGATGTATTTGTTTCCTAAAATAGCTGCAGAGCCATGGGGTATTTTTACAGCAGCTACACAGGCCTTTTCTGTTCTGAAGGACTGTAAAGAAATCTTCAAAGCATTAGCTTGTGTGTAAACTGATGCAATTCTGCCTGAGTTTGGAGACAGCCTGGAATAATAACCTTGGGAAGGATGAAGTACCTGCTTAATCTCAGTTGGGCTTTAAATATGTCAGTCAAGGGTGTCAGTGTAGATATCATCTCTGTGAGACCCGTCACTGCTGGTAGTTTTAGTAGGAACATCAGGTTTTAGCAGTCATCAGGTGCATTATGTAGATGATCCCAGTATTTTACAAGGTCTCTCCATCAGTAGTATTGTTGTTTTAGCATTTCCATCTTCTGCCTGTAACAAGAAGTGGGGAAAAGGAAATCACGTTTCTTTTCTTTAGACAAGTCTGGATGTAGGATCGCAACGTGAGTAAACATAATAGCTGTGTGATAGGTCCAGGCGGGCCAAGGCCACTTCCTCCACCCATCCTCCTCACCACGTCTCTTCACCTGTTTGTGCCTGGCTGTCTTCTCTTCCAGCTCCTATGTAAAGAGTGCCCTGGCTGAGGATAAAAAAAAAAAAAGGCCGTGTCAACTGGAGAGGAGTATGTGTTGCTTTGGGAGGATCAAGACTGCTTAAATTAGAAACATCAAGGACAGCCCTTGCTCCTGCTATTTCTGCTGGAAGGACAGTGGGGCGTCCCTTTGCCCCGCAGTTACACTAAGAGAAGCGTTTAGGTTTCATCAGCCATTAGGTTACATTAACCAAGATGAAGTTTGTAGTTTGCTTCTGTAGTAGTCTGTCTGAGAAGTCAGAGGTGGATCTGGATGGAAAGTGGAATGTCTTTGTATTAGATGCTGAGTTCTGAGCCTGCCCTCTGTGTCCTCAGCGCTGTGGGTGTGCATGGGGCTTCAGGACTGCTCATGAGGACAAGGTCTCAGCAGCCCAGAAGAGCTAAGCAGGTCACCCACTGAGCAGGTGGGAGGAATGTTTCCTAAGCAGAGGGACATGCTGGGTGACTGTTCAAGTGGAGCTTTACACCTTGTTAATACCCGTGGAGGCGGTGCGCGACTGGCCACGGGTGCAGCTGCACAGCTGTCCTCAGCACTGAACCAGCCCTTCCTGGATGTTTGATTCAGTTCAAATGTAGTTTGAAATCAGCCTGATCTGTCTCAGGGGTGTCAGGGCCCAGTGCTTTCCTCGGGATTTTTTTGTCACTGAGGCACTGTGCATCTGTGATATTCTTGGAGTTGTATTGGGATGTCAGGCTGGCATGGCTGAGTATCCGCATCTCCTGGGACCCGGGGATGGCATCAGCTGTCACCCTGAGGGTGAACAGGCGAGTTCCCGGCTGCCCTGAAGCCACCATGCAGGACCTATTCTGCTGCAAAGTGACTGCAAAGAATCTGCAGTAGCCATCTCCAAGGGAATACCAGCTTGGAGCCGCCTCCTCTGCGGCTGGTGCTTCCTCCACCTCAGTGTCTTCTTGGATATCAGGCATTTGGCCTGTCAAGAGGCTCGCATTAACCCTTTCCCTGACCTTACGTGCGGCTTATTTTCACATTTCCAGCTGTTGGATTTAAACTGGGAACCTTTGGTGCAAAGACAGTGACATTTATTTTTAATCTGTGGCATTGTGTGAATGTTAATTTGAATGGATAATAAGGAATGCAAACCTATTGGCACCCTTCTTGGCGGTTGCAGTGAGGAATGCTGGCGTGGTGACAACTCAGCTGCTGCTCTATGCGTAAGAAGCACACACTAGCCAGTGAATATGTTGAGGAAATGGGAAATATTTCAGTGATTTCTAAATGTGTCCATCCCTGTGAGCTGAAGTTTGCCATCTTGGCTGCTGTGTGCCGATGATATGGAAACATTAGTTATTTCTGGGTAAAATAAGGGCTGTTCTATTTGTGTTGTAGTAGTACAATGTTCTAAATGTTTGGGCAACCCAAACACCACTGGTGGTATGGTAACTAGATGAGCAAAACTTGGATGGCTTGGGATGTGGATGGCACCATGCTGATATATTTTTAACAGTAGGTTACCATCCAGAAAATACCTGTGGGGTTAAAAATACACAAGAGAATGGGTATGCAGGCATTTCTGGAGGTAACCTGAGTCCTGGCCAGTACTCCTGAGAATCACTGAGAGTCTTTCCATTTATTTCAGTGGCTGCTGTACGAAATGGGAGAGTTAATTTTACAGGTAAATGACTGTAAAACCAGCCCCCTCAGGAAGAAAACAACATCACCAAATCATCAGAACTCAAGACAGCATGTGGGGCCCTCCCAGATCCTGGTATGAGTTCTGATGCTGATCTAAAACTCGGATGCTATTAGGAATATTCATGCGTCTGGGTTAGCCTGTGCTCTGTGGTGTTTACATCACTGCGCTAGCAGATCCGGAGAAGGAATATAAGGATATAGTAGCCAGGGCTGGCTGTGGCCGTACTGGTAAGTGGAGACAGGAGGAGGTTTGGTGATGGTGCAGCTGCTCCCCTGGAATATGACAGATATTGCTAAAGAGGAGACAACAGTTCAGTTGCTTTACTATTCCCCTGATAATCAGGAAACCCCACAATACGGGAAGCTTCATCCTTTCCTGTCTCATTTAGTGGTAAACTTGAATAATGAAAACCAAAACCAAACCTCATATCCTATGTAATGTAACTATATAAATAAACACAGTTATTGAGTTCCACAGATTAACTCCTGGTGACGGAGAGGGTTTCTCCCCTCCTTTTTGCCTTTGTTCTCTTGACTCGGTTGAACAGCTCCTTACACTGCATCAGGAGTAGAAGCAAATAGCCCCAGTTATTTGTCTTTGCTGCAAAAGAAACAATCACAGCATTTACAGTTGCTCCTATGGATGTTTCCCAGTGTACTTCCACACACTTTTGTTGCCCTTCTCCTTTCCCCTTCTGCCTCCGTCGTGTCCCTTTTGACAAAGAATGACCGGCAACACATGTAGCGGTCCAGATTGGGGATTGCTGCTGCTTATGTGCCTAATAGGATTATAAGATTTTCAACATTAATCCTTATCCTACTCTTTAGGAAGACTAACCTTTTACTTAGATTTTTGCGTCCTATCGCACAATTAGTTGACTCTTCAGTGATTTCTTTACAGCCGCTGTTTTGTCCTTTTTCAAGGTGATTGTGAGTGATGTATGTAGACTTCCAGCATGGAGCAGTGTAAGAATTGTTAAACTGTTGTGGTTATTTGTTTAGTGCTGCAAGTGAGCTTTTCCTAACTTGCTGATGAATGTCACTACTTCCTTGCCTTTCCCTATAACCTTGACGGTATGTTTTTGTTTTAGCCCAGACTGTAGGAACACATCTCTGTAGCTTTAAACATAGCAACTACTCTGGGAGTCCCTGGTTTGCTGATCAGGATGTCTGCTTCTGCTTTTGCACAGAGGGTAAAAGAGCCAAGGCTTTCCAGGGCACATAGCTCATTCAAAGGAGCTTTGAAAGATGGAAATGGGTGGGGAATGGGTTGACTCTGTGTTTGTAGCCTGGTTTCCTAAGGAAATGAGGCTTAAGCAGTCTGTTTTTCCACTGCTGCTAACTTTTGGATCTGCAAAGTGATTGTGGCCAAAATAGATGGGTGAGAGAGGTGTCAAATATTATGTTTCTACATTTTTCATAAGAATTAGCTGCTGGATGGGAGATTGTCTCATAGCAGTGCCTGCCAGGAGGTAAAAGCTGCAGTGGTATCTCCATAGGTAGGTTGTTAATTTGGCTTGCCATCTGGTGGGCACCAGTTGGGCAGTCAATGCATGTACCTCAGAAGGAATCACAGCACATGTCGTTCCTAGTTCAGCTGGTAGTTGCAGGAGGGAACTGAAGATCTGTGCTGCGATTTTGAGGACGTGTGGAGGAAAGCTGAAGGTCCTGAGATGTGGTTCAGAGAACGTCAGGTAGAACTGAAGTGTTGCAGAAGATTAGAGAAATGAGGAGGAACTGGGGAAATGTCATGGCTGGAATTTGTGTGGTTTGGGCTGCTACCTCTCAAACTGTGGACTGTCAGGATAACTGTCAGGGAACAGCATGTTTTAGAGGCGATGGGCTCATATGCAATGGAGGGGCAAGGGGCACAGGAGCTCCAGGGTGTGGGAGAAGACACACAAGGAAGATTAAGAAGCTCATGACACTACAGTCATTAAAGGAGATAAGGGGCTGAGGTGGGGTGTGATAAAAGACCAAACCGACAGTAGGTAGGGGCAACATTTTTCAGGCCTTGGAAGGCAAGGATAGGAATACTACTTCCGCCTGGTAGGCAAGGGTGACCTCTGTGCGCATGGGTGTGTAAGAGGCAGGGGGAAAAAGTTTAAACACTGGTGCATCCAGGTGGGATAGAGATCAGTAAAGCACACAAGGGAGGCTGGAAAGGAGACTTAGACAAGGAACGACGTAGTGGCTTGGGCAGAGGGACAAAGAATCAGCATTGGTTTTTTGTATAGTCTGCAGAAGGAGTGATTTGGCAACAGTCTGAGCACGGGAGTGAAAGAAGGCAGGAATCAACGGTAACTTTAATTACACAGGAAGCTTGGATGAGGGGGAAGAGGGAAGTATTGTTTTCAGCAGGGGAGAGGAACTGAGGGAAGAGATAGAGGATTGACGTGTATGTTTGAATTAAATCAGTTGTACTCAAGCCTGATCCAAAGCTCTGGTGAAGACAGTAACCTCAAGAGAATTTTTGGAATATGTCCATGTGCAGGTGTTTGTCTCCAAAACCCTGAATATGCTTTACAGAAATGCCTAAAGGTCTTTTGTAGGGTATATCCAGAGGCTAAGTGACTCCAAGCCACATACTAAGCTACAGCAGTTACAAGACTGGGATCCAACATTCCTTAAAACAATTTTCAGTCTGGTAAACCATAGCACTAATAAATGTCCATATATGCACACAAATCGCTACCAGGCAATTCAGTGAAACTCTCAATCTCCAATTTAGGGAGAGCACATCACCTTATTAACTGTCCCTTGCTCTGCCTATGCAAAATTATTGCACACTTTCCTTCCCTCACAGGAATTTTTTCAAGTATTTATTGTCTGCAACTAATTCTTTTCAAGTGATCCTGTAAACTGTTTGCTTCTTCAGGATCCAGTTACTTTCTGTTACCAGTACAAACTGAGGAAATGAATATCAATCATTCAGTGATTATTTGCAGGAAATAAAAGCATGAGATGGCAGCTGGCCTGGGCCAAGAAGGAAGGGCAGAAATGCGGTACTTCTTATAAGTAAAGCCAAAAATATTATTCATGTGCTCAGCTGTTAGTTTCTGAATATTGTGGAGCTTTATTCCTTTTGTGAGCTCTACCTTCTTTGGATTAGGTCCTGCTACCATTGAACTCAGAGGAAATATTTGGTATTGGCTTCAGTGAGAACAGGATCAAGCTATTGTCTGTGTGTTCTTCCTTGCCTTAACTGGTGTTGCTGTTTGTTAAGATACTGCAAGGGACAAAAATGTGCCCGGTTTCCCAGAATCTTTCTGAGCATTTTTATCTAATCTTTGCATATAGCACTGCCCCTGTGGGTGAAATAGGTTCAGAGCTGACTCTTTCCAGCAAAGCTTTTTGAAGCCAGTGTGAAGCCTCTGTAAAATACTGAATCTCCTCACTCAGTAGCTGCTTTTCTGAAGTCTGCATTGTGCTTCAGGTTTTGCTAAGCTATGCTACAGTAAGCATGATGAATAGCAGGCAGATTGTCTTCGGTCACTGCGTTGGAAATCAAGATGTGTGCTGGCTCACCCCATTCTTTCACAAATACCTTCTTGAGCTACGGGAAGTACGATGGTACATCATATCCCAGAGTGTTAATTTTTAATGTCTTATGCATGTAATGGACTCAACTGTAATTATGAGTCCCACAGCACACAATTGCTACTGGCAGAATGGAAAAGACGACTGTGGGTCCATGTGGCTCCACAATTAGGGATTGAAACATTGATCATTTCCATTCCCAAAAGCAGTGAAAACAGCTGGATGAATTTAAAGCAAAAGCTCCAGTGGAAAGAGAAGTAGTTGAAAGCCAATAAACATTCCCCTGCAATCTATTAAATTCAGACTTTGCAGCATCATCCTACTGCATTGAATAAAACTCACTGAAACCTGGGCAGGGCAAAGTGGTTTGACAAGCCTATGCTCATGTCCAGAATAATTGAAGCGAATAAGCAGCGAGGCAGTGGTGCAGAGAGGAGTTAGCATAAAAAAATCTCAATGTTTTTTCTCAGTAGTGCTATTTTTAACTTACGGGTCCTTATTTCTTTCTTACATGAAATCTTGGAGCTGACAGCATCCTTTTCAGACTTGAAAATTAAAGGAAACTGTCTGAAAGAACAGTAGAGCTGGGGTTTTTAGGCCTAATCCTGTTGGCATATATTGGTGGGCAAATTCCTCCTCCCTTGATGAGCCCAAATTGACTTTACCGAACAGTGCAGGGCTCTTCCCTTCAGCAGCTTTAATGTAGGATAAGGCCCAGCATTCAAAATCCTGTGTCAGTAGAACACCTCCGGCTTTTGAGAGTATTGAGTAGAGGTGGAAGGGATTTTAGACAAATGATTCTCATTTTGTCCTGCCTCTGAAAGCAAGACTCCTATATTTCTGGTGTCACAGTAGATTATTTTGAAATCAGATTTTTATTTTCCTTTTAAAAGTGTGGTGGTCTTTTTTGGTTTGTTTTGGTTTTTTTGTTTCTTTTGTTTTGTGTGTAACTCATAAGGTACAGCTATGGAAACCATTGCAAAAGGAAAGTCAATCCCTGCTCTTCATTCACGTCACTGGCAATAGTTTCTCTGAATTCAGTGAGGCAAAATCACTCCTGTACTGTACTTAGCGCACTCAAGCTTAAATCAAATCCTAACGCTTTTTACTAGTGCAAGGAACATATTTAACAGACAGGAAAAAAATAAAATCCTTCTCTGTGACAGGAAATCAATTTAATCCATTTGTTGTTCGTTTGTTTTTTTTTTGCAGGCTTATATTTGGCACTCTTTACCCTGCATATTATTCTTACAAAGCCGTGAAATCAAAGGACATCAAAGAATATGTGAGTAATGAGGTTTGTGGCTGTGCTGCAGGGTTTGTTTTCTAAGACTGCTCCTCACCCCATTGTAAAGGTGTTGCCTGTATTCTGGGAAAGCTCGTAAACCAGTGCAAGGGGAAGACTGGCCTGAAGGTGGACTGGCTGATTGCTAGGCACAAGTCTCAAATAAAGAGACTTGGGTTTGTGCTTCTGACTCCTCTGCAGAGTTGATGTGCTCTTTGACAAATGTATGCTATTTCTCTGGTGGTGCGAACTATATACGGCTGACTTAAAAGGTTTTTGGCATCCAGAGCTTTGCGTGTTTTCCTTTGTTTCTGAAAAGCAGCTTAAATCAAAGCCTTTTCAAAAAGCCTTGAAGCTTTAGCTGCTCATTCAAAACAAGGATCAGAGGAGGCAACTCGAAGCACGTATGACTGAATCCTGAGACAGAAACATCTTTCCTTGTGGAACGACCTATTTACAGGCAGGTCTGGCAACTGGGTGTGCTGTTTTGTCCTTTTGCTGAAAAATCTTCCCTGGGCCCCAGTTTGTAAAGGCATATGGGGCCATCAGGGAAAGTGAAATGTGGGATAATCAAAACTACTTGGATGCTGTTGGGGTCCTGTAAGATTTGTAGTGCCCTTCTCAACCTGAGCTCTGTTAACTTCACTGAACTGGGATCAGCCTCCAGATCTTGACTCTTCAATCCTCTCAAGATCTCAGGGATAAGAAGTCCATTTTCTCCTCTGGGTAACAGCATAGATGGCTATCCCATTAAGTCCTTAGTGAAAGCTCAAACTGGGACTCACTGTGGTTGCTGAGATTTTTCTTTTCTGTCAGTCCCCACCTTCAGATAATGTTCTAAGATATTGTGAAAATCGTAAGTATTACAGAACATATCAGATACTTAAGGCAAAAATGTCCCTGCAGCCCTTGCACAGCCGTGCTTCTCAAGGTTTGTACACCCTTTCCCTGGAAATGCTGAAGACGTGTGTTAGCATCCCCAAGCACTGTCTGCCACTGATACTTAACGTTTCTGTAGTCCCTTTCTGGAAACTCTTTTGTTGAAGGATCGAATTCCTGTTGGAAATTCAATTGCAAAAGAGGAACTCTCATCAGACACATGGGGACATGGCCCAAATGTGGGAATAGCTGATCTAAGCCTGGTCTGCACTTACAGTTGTTTTTCAATTTAACACACCAGTTGTGGCAATACGCCCATTAGGGGTCTGATTTTAGAAGACAAAAAAATAAACTAATAATTTACACTGACACAGTACAAACTCTTCATGTACTAGTCAAAACTTATATCACAGTAGTTTATTTTTATTTTGCTTGGTAATAGTCATTTTGATAAATGGTGTTTTAGGCTGATTCAAGCCCATATGCACCAGGTCTTGGTTTGTGTTTAGAAGTTTTGCTGGCAGTAATGTCTAACTGACAGAACTGTGCTGGCAGTGGGGTTTTGAGAGTTGCAGTTATGTAAAAACTCTGGCAGAAGCTGCCCTGGGAAGACAATGCTGTCAGGCATTTGGCAGTGCCATTCTACAGCTGTAACACTAAATATAAATATACATATAAATCTACATATAAATCCCAGCAGAGCAGTTATATAGCTGTGACAAGTGCTCAGGGAATAACTTCAGTACCTGCAGGGAGATAGAGACTACAGGTACTATCCCCACTGCATCAGGGAGAAGATGGAGGAAGCCATTTCAGAGCTGGTGAGATCCAGACTTATTGCCACCTCCATCCTCCCTTCCCCAGGACAGCACCTGGTGTAGATATCCCTCTTGTACTGCCTTATTTTCAGCCTTCCTTTATTCTATTGCAATTATGCCAGCCTTAGGTAACATGCTCCAGTTCTCTAATTCATGTATTTTCATGGTTTTTACTTCCTTAAGCTTTCTAACATTCCAGCAAAGCTGCTTAGGGATCTCCATTTTCAAATATAGCTAATTAGACAACAAATTTCAGTTAAATTAACAACTTTTGTCTTACCATCTCTTTTCCTTTGGAGAGACAGATTCTTAAAGTTGTTTGAACTTTAAGTTTTACAATTTTGCAATGGAAAATAAATGTTGACAGAGAATAAAAGGTTTCTCTCTCATCTCTAACACTTGGAAATTACTTACATCATCTCTGTCGTGACAGTGCCACAGAAGAGGAGCACCACATCACTTGACAAAAATCACTGGATGTGCTGATGGCATATGACAAATATGTTGTTTCTTTGCAGCCCAAGAAGAACCAATACTACATCAGAGTGGTGTAGCTGTGCTTTTAAATGCTACTTAATACTCAGTGACAAAAATCCCCAGAATCTTGAATTATTCAAGATACTACAGTTTCCCTGACCAAGTCATGGTCCCCAAAGACTCCTTCTGTGTCTGTTGCTACCACTGCAAAGGAGACCATCCATAAATCACCCACCAAGCAGTCCACCCCACAGTGGAGTTACCATAGTTGAACACAGTGACAGCACAGCACATGGTTTCACTACCAGTGTGAGGTAAAATGCTCTCACCTAAGCCCCAAGCAATAAGCCGATTTGCTTGACCTTGTCACTGCAACGGGCTCAGGGTGTGGATGTGAGAAGGCACCGCTAATTCAGTAAGATTGTGCTCCTGAGCCCTGGATCATGGGATGAGCATTTACCTCTTTATCTCTTCCTGGTTAGTTTCCCCTGCCTGTGGATATTATATAAGTAATTACATTTAGTCTTAATTGTAGTTTGGCTAACACTCTAGTAGCATTAACCTTTGCTAAGATGAACCAAGTGAGATTTTTTTAATGCCCTGGATAGGGCTGTGGTCCTCTGCTGGCCAGTGGAGCTTCCTTTGTAGTGACAGTCAGGCTGCTCTTCTTTTCATGATACCAGTCCTAAAGGCCACAATCTTCGATCTGAAGGGCTTGTGTGGAAATCTGGTGTGTTATGTGCTGGGGTGCGAGGAGCTCTGGCATGTTCAGGTCCGTAGTAATTGTCAAATACATGGGGCGGGGGGGAAAAGAACCTTTTTTTTCTGTGAGAGTTATTCTGTGCAGTTGTGCTTGTGTGCAAGTTCAAGGCTCTTGGGGGGAAAATGAACTGGCTACTGTTTTTGTTTACCAGGTCAAATGGATGATGTACTGGATCATATTCGCACTCTTCACAACAGCGGAGACATTCACGGATATCTTTCTTTGCTGGTGAGCACCAGATGGGAGAGGGTCTTTGGCATGAGATGGAAGGAAAATGTAAATGTTTACAAGGGGAAAAAAGGGGTATAAAAGTGTGCTGCCTCCTGAACATGGGGTTAGCTTCAGGTGCATGGAGGTGTTTTGTCTGGAGGAAACATGCTTCCTTTCTCAGTGTTGTCATAGGAAAAGCAAGAAAGAAGATGGAACTGCTCAGTGATATCTCATTAGTGAGAAATCGTTACAGGAGTTTCAGTCCCTGCCTGTAAGAGAGAGATGCAGCTGATTGCCAAGTTGGATGCTTGCAGAGATCGTCACGTAAACAGCAGAAGTTTTAGCTGCAGGCACAGGTCTAGACTTACCTAGCTGTGTCTTACAGTAAATAATACACTGACTCTAGTGATCAAGCAGAAACAGCCCTGCAGCACAGGACTTTGTTTGTAGGTTGCTGCGTGGGTGGTTGTTCCTGGGATGTTTTGCCAGGCCCGTTCCTGGTTAGGCTGGGTTCACGGTTTATTGGAGGACAGTGACAGTCCATACTGATGTGGGCTCTGTAGTGCCAGTGGAAGGATTCCTGATGACCTCTGCCAGGGCGACAGCACATAAACGCACAATTATCAGATTCAGTTCCTTCAGTACGGATGCCCAAGTTTGGAAATGTTTGTTGCTTGGTTGCCCTTTTTAGTAAGGCCTTTCTAGTTGTTGTGGTTTAGGCCAGACTGGCTGATGACAGATGACAGATAGGTCTTATCACTCTGAGAATGAACAGTTTTTTGCACAATATGCTGTTAATTTCAGAGAGTTAGAAGAGGCTTAGCTAAAAAGTAAAATTACTGAACAGAAAGTTGGTTCTGTTCTACCTCAAACCAGGACATTAGTGGAAACCAATGAGAACAGTAGACTTCAGGATGAAAATTTAACTGTAGTGCATAGCCCTCACCTAAAGCCTGTTCCTGCGTAGCACTGCATGCCTCTAGTGAGTCCTCCAGACAAAGGGAATAGGGGGTACTTGGCAACATGTCAGATCTGTTGAAAAGGAGATAAAAGACATTATTGTCTCTCTATCTAATTTGCATGCAGAACTACTTCCACTGCGTTCATCTGGAGCTTTGTTATTTTGGAGGATGTATTATGTGGGTCTCTTGGGAGGACAGAGGGCTTGTCCAGCCTGTGAAATCAAGTGTGCTGTAGAGATCCTCAATGAGGTGGAAGACCAACGTGGCAAATCCATGCTCAGAGTAAAGCATCGTAGAGGCCCATTGAGTCAGACCTGGATGCTGTATGGCCCAGCTGGCTCAGTGACAGTGCTGGGCTAGCACAGCAGGAGTCTGTCTGGGTCCAGCTGGGATGGTGCACAGCCATCACAGGGTCTCTGTGCTGCTCTCGTCCTTGCCTACAAAGGGTAGCGTTGGTTCGTCACACTGCTGGCAGCAACATTCCTGTCAGCATGAGGATGCTGCTAGCTGGCCAGTCTTGAGCTCTAGACTTTGTCCTCCAGAAAAGAGTCTGGATAATTTAATCTCAAGAAGTCCCTGGCTTGTTGTTACAGCTAAAGCATGTCCTGTTGTTAGTTATTTGCAGTGCTACCTGAAAGCCAAAGTGTGGATCTGCACCTTTATCTTGCATGTTGCTTGGACAGCAAAGGTTCTTGTATTTCAGTTTCAGTCAGATAAGTGTTATCTTAAAAGCAGAAAGGCAGCGAAATGAAAAGTGCATAAATATATCAATGAAATACTGATTTACTGGTTTGCTCTTTGCTCCCTCGTAATAACTGTGGGTGCTATGAAGGCAGCATCTGTGCTGTTTGCATGTAGAAAGCTCCTCTTATCACACAGCAGAATCTCTTCTACACCGTTAAATAATGGCCCTGATAACTGAGTAAAGATTTACCCACATGCCTATTTGAGATGTGGAAAAGGTGAGTGAATGTGTTAGGTGTTTGGATTCTTTGGTAAGCAAAAGCTGCCCTAAGCTAGACTGGCCAGTCCCTTCCTGTGCTGAGCACCTCTAAGGGTAGTAGTTAAATTGGGAGTGGACATTAACAGCTTTTTTTCCTTCTAGGTTTCCATTCTACTATGAACTCAAAATAGCTTTTGTAGCTTGGCTGCTGTCTCCATACACAAAAGGCTCCAGCCTCCTGTACAGGAAATTTGTTCATCCAACGCTGTCTTCAAAAGAAAAGGTAATCACAGATGCCCAGGTCCTCTCTAAGTGGAGCAGATCAACAGTGTGTTTAGTCTAGCCCTCACATCACTCATTTTCATTGAAGGGCTGGGAGTCGCTGATTCTCTTCCTCTATAATTTGATCATCTCCTTTTGGTTGGTGTTTTGGTTTTTGTGATTGTGTGTTTTTAAATACGGGCATCTGTTCAGCGCACTCACACATATTAACTCATCTTTGTGCACTTGAGAAGCTGGGAGGGAGGGGGATAAAAATACCTCCTGAGCTGCTTTGTACGTACTGGCTGAATATAGCTGGAGTGCTGTGTTGTGGCTGGATGTAACGATTAGAGAAATGGGGTCTGGCAGCCAGGGCTCCTTAACTTTGTTCCCAGCTCTGCCTAAAACATCGTGCAGCAATGAGACAAATAGCTAGGCCTGTCTGAAAGGGGTTTAGTAAGCACTTGCCTGGTTGGGAGACGTATAGCATGCTGAAGTAAGGCATGTAGTATGTTGAGATCCTGGGTTGAGAAATATCTTGCTCAAATTCATGATGCTAATTTCCGGGGCGGGGTGGTGCTGGTGGTGGGGGTGTGTGTGGGCAGTGCTTTACGGCTTGGATCACAGGAGATTCCTGTGGCTGTGAATGGGGCATTTCCAGGCAGATCCATTTGGCCCATGCCAAATGGGCCAAGAATGGCTATCGGTCACAGATCAACATGCAGACTACTAAGAAATGAGTAACTGTTTCCCACATGGGCAACTATGGAAGTGAAAGATCTCTGTTTCGCCACAGGCAGTGCATGAACAATTGTATCTCAGTCCAGTCCAAGAAGGACAGTGAGGATCAGTCCCCTGTCTCTCTGCTTCCTGGGAACTTCTGCTTATGCTTCTCACAAGTAGTACTCGTGCATTTTGGGTTGCCATCTCTTATGTACTCGGAATAGGGAGGGGAATCACTAAACAGCCAGCAGCTTCTCGCAGCCTCCAGTTCCTACTAACCCAGCACATCCAGTAACTGAGTACTAGAAGTCATTGTCATCCATTATCATCCAGATCCCTGTGCCTTGAGGGAGGGAGGTTGCGGGCAGGAACTTTCATAACCATTTCACTGTATATTAAGCAGCATTGAAGCTCTGGGTCTACCAGTTCCGTGGGCATGTTGAAGCCAGATACTTCAGTGTTGTGCAGAGATATCTTGGATACTTCTGAGACCACCAGTCCTGTACCCAGGGCAGTACAGCTGCAGCTGCCCAGTGTCATAACACGATTCTTTTTAACTATGGGCCAATCCAATTTGTCTTTAGAGCATAGACTGCAAATGGCTCCTGACACACCCTGGTCCATTCTGCCCAGTTGGGTGTATCTGTCTGTCTTCCAGGTGGTGGTTGCACTGTGCAAGTGTATCCCAGCTCTGGGTCCCAGTCTTCCATTTGCAGAATAATGTTCCCAAAGCCTGCAATGGGAGTTACTGCTCCCCTGCAGACGTTTCCTCTTTGCAAATGTTGGCTGTGAACTTCTCTCTAGCCAAGGTGGAGGAAATGGAGGATGTCTGCCTCCATAAAAGATGACCTGGCTCTGCCAAGAGTTTGAGGCTGGAAGCACTCTGAATTGTCCTTCTTGTGCTTTTTTTTTGTGTGTGTGTTTTGTTTTGTTGTCTGCTGTGACAGGAGATTGATGACTGCCTCGTCCAAGCAAAAGACCGGAGCTACGATGCCCTTGTGCACTTTGGGAAGCGAGGGTTGAACGTCGCAGCCACGGCAGCCGTCATGGCCGCTTCAAAGGTAAAGGTGTGGGTCAGGATAGTGACATTAGCATCTCATTTGCATCCATCGCCAACAGCAGCCACAGTGCGGAGGGGGAGAGAGGTTGAGGAGAGGGATTCTCTCACTGGTTTTGATCATGCCTCCCAATTCCACATTCATCAGCTATGCAGGTGCCTCTTGGGATGAAGTAAGCGTGGTGCCTAGTGAACCTACAGGAAGTTGGAAATGAAGGATTAAGGCTAGGGTCTGCGTCAGGCCTCTGTTGAATTTTATATTTTCCATCAGTACCCAGGTGACAGCGTTGTTAATGCAATTCTGTTCATCACAGCCTGTGCTCTTTTTCACTGTCAAAACAGGAGCATGCTTCCATGAAAGACGCTGACATTAGGTGATCACAGTTAACACCCTGGCAGGGAAATATTTTTTTTTGGTCAGCACCTTCTGCAGTGAAGGGAAAAGCACCCCAGTTTTTCAATTGTTACGCTGAATTGTTGGGAAGTCTGGAGGATCTAGTGACCTATAATTTGGGTACTGACAGAAAGCAGATATGACCTGAAGTTCATGAAGGCTAAAAGTTTGTCTGCAAGGCTTACATATAACATCCCTGGTGTATAATTGTCTGGAGACATGTTTATGTAAGAGTGAATGGGAAGTGCTGTTAGTTGCTTTTGGACAACGAGTAGACATTGGATGAGTGGTCTCATCTGAGGAGGTGTATCCTGTATTCTGTTCCTGGCTTAGAGCCAGAACCAGCAAATAGCTGTTATCTCTGTTTCTTTGCTTGCATAAAAGCTGCAAGGACTTGATAACTGCATTTTGTGGTCCTGTTCTCTGGCCATGGATTATCATGGCTTAGGGTAGTTGTACACAGTGACTATACCCTTTGTGTTTTGGGGGCAAGACTTGTAGAAAAGATACGGCTTTCATGCAGTCAGATGCCTCTTGCAAAAGGACAGTGGAAACATATGGGCAAGGTGGGTACTGGTACTTGGAAAAATGAATGAACAGCAGTTGAAAGAAATTATTTTCCTCTGTCAAATGCTTTTCATATGACCTCAGGTACATCACTTTAGTATGTCTTTGCCTCACCTTGTGAAAAATGCATAAAACATCCTTAGGAGGCCAAATACCATAAAGCCTATAAAGCATGTTGAATGCAAGGTATTATAGAAGTGGGGAGCCCCTGGGGTGCACCATGCACATGTAGTATCACAAGGATATGCAAAAGCTATATCCTGTTCCAAAGAAAAACCCAAAATTGCCTCCCTTTTCCCTGACAAGCATTGTGCAGCCTGTGGCTGTCAGGTCTGACTCAGTTCTCCTGAACTGTTACTCTTTAGTGGGGAGGCTTTGTTAACGTGGGGACTGCTAGCTAATCCAAACCTGGACTGAAACCTGGGATAAATGTGGAGCCAAGGCAAAGCTGTGTATTATATGCCCAATGAAACAACATTTTTGTGATGCCTTCATGACACTTAACACTTTTACTGCTGCTATGTAAGCCTGAAGAAGTCGCACCATGGACATAAACAGGGCTCTGGGAATGCCTGTTTTGCAGCACTGCCTTTGGTCTGAGTCCCTTCCTACAAGGTGCTGCAGGCACTCTGTGCCAGAGCTGTCTTTAGGACAGGGTGAGAAACTGTTTGTGAATCACAAAGAAACTCTGGCTCCTGTTTGAGTAGCTCCTGAATATGAGAAGCTCAACAGTAGCCCAGGCCCACAGTGCCAACCTGTTCATCTCAGGACTGCAGCAGTGGTCTTCATCAGCTCTTCAACCTGAATGAACAGTCAGCACCTCAGTTTTTCTTCCCACTGTTCTGCTTTTCTGGTGTTTTTCTTAAGAATCTCACTGCCTTGAAGTGTGGGTCCAGTGGCAGTGGGAAGCTGGGTAGAACAGAGAAGAGTCTTCAGGGTACAAGGAAGCTGTTGTTTTGTTTGAGTTAATGAAGCTCCCCGTTCATTGCTGGAAGAAAGCAACTCTGTGCCATGTGTGGTATTGTTGTATGGCACATCTGCCAGCCTAACTTGAGAGAAAACAGTTAAGATATTGCAACCTGTAAACGAACCAGAAGAGTATTCCCTGCGTGATACTTTAGGAAGGTGGAAAATGATCATTGGTAAGATTGAGAGGTTGTTATTGGATTGATTGATTGAGAGACTGATTTTTATAACAAAGCAAGGACCGTTCGTGTCTTCGTTTCAACCTTGACATTTAAATTACCCTGAATATGTGCGGAAAAATAGGACTCCTGGCTTCTTCCACCACTTCAGCATGTGGCCTCCAGCAAGTTGCTGGCTTCTGCGTCCCTCAGGGTCCAGATGCAAGAGACAGGGTGAGCTGATCTGATAGCTCTCTTCCTCCAAAATGGGGTAATGCTCCTGCTTCCAGTGGGTTACTGTGCGCCAGCTCTTTGGACCTCCTCAGGTTATCTCTAATCAGAAAGCTAATCCAGAGAGAAAGAAATGTAATACTGTTTTTTTTGAGCCCACAAACGTGTCTTGAGTGCCTGAGCCAGCACAAGGGAAGGGACAGAACTGCATTGTGAGGAGTATCACCAGACAAATGGAAAGCAAGATCTTCCCTTCCTGGTTGTGGGAAGCAGACAGATTAGCTCTGCTGCTCGTGGAACCACACCCTTAATACATTTAGACTCTTCACAGTGTAATAGTCAGGAATGGTTAAAGCAGCTTCAGTCCCTTGCCCTTCTCAGACTGAATTTGTTGTCTTCCGGGCAGGGAGAGATGAATGGCTATGATTTACAGCCTGATGTGTTGCCATATAGAAGTGCTGAGCTGGGGTTCCTCAGCTATTTGGGATGTGAAGTGTGATGGGTCGGGTGTGGACGTGTCTCCATTTAGCTGTCCCTGCTGCTGTGAAGGGAACCGTTTCCAAGAGAGGAGCACTAAAGCAGGTAACGGGGTGGTAACAGCTTCTGTTGCCCTGTTTTTCAGCTGCTGTTAAATGTATGTCAACGCCCTTACTTGCTCACTTGAGAAGGAGCTTTAACAAAGCTAGATTATCCTGCATGAGAGAAGTTTAAATGTCTAATTATCTGGAAAACACTTTGAGCTGACAGATGCTAGACAAGACTGCAGTGCTGTCCTTAAGGGGAAGTTTCCAGGGAGGGAGGAAAGAGAATACTATTTCTAAGGCATATCCTGACTTTGCCAATGCGATGATTTAAGGGTATCTAGGTAGCCTGTGCTAAGTGTTGAGCGTAGATGGGAAACTGAGCCCTGAAAGGGTTCATTGGGTTTCAGCCTTTAAAGCATCGTGTTAAAATTGGAACCCATAGAAATGACCATGTATTCAGAAGCACTGACCTCCTGCAGCTCCCATGGAAAACATGGCTTTTACCAGCAAGTGAATGTGAGGATCTGTCGTATTTCCTGATTCATTTGGATTAATGGGTGAGGAAAAAATGCTTTTATATTAAGAAATCGACCCTCAGACTTGGCAAGTCAGCATCTTCTGGTGGCAGATACACAGTGAGATGTTGGGATGAAAGTGTGCTCTGTACAGACTTGTCTTCAGTAAATGATCTTAAATCTACAGGCTCCTGTACTTGGAGACATGTCTCCCACTGTGCATAGCCCTGTCCTCTCTTTCTGAGCTGTGGTAACAGATCTTCTTGTGCTCCCACAGGATCCATCATGATCTTTTGCCTTTTGTGAAAAGATCTTTGGGCAAGGCCCATCCTTTCATTCTTTTTATCCATCATGCAGCAAAATGCATCTAGTGCTCTGATTACCGTTTGTGTGTGACAGGCTGCTACTTATATATTTACCACAGGCTAAAATGCTGCAATCTGTGCACAGCCACACCTTCCTTATCTCTGATCCCCTGGCCCTTTCCCCTTTCTATCTTAAATAGCCTACAGTTTTAGTTAGCCAAGTACAGGCTTGCCTCCCTTCCCCTTCCTCCTGTTCCCTTGCCCTGCTCTGTTTTGTTTTGAAGCCACAGTTGTGCTAACACTGGCACAAACCTGTGCCAATTAATTTTACAGGCTGAGGAGCTGTCAGTGTCCCAAGTACCCTGAGTCTGCCCAGCTGGCTCGCTTGGGTGTTTTCTCTCTCTCCAGAGAGTCTATTTTTGATGCTCTCTAAGCAGACACAGCCTTGGATATCTGGTCTTATTACCCCTGCTAGGTGTTCAACACAGATCTTTTCCCTGCCCCCAGCAGCTTGAGTCCCCACAAAGAAGCATAATCTCATTTGGCGCTCTCTAATCCTGTCCTCATTGCTTGGTCATTCTGTCACACGCTGTGACTTCAAGTGGGTCAGTCCTAAGTGGTGGGATTAGATGACCGGGCAGTAAATCCTGCTGCTCTTTGTGTGTTTTCAATTAGTTCCAACTAGTTCATCATTCCTGCCCCTGAAGGGCCCTGGGCACTGACCAGCAGCTTCTTTCCAGCTCACCTTGGGGGAGGGAGAGGAGAAGCAGAAAAGGAGCATGCTTTTGTGTCAGAGCAGAAGGGGAGCGGCAGCAAGGCTGTTACAGCCCTAGCAGCGGGGCAGGTGCAAGGCCTTGGCCAGGCAGTGCAGCCATCAGATGAAGGCCTGGGCATAAGTTGGCTTTTCATTGGCACCAGTCAGGTTTCTAATGTGAGCAGCTGGGACGTGTGTGGCTGCAGTGAAGAGAGGTACCGATGTCTTGGAAGCAGCACCAGCCCCCTCCAGGACACTCATATGTACTCCCTTGCTGTCACCATGCTTCCAGCACTTTCTCATCCTCCCGCAGTCACCCTGAGCCTCCCACCACCTGCTGCCTTGTCCTCTCCCCAATCCCCAACCCTTCTACTCCCTGCATCTCTTCCCAAGACTCGGCCCAGCCTTGCCGTCGCCACCTCTGTCTCTACAATGCTCCCATCGCCAGTTTTACACTCTCCCCCAGCTTTCTGACCCTCTCCTTCAAGCTCCTGGGTTTCCCAGATCCTGTTTGCATGTATCCTTATTCCTCACCCTGAACAAACCAATTCTTCCAAACAGGCCAATGTCTTTCCCCACCCCCAAGACAAATCCTGCTCCCAACCTCTTAACCATCCCCAAGGTTCAGCCTCAACTCTGCTCTTCAAAGGAGAGCTGCAGAAAACATCCCACAGCCAACAGATCATTGTAACCCAGAGGTTTCTGACAATGTACCTTCCTCTGCCCTTCTTCTGCCCTCCTGTGTGTAGGACAGGGGCTGTGCACAGCAGCTGGTGCTGTGGCCCATTGTGTGCCCCTTGGTATAGCCCGCCTTTAGGAAGGGGAGTGGGGCACAGTGTGCAGCTGGCAGTGGGCGCAGCGCCTTGGCAGGAGATTATAAATGAGGTGGAGGGAGCAAGCATGCATGACTGGTGTTGATGAAAAGCCCGTTTGTGCCTAATAAGTCTGAGAAACTGTCCAGAAGCCTTTCATGAGTGGGGAAATATTGCTTGTGGTGCTGCCAGAGCTAACAATCACTGTGGTTATCAGTTAAAAAGACCAGGCATGCAGACGAATGCTGGAAGGTTTCAGTATGCGCATCCACCTCTTTTAACACTCAGGAGTGCAGTGTCAGCAGTTCCCAAACTGCTTCAGCTCGCAACCACCTGCCTAGTCCAGCATCGTCACTTCCATTTCCACCTTCAGGTTCACCATCCCCTGGGGGGTTGCAGCTCCACTACTTTAGAGCCCAAGAAATTTACTGGGGAGTCTTCCAGTGTATTTGCTGGTTTTTAAACCAGGGCACTAGAAGGGAAATGCTGGTGGTGATTTAGATTTTATCCTCTCTAGTCAAGCAGCATCTTTTAATTAATTTCTAGTATCTGGCTGGTATAGCCAGTGCAACTGCCTGAAAGTCAGTATTTAGATCCCTAATTTTGCATTAGAATTGAGACCTATTTACCGTGGGAGTTTGGAGCAGAAACTTGTTCAGGAGAGAGGTGCTGCCTTTTGTGGCCTGACAGTGAAGAACTGCACTTTTACTTGAATTGGGAAAGAGGGAGGCAGGGGGTGGGGAGCATCCTTCCCTTTAAGACGCTGGATAAAGCTTCTTTATAATGATTAGATCCCACTACTCAGAGGGAGAGTGTTTCTTTACTCACCAAACGGATCAGAGGACAGTTCTGTCGAGTCTGCTTAGTACCATATCTGTAATGGCCACATTGTGTGCCCTGGCCTGTAACATGGCCAAGAGCTGCAGAAGTCAGGAGTCATTTAGAGTACACAGTTTGAGAAACCTTTGGGGATCCATGTTATCTCAGAAGGGCTGAGCACGCTGCTTTTGAAAGTAGCTTCCTTTAAAGGATCTCCATTTGAGATCCCAAATCAAAGATCTTGTGGCTGAGCTATGTCACACCAGTAAGGAGAAGCAATGAATGGCTTTCTTGAAACATATGGTAGCGTGCCATGGATTGCAGAATTTTGTGAACTGTTCCTGTCATGGTGTGATGTGTCTTTCATTCTTAAATCTTTGAGAATCCGTTTTTCACAAATCAGTAAAAACCCAGCTACAATCCAGGTAGCTGTTTCCAGTTTGTCTCTCTTGCTGGCTCTTTCGTTGGTGTCTCCAAGAAGCAGACAATAGCCAGTGAATGCACAGGACAGCAGAACCAAACAATAAATTTATACAAAAAGACCAGGCTGGGGGAGACAATAACAAACAGTTCCCAGGAGAGGAAATGAACTGCACAAACAAAAAGGGTGGATGAAATTAAGTTTCCACCATCAACATTAACGTCAGCTGGTTTCCCCTTGATTCTTTAGTACTGTCTGACATCTCCAAACCAGGTAGCTGTTTCAGGCTAGGCACGGCACGCAGGCCCTGGCCACAAGGATATTGCTTGTAGTTTTTTGCGTTCATATGGTGGAAGAAGCAATTTCCTCCTTCACTCAGGCCTGTGCTCAGAGCATAAAGCCAATGGTTTTGTTCTTAGCAGGGCCTGCCCGCAGCCAGGCATGATACCCTTCTGCACGCAAACTCCCACTCGTTGCTGTGAGCAATTCCCCAGCATTACCCTACTTCTGAGAAGACCTGTGCGTCACCAGGACTAAAATGACTGCCACGTGTCCCTCACCTAATCCTGTGCCTAAATTAGTCATAAATGCACTCTCTTCTTAATGATCTTAAGTCTGGATTACAGAGGTGGCCAGACACTGGGGGTTTCTCCAGTGGGAAGCATCGGTCAAGTGCAAAGAGTGGAGTGACAGCCCATTGTGTTTATAATTTGCTTTACTCTTTGAACACACTTGCTAGGTAACACCCTGTCAGCTGGGGTTATGGAGTGGTTTCTCCATCTCTCTGGGAAAGCTGAGGAAGGGAGAACCTACGTTCAAAGGTGTAGTCCACAGGTGGGTGTCCCTGCTTTTTATGTGTATGTCAGTCCCTGCACATTGGTGCCAGTGTCATGCTTGCCTTGATTACTTATGCTTCAAATAGACCTTATTCTCAAAGCTTTTATGTGTGTTGCCACAATGGCTCTCTTTTTTCCCTTGATAGGTCTCTCAGCTACTTCATTTACACTTGTATTGGGACCAGAAAAAAGGGCAGGTAATCTGCTGAGTGCTTATACTAACTTCTAACTAATGTCTGCCTCCCCATTAGACTAGTTTGAACTGTTTTCAGCTGAGATTGGTCTGAGGCCAGATGCTGTCTGCTCCGCTTCCAGTGGGTAGATCCTGTGTGCTGAGCTTTAAAATCCTGTCTTTGATCTCATCAGCAAAATGCCTTCCAAGTCCTCTGCTGGCAATCAGAGAGACTCCAGCAGCCAGGCAGGGAGCTTTGTACATGGAAAACCCATCTAACTTAGGTTTTTGCTACTGCATTGGCCAAGCTGCTGTGTTTGCTCTTGCTTTCTCGCTAATGGATAAAGGGAGCCTCTCTCCCACTGCTGTCATCCCACTAGGATGACTGGGGTTGCAGTGGATCTAGTGAGGCCAGGACTTGGCTCAGAAGTGAAGATGCATCTCTGCAAGCATTTTCTGATAGGTGTGGTTGGGGAAGTCCTGCTGACACCATAGCAATAACTGACATCCTAGGAACATGCGCTACACCTTGTAGTAATGTCTGCAGGGTGGAGGCTGTAACATGCATGCAGACATGTCTGCTAGCATGGAGGAGAACTGCTAACCAAAGTGACAGCAAAAAGAGAGGAGGACATTAACAGATTTAGTATTGTGCTGGAAGTGTGGTGAGTGTGACTTAGTGTTCCCGTGCCTGTCCATTAACTACTGATCCTAAGATGCAAAAGGCCAGAAGGTGCCATCCTGTATTAACATTGATCATATTAAAAGCTTCTCTCTTATGACTTGACATTTTTTGGTTCCTGATTTGTGTCACTTCACCATGCTGTGTTACAGTTTCCACAGCTGCAAAGTGGAGTTTGTAGGTATTAGAAGTGTTTTGAAGCCTAAATAATGTCTACAGAATTCTTTCGGATTGTCAGACTGAAGTTTATATTTGTTTATATTTAGATATATAATATTTGTTTATATTTAGATCATATTTAATGTGACTACTATATAAATTACAGATTTTTCAATTATGTGCCTAATTTTATTTACCTAGAGTCTATGTAAAGCTACCTATATATCTGGACTATTTATAATGAATAATTCTATTGCATGTAAACCCAGTTTTTCCAGACTTCTAAATCCATCTCTCTCTAAAAAGTTTTACTTCAAATGTGAATGCAGAGATTAATTATAGAAAGGCAAAGTAATGAAGACAATTCTACCTGTTTCTGATGGAGTTCCTTTTAGAGTGCCCGACACAGTAATGACTTCAGATTTTGGAAAGGATCAAGATTTCTGACCCTTCCAAGCAAATATTGGTTGCATCAGTGCTTGTGCCCTAGGCCCACAGAGGTTAACGTTTGTTTCTGGAGATGATGATGTCTGCAACCTTAGAGGAAGGTACCATGCAGGTTAGCTGGCTTTGAAAGCTCGCTATTTTGATACTGTTTTGTCGTACTCTTTAAGGCAAAAATAAGGAGAGAATGCTCTAGATGTGGGGAAGTAGGGTATGCCTATACTACAGTTGCAATTTTGACTGAAGCAGGTAGAAATGTACCTAAACTAATCTTAGATTAGTTACTATGCCACATGGATGGGAACTTTAACTTCCCTTAGAATCACAGATGAGCTTCTCCAGCTTAAATGGCCGTGTCTTGATGGGTGATGCCCTAATACCATTGGTAGTAGTGTGAACCTAAATAAGGTTGATACCAAGTTACTGGGGGGTGATATTACTGTGTCCTTTGTAGGATTTGTCTTTTGTCCTATTCAATAGTACCAAGCCCTGCCCCAGCCTGGCCCTTCTCTGCTCCTGTAAAGAGATAACTGTCCCATGTATGGACCTAGTGAAGTTGGTGCGTCCTGGGAGAGGAAGAGGTGAAGAAAGTCTGAAGAGGTCTGCTTTCAGCTTGTGGCATACCTTCACCTCCGGGGTGAGCTTTCCTAGGGATAAGAAGATCAGATGAATTTGGGAGCAGGTACACTATAGTGAGCAGGGAACAGACACACACGTGCTCCCACTTGTTGCTACCAAAACCTCACCGTCTAGCAAAATCACTGTCTACTGGATTAGAAATGCCATGCTCACAGGGATGGTCTGTGTCCTAGGAGAAGCAGGATGAGGTAGAAGTTGGGTCTAGACAGTCGTGTGCCCAGGGAGAGTAAGGGTCAGTCTTCCAGCACCGCTTCATGCTTGTGTCCTCCTGCAGGGGACGAAGTCCCCAACATACCTGCACAATCATCCTGACAGGGCAGTTTGGTGTTCTGTGAGGGGAGAGAGAGAGGTGGTGTCGTCCATAGTCCTACAGCCCTTCCCATTTTCAAAAGTTTTATAATACCACCATGCTGTTTTGCTGCTGACACGATGAAATGTTGTTATCACAGTGACTGTCATAATATTACTGCAGTCACACCCTGTAGAATAAAACTAGCCCAGATCCGTGTCAACATGCTGCAAGCACACCCCTGGCCTGCAGCACAGACATAACTTCAAGACTTGGATCTTCTCTCTGTGCAGACACACGGTGTGCTGAAATTTCTAGGACATCTCCTATGTCTTTAGCAGTTGGAATAGCATCTGTATGTTCATGGCCAAGACTGTAAACAAAAATCCCCAAAACAGCAGCTCTTCATCTTCCACACAACTGCTTTAACTAAACACGGCCCAAGATGTGTGCTGTGTTAAATCTATTGTATTGTGAAATAAAGCTATTAACTTTTTTTTTCCTTTTGTTAATAAATGATAAGATTTATTGTGGAATAATATGTGTCACAGCTGGATAAAGTCTTTATTGCTAAAACATATAACAATGGTGCAAACTTTCACAGTGCTGGCTTTTCACATGTTTGTGATTTCACATACAGCAGCTGTTTATCTGATGGGGAAATTAAGGTTGGTAACAACATTTTCCATTTCACTCTGAAACCATCCTGATTCTGTTGTTATCATAATTTCTGTCATGTTTCTATTTGGGGTCAGGTAGAAATATGGCAACTGGGAAAAAATTGTGAGTGTTATGTTGTGCCCTAGGAGCAACTAAATCAAGTTTATCCCTACAAAGACCAAAGGTACAAAAATTTGAAAAAAGAAAAAAAAAGAAATGGAAGGAAAGTCAGCAGCCTTTCACACGTGTTCACTGTCCTCACTCAGCCTAAGCCTTTGCTATCCCTGCCATTTCTGAGATTTGGACAAACTGTTTCATGGAATGGTAGAACAGTAACATTTTGTTATTATCATAGAATGGAATCATAGAATGGTTCAGGTTGGAAGAGACCTTAAAGATCATCTGGTTCCAACCCCCCTGCCGTGGGCAGGGACACCTCCCACTAGACCAGGCTCCTCAAAGCCCCATCCAGCCTGGCCTTGAACACTTCCAGGGATGGGGCATCCACAACTTCTGTGGGCAGCCTGTGCCAGTGTCTCACCACCCTCACAGGAAAGAATTTCTTCCTAATGTCTAATCTAAATCTACCCTCCTTCAGTTTAAAACTGTTACCCCTCATCCTATTGCTCCACTCCCTGATAAAGAGTCCTTCCCCATCTTTCCTGTAGGCCCCCTTTAGGTACTGGAAGGCCGCTATAAGGCCTCCCTGGAGCCTTCTCTTCTCCAGGCTGAACAGCCCCAACTCTCTCAGCCTGTCCTCATAGCACAGGTGCTCCAGCCCTCTGAGCATCTTTGTGGCCCTCTGCAGCACCCATTCCAACAGGCCCATGTCCTTCTTGTGCTGAGTGAATGATCTGTGTGATGAGCAACATTTATCTTTGCTGTTATAAACTTAGGTTAAATTAAAGCAAAAATCAAGAAAATATAATTTTTATTTTTTTTTCTTGGAGAAAGTTAAAGTTGTTTAGCACAGCCGCTGTGACTGTGTGTTTAAGGCTGTGGTCGTGTATTATATGCTAATGTAACTGACTCACAGGTGACAGGCACATATCAGGCCCTTGTTGTTTCAAAGTTGTCTCTGGGGCCTTTGATCATTATATGCCTCTACATCACAAGTTTGCAATACAAGAATATTAATGTATCTTCCTCATTTTCAATGCAAAAGGGTGTGTCAGTGTCCTATTCCCTTCCAGGTTGGTCTGACACATGAATCTCGTCTCTAATCTGACTCATGCCCACATCCATCAATTGCTCGCTGGAATGAAATGGTATTTGGGTTAGCTGGCTGAGCAGAGCGGCTGGGAGGAGGTTAAAAGCTTGAGCACTGCTGACACTTGAGCTGGTGGTGCGGGAGGAATACAGCACTCAGGTTACAACAGCTCATCAATTGCTAACTCTCCGGATTTGCTGATCCAGTCGTTCTGCAACAGCAAAATATTATTTTGTGGTCTGATTTCTCTCAGCTTGCTCTCGCTAGGGATCTGTCTGTTGTAGTCAAACTGCAGGGTAGGACGTCTTGTGTTAGCTTTAAACCAGTTACTGAGAACAGGGGGGCAGTGCAGGAATTCAGTGCAAGATACAAAACCCACCTAGAACTGCACTGCACTGAGTTTTGAGCAGATGACATCACACCCAGCTAACCAGTCATGCAAGGAAATTTCAGTATGCTAGCCCAGTGACAGTTGCATTCATAGGCTGCAGAGTAGATGTACCTTAGACTGGCCTAAGAAGAAAAACTTGAGATGCCTGTTGGAGTGAGAACATGTCCCAAGAGTGGCTCAGCCACTGGCAGGAAAGTAGACAAAATTCAGGCATCAACTTTTGTGGCAGATTGCAGAGTGAGATGGGAGAGGTGAGATTTTAACAAAACATCAACTCTATGGAATCCACTGGCAAGCATATAAAATAAGCAAAATAAAGTATCTTGGTATACCAGCAAAAAAGCCTCATCCATTTAAAATACTTTCAAAAGTAGAACAGGCTAATGAGAAAGAGCAAAGTAGGTCTGCAGGAAGAGCATGGTGGGTGTGTGGAAACTCTTCTGTAATAGCCTGCAAAAAAGCTAGATGCAAAATGCTGCCAAACACAAAATACATAGAGAGATCTTAAGAAACCAAAGATTCAGTAAACTAAAGAGAAAAATCGAGATAAGCTTCCTGGCTAGCTCCACCAGGTGACTTTTTAGGATGTTGGGTAATGGTAGGACTAGGGGGAATGAATTAAAACTAGAGATGGGTCAATTCAGAATGGATGTTAGGAAGAAGTTCTTCACCATGAGTGTGGTGAGACACTGGAGCAGGTTGCCCAGAGAGGTGGTGGAAGCCCCATCCCTGGAAGTTTTTAAGGCCAGGCTGGATGGGGCTCTGAGCAACCTGATCTAGTGGGAGGTATCCCTTCCTGTGGCAGGGGGGGTGGAACTAGATGATCTTTAAGGTCCCTTCCAACCCTGACAATTCTATGATTCTGTGACTCTGCCTTACGAAGGACAGATCAATTTTATTTTTCTTACATGATGCGTATTTCTACTGATGATGCTTTGGGACAGCATTGAAGAAGTTATCATCGTGTGCTGTTTGCTTCTTGCCGATGCAGAAAAATGCTGTAGTCCAGGATGTATAGCCTGCCTGTGGTTAAGTTGATGTGCTATGGAGTTGAGAAGGAAGTTTGAACCCTTACAGGATTTTTCCTGTATAAAAAGCTTCAGGCTGAAAAGTTGGGAGATTACTGATCAAGCAGTTTTCTTGAATGTAGAAAGCGCAAGCTGTCACAGTGGCTGTAGTTATAAGCACCTGATGCCTTGTCTATTTATGATCCCTAAAAGTAAGGTGCTAATGAATTTGTATGGGGTACAGGCACTGATATTTCCATTACTCTGCATGTGAAATTTCTGCAGTGATGTTGGTAAATCGGTACTGGTAGGTAAATTAATGCTTTGCCTTCCCAATGTATCGATACCAGTGCACTAGGGGACAGGCAGTGTTGCCTAACTGCTTCAGCAAGGAATGTGTCCAGTCTTGCCTTTGATTGTAGATGGTCAGGGTGAGTCCTTTCTCTGTGCCATGCCAGCACCAGAGCGCACTCTCCACTGGCCCCTCACCTGCACCTTGGTTTTGTAGGAAGGATACTCAAATGTGCAGCCCAGAAGGGAGCAGTGATGTGTTCTGGTCCAGACCCAACCTAGAGACCTCTGGCAGTGTTCAGGCTATGCTTCCACTTATGTATTGCTTTGTCAAATACAAGTCTAAATGAAGGTGGTGTGTGAATTGCTATGGTGCGCCTTATCTCTTTTGTTAAACAGGGCAATAGTTATTGTTACTTGCCATCTTCCTGATTTCACCCCTGTCGAAGCATCCGTTGAATTTTTCCTAATTTGCACTAGCAGAAATGATTTTAGAATCAGGCTTTATATGTTTAATTCAGTTTTTTTTTGAAGACTATATGCTATGAAGTATCTTTTAGACCCTCCACCGGTCAACAAAATCTTAAAACCTAAATGTACGTTTTATCAGTTATGTTATTTATATTCTTGATGTCACTTAATATAGCCAATAGAGAAGGATAGATAGGTTCTGTATTGATTGTATTTTCTGGCATTCTTACTTTATGGCAGTGGTGTAGTATGATGGTTACAGAATTCAGAAAGAGGTATACTCTTTCTATATATATATAGAGAGAGAGAGTCAACTTTTTGATGGGATATCATTTTAATGAAAGGTGTCTTTTAACTGACCCATCCTTTACAAAGAACAGCTACATTCCTTTCACCAAGAATGTGCATGTTGCCTGATTGAGAGCTGGTCTAAAAAGAAAGAAAAATGTTGTGTTAGTTTATTTCTTCTTTAAGCTGCATGAAAAAAAGGCACTGGAATATTTCTTTGCATTTAACAATAACTTTTTATTACTTTAAAATGTCAAATTTTCTGTGCTCTAGAAATTCTGTGTATGACTGAGAACAGCTGGGTGAATATCATCATAGATGATTAAAAGAGAGTTATTTTGATGCAGACTAGTTAATTGTGTTTCTGAAGCCAAGCACCTATGTGACTCAGATCCTAGTAAAGAAAAGTACCTACTAGACAGATACAACAACATCCTGCTCCTTCAGATGTGGCCAAGGCCGCTCTGAGCTCAGAGGACTACATTGAAGTATCAGAGATGCGTGCTGTCAAAAGTCTGAATGACTTTGTGCGTAGAAGTGGTTACAAAGGAAGGGCAAAGAGGGAAATGACACTTTTAACAACTCATTTTTGTCCTCTCTAGGTTACTGGACCAGAAAATTTTTTCTCTTGCTACTGTCCTGATGGATTTCAATGAACTGGGCAGGAGAAATGCACTGTGGAATCTAACTTTTATGTGTGTTGTTTACTTGCTTGTTTAACTAGGGACAGGGGGCCCTGTCTGAGAGACTAAGGAGCTTTAGCATGCAGGATCTCTCGACGATTCGTGGAGACAGCAGCAGCACTGTCCCTCCTTCGGTCACTGTACGAACAAGTAGCAAACAGAGCCAGCCAAAAACATCCAGAAGTGCATCGGAAGGCACTGGCAGCTCAGGTAAGTGCCAGTGTTATTTTCAGTATTGTGTTGTCTGGAATATCACACAGCTGAATGAAGTCATGCAGTTGGCAGGAATATATAGAAACAGACATTGCAGGCAGCGCATACCAGAATTCACAGGACACAGACACGCTGTTGAGTCTCTTGGCATTGAAGCGAGAAAACAGTGTCATCGTTTGATGGTTACTATTCCTGGCTAGTACCAAGGACTGGACTTGAGCATTTAAGGGAGGCAGCATCAGTCCTTGCAACTTGAGTTGAAAAGTCAGGCTGCAAGCTGTTGTGGGTTTTCAGTGAGAGGGGCTAATGCAAGTGCAAAAAGCGGGGATAAGAACACACAGTAGTGGGTAAGGGACATTATTATCAAAGCCTCTCTCTCTTATGTTATCTAAACATAAATGTGAGTTCTAATGGATATCTGGTTTGAATTAGGCCCACTTGTGCTTCTTCTGAACTGTACGGTGGCTGTTACAACACTTGACAGTTGTAGTTTCAGAACTTTATCACTGATAAAACGTACTGAGAAATAAAACCCATATAAAGCACTCCTAGAAGCAGAGACCAAGATCTGACGACTGTTTACAATATGAAGGATGTCTGCATAAGCGCAGTTATGGAAAACAAGTCTCTCTGAAGGGCAGTGGTTTGCTTTCAAATTCTGAAAGGGTGAAGAGAAGAAACATCATGGTGGGAATAAGATCCATTCCTGAGCATTTAGTTACAAAAACTTATTTCAAGCTTGGTTAAAGAAATCTTTGTGAGCCCAGATCTGAAACATTTAATTGGAGGCAATTTTTCAGATTAGATCTCAAAAATTGAGATATGGAGGGTTATCCCAATCAGGGGGTTTCAGATGGCTTCTGGGATTCCCGAACACCTCCAAAGATCATGCAACTCAACTGCTGTGATGAGAAGCCACAGAAAGTTGCAGGCGTGTTGCACATGGTAGCTTGTGAAACCATATGCTGGCAGGTTTGAAATTCAGCAGTTTCAGCGTGTGTGTGTTGAGTTCTGTGCAAATATTCACTGTGTTTCAAGCCTGTGTAGATTGCTACCCCTTTTAGTTTGCTTTTGTTTTGGAATGTGTTAGAAATGTCTTGTCTCATCCTTCCTAAAGAGTATCCTTCAAGCCCTTTACAAATTCTGAGAATTATGGCTTGTTTATTTCTTTTTAGCATCATCTGTTGGATAAATTCTATTCACAGGTACACTGAAATAGCTAATATTGGTGCACAGTGGTTTTATTCTGATGTTTATGTAAGGTTTTGTATACGCTTCTCTTGATGTAATCAATCTGAAAGTAAAGTGTTCACACACAGAATATAAAACTCTTACTCAAAAAAAAAAAAAATCATTTATCATTTGGACCAAAACAACAAATGTCATGCATAAAGCATAATTTAGTTATCTTAATTCCATGTTGTGTAGAGCAGCCTTTGTAGTTTTGTTTTTAAGGCAGCAAACTCAGCTCACCTGGCCATAAACCCCTGTCTTAACACACAAAAGTTTTTGATTTTGATCTGGTTTCATATTGATATTGTACAAGGATCTCTCAAAATGAATCTCTGGAAAATGGAATTGTTCATAAACTTTTCAAACTGACCATAGAGTTTGTCACAAATTTTTGGATCAGAGTAATCTGAGGTTTTGGTTTTAATTCTTCTTTCAATGAAAACAACACAAATTTGCAAAAACTGCCAGGACCTTTAGCTGTCTCATCTCACTTAGTGATTTCATTGAGGTCCCTGATCTAGGATCCTGCTTGCAGGCCCCTTCTCCATCCACAGACAATATGGAGAAGCACATCCAGAGGGTGATTTCACTCACAGGTGGTGGTATCATGCTGTGTGGAAGACTATGACCGCAGTTTTGCTCTCACTTTTAATCAGATTAAGTGAAAGAAGTGGTCCTGGTCTCTCCAGTCCTTGTGTTTTTTGTGAGCACAATTACATATGTAGTCAGAATGTCTAGAGGGTCGAATTGATCAGTCATGACTATCTCATGTGTGAACGGAAGAGAGTGATCTATCAGCAAGACTGTATCACATCAGGGACATATTCAGCGTGAGATGACACTGTTCTAGGCACACCAAGCCCAGACATAGTCCATCACTCCACTTTCCATATTTGTTTAGTTGGACTGTTGCACATAAGCAAGGGGCAGAAAGAATATGCTACTGCCTATTAGTATGCTATACACATGTAATATATACATATATGAGTATGTGCATGAGCAGTCACTACAGAACAGCTGACACACAGCTCTTTTTCCTGTCCCAAAGCCCTTAGATAACACAAATGTCCATGTCAGCAGCCTCCACTGTCTCACAGAAACATCAGACTTCTCTTTATATTCCTGTTTTAGAGATAATGAGATATCCCAGACTATCTGTTTGACATGAGGATGACTCAGCCGAAGACCTCACCTTTCTTGTAAAATGTCTTTCTAACCAGCTGTTAGAAAGCCTGATAGCAGTAGCTTGGATACACAAAATGACTTTAAGAACATTAATAGAGAACCTGGCTGGGGCTGTAAACATTGTACCCTTGGTCTGAGTAGAAATCCTGCTTTATGAAGACTTTTAGGGAAGGCTTGAAGGAATGGGTCCTGTGTCTGCAGAAGAAGCAGTGTGATGGTTAGGAGGCAAGACTGTGAGTTAGGACACATGAATTCACACCCCACTTTATTGCAAAATACTGGTATGACCTGGAGTGAAGCTTTGTTCCTCCGTGTGTCTGTAAAACAGAACAAATTGTACTTTCCAGGTCCTGAAAGCTGTATGTGGTAGAAGGTGCTTGTGTATTTTGAGGTCAATACCTTAGAAGATTTCTTATGTGGCTTTCCAGTGCACCTCACTTGAGTGACTATAACATGTAAAATACCTGTGGAAAAGTCCTGTCTGTGGGTTGATCCCAGTTTTGCAAGAAGGTTTCTGTTTGTAGTAACAGCACTCTATCTTGCTACTACTTCTGAGAAGTTTCTGGACAACTGGAATGTCCCTTTTTATATTTTCCCTTCTTTTATTCTGTCCTCTGTTTCCCAGTCCCGGCATCTGAGAAGCTGCATGTGTGTGTGCTGGGATCTTGACGACTTGCTGATCTGGGTGCCACTCTTTTAGCCCCTCCTCTGCCATTTGTTCATTCAGGTGCTTCCACCCATTTCCCTACATCTTCCATCCATACCAACCTATTAGATTTCTCTGCAAGTGCAGCTCTCAAAGCCACTGCCTGAATTTACAAATGATCAGTAACTGTGGTAGGGACAGGAACCTGAAGCGTTATTTTGACTGGATGTGTTGAGGAGTGCTGCTGACCGTGGGGTTTGCCTGGGGAAGGGGGCATTGCTAGGCCACAGCCAACCTTATGGGTGGAAAAGCCAAGCACTGCTGTAGCATTTGTAAGCCTTTTCGCTTCGGGACTGGCATCCCCATGTCTGGGACTGTGTGTAAGCATCACTCAGTCCTACGGGGGTCACAGTCTTTGATGAAGGAGTACCTACACAGATTGCCTATGGAAGTACCTAAAGAGGGCTTACAGGAAGGACGGGGAGGGACTCTTTATCAGGGAGTGTAATGATAGGACGAGGGGTAATGGTTTCAAACTGAAGGAGGGTAAATTTAGATTGGATATTAGGAATAAATACTGTGAGGGTGGTGAGGCAGTAGAACAGGTTGTCCAGGGAGGTTGTGGATGCCCCATCCCTGGAATTGTTCAAGGCCAGGCTGGATGAAGCTTTGAGCAACCTGGAGGTGTCCCTGCCCATGGCAGGGGGGTTGGAACTAGATGATCTTTAAGGTGCCTTCCAACCCGAACCATTCTATGATTCTATGATTTCTCTTCTATGGCGGTCTGGGATGTACAAAGGTTGAAGAATTAGTTTTGCATCTAGCACAGGCTCCTAATTTTCTCAACAGGAGAGACAGCCACATCAAAGAGAGAATAGCAGCCTTAGATAATGAGATGTCAAGTGCTACCCTCAGGTGATGGAACAGCCTAGCTATGATCACTGAAGCTGTCCAGTAGTAAAGAGCTGTGGACTCAGGAAGAAATCCTGAGTTTGATCCAGATTAAAAATACTTTCCTGTACTGTTTTTGAGGAATTATTTTTAACTCAGACGGATTTGCTGGTCCACCTTACTGGGAGCCTCCAAAATAACTGTTTTGGAAGACCTTTGGGGAGATGTGTTTTGAGATCAAGAGGCCAGGAACTGGAAGCTCCTCAAGCCAGCTTTGCTATTGAACAAATGGTGTGTGGAAGCACACCCTTGCTTACAACAGTGAGGCAAAGACAAGAGATGGCTCTTTAGGTTACAGGATTTTAGATGGATCCCATTCCCTGAGCAATGAAAACACAGCCAGATCTGGTGTGGAACTTGTTGCTAGTTCCAGTCCTCTTGTGTGACTGTGTTTAAGAGCAGATATATCTGAAAGAAAGTGATTTGGAAAGACAAGGGGGATGGAGAGACGTCTGTTGTCTTCCCTCATAGATGAGACTGCTGAAACTCAAGTTTGTCGGTATGAAACCCCCCACTCCCCCTGCGAGCACCAGGGGTGGTTCAGGTTATGGTTTCACATCTCTTGGGCATGTTTCCAAGCCCACTGAAACCTGTGAAAAGACTATTCTGACACTGGTGGGCTTTGGCTGTGGCCAAAATCTGGCTGCAGGACCACGCTATACTCAGTCTACGTTAAATAACCACTCAGCTTGTTTCATTTCCATTGTTGTTATTTTTGTGATGTGACTGGTGCTGGTTAAATGGATTTGTGACTCTCTGAATCCCCTCTTGACACAAAGCACCGTGTGAAGAGCTTGGCATTTAGTTAGTAACAACCACATGCAGACACAGCAAAGGTTTATTTTTGCCTGCTCAAGAGTGTATTATGTATTATGAAGGCAAGAAATAGAATATGCAGGAGCTGCCTTTGAGATAAGGGGAATTACTCCTCCTTTTCCTCTACCTTTTGCTGCTTTTTTTTTTNTCCTTTTTTCTTTTCCTTTTTGTTTTTTTTTTTTTTTTTTTTTTTTTTTGCCTCTGCCCTTTGCTGTCTTTGCTGCCTTTCAATGGTATCTGCTATATGGTGAGCTGTCCTGCTTATGCAGATGGCCTTCCACAGCAGGACTGCTCGGTGTATAGTGGGCTCCAGGTGCTCCAGTTGTTTTCACACCCATCCTACAAAAAGACCCTTGTGCTCCTCCTTACATCCAGTCAAAAGCCATACGCAGATGACATGAAGGGGCAAAGTCTGTGTCATGGTTTAGGCTCTCAAACCAGAACAGGCTGCTTTTGTCAGGATTTGTGTGTGTCTGCTGACCCCGCCTCGCAGCACATTATGTGAGGCATTGCCACTGCTCCTGTGAAGCACGTGCACGCCTTCCTTTGATATACACTGAGGAAACATGATGATTGCTCTTCCTCCACATAGCAGGCCCATCACCTCTCCTCTTTATCTGATCTTTCACTTTGCTCTTAGTTCAGCGTTTGTCGATTTAGTGTCCTGGTACCCTGATTATAGCCTGTGATATTTTAGCTTCAATGCATGTTCCAACCTGTGCTTCTTCCACAGGCAGATCTGCCCCTTTTCCTTTGGGAACTGTAAATGTCACATGGCTGCTGTTATGGAAAACTGGAAGCTCCAGAACAACATTTCCAAATATTTTTCAAGGCAGTCTGTTGTTCTGGCAAATGTCCAGTGACAATCCACATACAGACGTGTCTTTATTAACAACTGGGGGCTTTTGCACTTCTTAACCTTACAGTATTGCCTTAAAAGCATCCTGGACAGTGCAGATAAAACTTGTTCCCTTGTGATGACTGGTGAGTGACAGATGTGACTTGAGGAGTGGGATATTGGCCACTGTGTCACATAGCTCAATCCCATAGCTGATGCAAACATGTCTCACAGTTGCTGATGTCAGTGGAAACCTCCAGTGTGGGCTGGGTACTGGAGGCCAGCCTTGCTTTTGGGTGAGTCAATGGGACATACCTCAGCAGCAGCAGATTTGTGTTGTATCATGGGATGGTCAGTGTCCAGAGCTGACGCTGTCTGGGCCAGAGGATCACATATTACGGAGCCACCCTCTGTATTGCCCAGACTGAGTGTCCTTCCTGCTTAAGCTTACCCCAGGCAGAGATCATTCTCAGATGAAATGATTTCAAAGCAGAAATACAGAGTGTGCTATCTGATACTCTCCATTCCTCTGTGCAGGAGAGAGTCAAGGCTGTTTCTTGGTTTTGCGCTTAGGCGCTGAAGGCTTTGCAGGACAGAACAAATGTGGGGGAATATCAGTATTCAGGATATGTCTGGATAGCTCAGTGCCCACCAACCAGAAAAACTCCAGAAAGATGTGTGAGAAAACCCGTATATATATGTTGTATGAGCTCTCAGAGAATAAACCGTCATAAAACTGTGATGGGCTACCTTCTGATCTGAAGCCACAGCATATCTCTTGAGGTTGATTTAGACTCATCTCTTTTATACAAAGGCCATAGTTTCACAGCAGTATCCAGCCAATGTGAGCCAGCACTCCTGTTGAAAGGGTGTGACCCAACTGCTTGCTTCTGCCTCATACCATCCTTTCCCTTGGACATGTTTAAATCTTATTGAAATATGCTGACCCCAGCCAGGGAGCTGGTTTGAGTTAAATGCTGTTCCTTGCTTCCCAGTTGCTCTTGACTTGGGTCAGATCTTCAAGCTCATAGAGAGCAGCAACACAGACATCAGCAATGGGACAAGGATGGTGGAGGCCAGAGTGCAAGGGGCAATGGGACATCTGTTTTCAGCAGCAGCACTGGTTTATGCTGGTTTAAAATGACTGTGAAACTGTGGAAGAACTTTCAGTGTCTACAATGCAGAATAATTATGACCAAAGAAATCACACAGAGCTCAAACTTTTTTTTTCATCAAAAGCTTTTTTTTTTTCCCTTGGAGTCATTGATGCCACTGTGAGAATTAAATTGGAAGGCTCAAACTGTAAATTATTTCTGGGCTGTTTCCTGGAACACAAGCTATCCACAAGATGAAGCTGTTAAGGTCACACTTTTATGAACAGCTGTGAATCACCTGCATTTGCACTGAAGGGTGCAATGCAGTTCCCTTGGTTGCCTTCATTCTTACGGCAGTTCCACCAAAATATAACTCCTGCAGGACTCCTCAGCACATTGCTGATTTAGGAAGAGAAGGGATCTGTGGATAGTTTTCCTTAGAAGCTGCATGAATGGCTGCACCAGTGCTTGTAGAAGTCTAAATCTACCAAAAAATCCAGGCATGTAGCAATACAAATCCCAGTATTGCACCCTGTGTTTATTATCGTGCAGCTTTTTGCACTGTGTTACCCATTGCTTATCCACGCTCCTGGGTCCCTCTAGTCAGGAGTTATTTCTGTTTACTGATCTGAGAACAGAGCCAGGGAGCTGTATGTAATCCCAGCCTTAACACCCATTAGGCACACAGCCTGGGGTGAGGCGCATCCCTGGATCTGTGCTCTGTGCTGGTGAATAGAAACGATCATCTCTCTATGCATATGGGGGCCATGAAGTCCACATCAAAATGATGTCAAGTGTTTTCTGAGAGGTAGTAGCTTAGCCTGATGAGTTTCTAATGCTCAGCTCCTCTTTCAGTGTGCACGTGTTGCTCGGTATGCCGACTCCTCAGAGGTGAGTGCTGGATTTCCTGCGCCCTGATACCCATGCATCCCTTTTGGGTATAGCTGTGTTCCCCAGCCTGGCTTGCTCCTGCTGCTCTTACTCACTGGGTTTCCTAACACCAGAGAAACAAACCAGGGGAAGGCCAGGCTGCAAGGGATTTTTTGAGCTGTGTGTGTGCTGATGGCAAGTATTGCGGTGCTTCTCACCTTACTGACCTGTGTTACCCAAGGCTGGGGAGTGTTTCTGTGGAGAAAAACCTCAGTCCTTTCTGTTCTAGAGGATGTGCCACTGTCCTTGCTGCACCAGTTTAATTTACCAACCCCATATCCCCCAGTGCTAGTGTAAGACCACTGGGAACGCAGCAAGAGGAAACCTCCCTCAGTCCCAGCCCTGTTTTGCTGTGTTCCCTGAGGACTGGCAAGTGTTTCTCTCTTGGTGGAGAGGACATTTGTGTTTGGGACGAGCAGTGTAAATAACAGAGACCAGTAGCAGACCCTGGTACGATGAAATAGGATTGAACAGACCATCCCTGCTTCAGTCTGTGCTAGAGCCGTTTTTGAAGAACGTCCCACTGTCCCCAGCGTGTCTTCTGTTTACAAACTTAATAGTGTAGTGAACGGTTTAGCTGCCGGTGGTCTTTTCACTGCTGCGCCAGTCAGCTTGGTTGCTAAGAGCTGAGCTGTATGACTTCTGCGTTTTGTCCCAGTGGCAGATGAAAGGAGGGGGAGGCCTCTGATTTGGGCATGTTAGAGGATGGGGCTGCCAAGCAGCTTGTCTAGGGAGAAAGAAGAAATCCAGACTGGCAGCATCTCACGTTGGTGGAAGCAAAATACTTTCATAACGCCTTTATTCCTCATCTCATGTGCTTCTTGTTTATTTTGCACACTGCAATCAGCCTGGGGACGGCAGCAGAGGGACTGAAGGATGACAGTGCTGCCACCGTGCTGCTGGCTGTGTCACTTCCAGAGTACCAGGGTGTGTGTTCCCACTGCTTTGCACCTGGTGTGCCATGCAGCCCCGTGCAGCATTAGTGCTTGGAGGCTGGTGATCCCAGCCTGACGCGGTCTCCTTGCACACTGCATAGGTGGCAAACCAACCCTCATATTTGGTTTGTCACCCTCCCCGTTGTCCTTTTCTGGTTCTCTGCACTAGCACATTTGGGGTGAGCGTGCCACTGTGCAGGAGAATTAAGCCTGTTTAAGGCAGTATCTGTTTAAGCAATCATGAAACACTTGTATTCACAGTCTATTATATTAGCACCCTTCTAATTTTAGCCTAAACCAATTTTAAGGATTTGACTTCAAAGTGTTATTTATAAAAAGAATCACTGACTCCTGAAGTGCTTAATAGTCATGAGTTAATCTTAGGAAAGACATTTAATGATGCTAAAGCAGTAATCAGTCCAATATGTTTACAAATTGGGCCCAAAGTCATGTTGATATGGTTTAAATTGTGATCCCCGTCTTTCAGATTGGCTTGTTTTACTATTTCCCGCCCTCCCCCTCGACATAATCCAGTCCCTTGGAACATGTCAATAGGGATATGGTGAGGCTCTATCTCATAGAGGGTTCATTCTGTCTCCACAGGCTGCCCTTTCTCTGTCTCCAAGGCAATAGATGCATTAATGCACTCTCAGACAACGGTCTGCCGTTTAAAATGCTCCTTTGTAAGTGCAGCTCTGGGAGCTGACTACGTAATGTGAACACATTTTCGCAGTGCCACAAAAAGCAGGGGGAAGAAAGAAGCTAAGTTTGTTTAGCTAGGACTAAGTTGTCCTAAACTATTGGAACTCACCTTTCCTTGGCACCAACTTCTGCGTAGCCAGTTTCAGAGTACAATCGTTAACAGTACGCATTTCCAAAGAGTTTATAAAACGGGCAGGTAGTCAAGCCTTACCTCAAGCAGGAGTATTAAAGGCTGGTTTAGGGCCATGATACAGCCTTTTTGGCAGGAGCAGTTGCCTTAATGCTCTTGTGGGTAAAACTCCATTGTTTCTCTCGATAGCTGATTCATAGAAACCCCTACAGCTCTTAGGCGAGCATAGGCTGGTGGGAGCAAAAGTCTGCCCATCCTGCTCCCTAGATAATATCCCGAGAGAAGCACTGGACAAGATAAAAATAGTTTGGGCCAAAACATGGTGGTTTCGTGAGGATATGGCCCACAGGTGCCATGGGAGTGTGCATTTATGCAGAGACTGAAGGCCAGGCTGAGTGCAGCGTGAGCTCCCCCTGTACGGGAGCTGATCCATCACTGTCAGCAGTGATGGGATTCTCTGCCGCTGAAGCTGTTTGCTTCACAGAAGAGCTCTTTTCTGCCCAGTTGCCTCACTCCAGCCGGCCTCCCGGTCTGCACATGATGAGGCATTGGCACAATTCAGGACATTCATCCTCCTTTGTTCTGGGCAGCTTCACTAAATACAAGCGTGTTCCACTATATATATGCCAGCGTGTCTTCTTGACAGCTTCTGTGTCAGCTCACCTTTCTCTTGTTCAGTGGCAGGCCTTTGCTGGCAAAATCCTTCCAGGTCTTTACACAAGTTTCTGATTTATCTCTTCTGTGTTCACAGCCTGTGGAAAGTCAGGCTGCACCATCAAAGAACAAGGGTACATTTACGTAAGAGCTCTTTTTCCCCTTTCAGAAAGGACGGAGTGAAAATCTCCAGGGATATCTGTTTGTCTTTTGGCAGTGCCTTGTAAATGCTTAAATGCTGGTCAGTATTAAACCAGCTTGCTTGGAACTGCCATTTAAGAAGTAACAAATATTATGTTCAGTGGTATTCTCCCAACTAACATCTCTTAGGTGCTGTTGCAAAGACCTGTGGCATGGTTGAGAGGGAGGAACAATTTTCATCCTTGCAGAGAATAAATACATCTAGCTGATGTTGAAGAATCAGCTGTATATCAGGAGAACTGTTGTAGCTGCATGTATTTGAGGGGGCATTTAATACTAAAATGCTGGTCAGGAGCCTTAGGCAGTGTAAGAAACGTGCAAGGACATTAGTGATGAATGGGACTGTTTTTGGAGTGTACACTATAGGGTTGTGCTCCATAGTGTTGACCCATACAGTAATGTATGCCTTGAAAACTACAGCTCGGCAGTGACTGTTCAGTCAGTCAGCCATCCACAAGGTGTTGCAGCATAAAGGCAGCCCCAGGAGTTTTTCGAACAAAATAATGTTGGATCACTTCCTACATGTGATTGTGACTCTGAAGGCAGGTGAAGAGAGGTGACAGATCACACACAATCAGCAGTACAGCACAGCGAGGACCTCAATGGGATATTCATTTAATTGTGTTTTAAACAAATCACCTTATTGGTATATTAGATGTATCCGACCCCTTCTTTGTGGTATGCTACAAATTGCACATGAGATTATTATGGTGGAAAGTACTCTTAAAAAAACTATTTGACTTTGCGTCAAGGGGCTGTTCATACATCTCTGAACTAATTCAATTAAATGGTGTAGGTGCTTTCATTCTTATTCTTAGCCAGTTTTGCTTCCAGCTCTTGTGCTGGGGATTTTTTTTTTAACCTTTCTTTCATTGAACTTAAAGAACAAAGGACAACTTTCTGTTGCTCTAGGCATTTTGTTCCTTAAAACTTCCCTTTACTAAATGTTGAATCAAATTTTTACAGAGAATATTTACATCACTTTGCAACAGTACGTCTGATTGGCAATTTGGGATTTTCTCAGGGCATTTAAAAATACTTCCATACTTATTTTGGTTATTTCAGGGAAGGAAAAATTTTCATAGAACATCAATAGGTTCCTTAAGTACATTTGCATTTTACCAATAGAAAATTAAAACATTAATTGTTGTTTAGTAAACTCCAGTTGAACTACAGATAACATGAAAGCAAAGGTGAAGATTTTTGTGCTCTGAAACAATGTTCCTTCCCCTCTACACCCAAATGTTTTCCCCTAACAGTTTATTCTTTCCTTTTCTCTATGTAAATATTATGGGACTCTGATGTAAGTGTTACCGATTGCATGAGTTTTCTTCTGAGGTGTTTGGAATAGACTAGCACTTAACAACTTAATCATTTGTGGGATGTGTTTTCATTAACGGATGACTTTGTTGATGTGATTAGACTTGTTTGCTTTGGTTGCACTTGACTTCAGCTTTGGAAAGGATGTCTGCCTCTGTTTTGTGGCTCCCGGGCAGTGTGTGCTGGTGGAGTTGGCTGCTCCTAACTTCTTGATTTGGCAATGAAAACTTTTGGGGAAGTACGTGACTTGGGTCAATGTCTTTTGGAAATGATGGCAAATTTGTCTTTGTTGCAGGGGAAAGAAGCTGATCACCATCGTAAAATAAATATCTGTTCTCTTGCTCTTATTAAGTGGTGTGCAAACCTCTTTATATGAATTATTCCCTGGAAGGGCTTAGCTTTGGAGTGACTTTATCTTCCATTACAATAATACAGTACCTTGCTCCTGGCTCGTGTAGTCTGTGACTGTGGTTTTCCCCATTGCTCCCGAGGAATTACAGTGATGGGAGGAAGAAGTATTGTGCCCAGCAAAATAAATGGGGGTTCCAGCTTCTCTCAGAGGTATTGGGATGCCTGATTCCCACTGTAACTGTATTTAAGTGTCCAAATTTTTCAGAGGATTTTGATCAAAGTAATTTTCTCATCTGTAATTAGAGTGGGCCAGATCCTGACCTCTGTTGTACTCATGAAAATCCATAAGGAGTTACTCCAGATTTACACAGCAGTGTAGATCAGAGCCTGAGTCAAAGCAATTGCCAAAAAAACCAGCATGCTACTCAATCTCATTTGTTGCTGTAGAAAGAGTTTTGCAAATGAGATTTTTTTGGCCCTTGTAGAATCACAGAGATTAAAGATAACGACACTCTGGCCCTACATTCCCTTGTCCATACCGGGTTGTTCCCTGTGGTGCATTTAATAACTTTGATCTGAACTCTGCAGAGCCCTCGATTGTCTACATTAACTTGGAATATGCCCACATTCGGTTCTTCTCACACAATGTGTTAGTTATATTGGTTCCCTTTGAAGGAATTATGATAGGATGATAGGAACTGCAATTATGGGGTCCTTAGACTGTTTACAATCAGGTTCTGTCTTGCCTTAGTGAAGAGAGGACTGTGATCTGGTCTGGGTACTGAAAAGACATTTGCAAGGGGCAGCAGCAGCTTTAGCCGTGGCATATCAGCTGATTTCTCGGTTCTGCAGCAGTTCTGGCCCTCAACACAAAGGTGTGGAGCCATAAACATAACAGGTGGAGACACCTAAAACGCAGCCCGCTCCAAGATGGGGAGTGAGAGTCTCCCAAAGACGAGAGAGCCAGGGAGAAACGCCTGGCATATGGTCCATGCTTTTACACAGCCACCTCCTGCCTGTGACACAGTCCCTGGGGCTGTCAGCTGTTTCTCTGGAGCAGCACATACTGCTGGCTCTGCCACTTCGGGGACATCTGATAGTGGCCTGAGGCTCCACAGCCTCAGATCCTAATGAAGGCTCTTAGAAGCACACAGGAGGTCACGCGAGGCCAAATGCTGTCTTTTAGAAGCCTGTGCCAACCCTGACAACATGTTTTCTCAGAAACAAACCATAGTGTCCCAGAACGCATCCATTCACTTTAAGCCTCCATCTCCTTTCTCGCTAATTCATCATGTGTGTGCTTATTATTCTAGTTAATCCCCTGCATTACATTTTCTCCTGCAGAGGACTCTCTTGGTCCCACAACAGCGTAATGCTTCCACAAACATGGGACAAAGCCTGGCACCGTAGTTCAGTACAAAATTGGGATTGCCTACAATATAGATGTCCTTCTTGAGGCAAGGTGAGCAGGGAATCCTCCCTTCTCGCCCTGGTTTTTAAAAAAAGGGCCTTGTGTATTCAAGATCTGCTCTTGTCAATGGTCAGAAATGCAGTGGAAAGGCCTGGGGTAGACCCACTTCTTCCCTTTTCCGTTTCAGTTAGGCTAAAGCAAAACTGGTTCCCATTTGGCTGGTTTTCAGTGCCTCGTTCACAATGAGATGAACCAGGGGAGAAGAAGACCTCAGCCCAACTTCCAGTAGACTTTACAGACCTCTCTGGTGCAGGGGTCAGAGCAGTATGTGCCAGCTTGGAGGCCAAGCTCTCCTCTTGATCTTCACAGAAGCAGCTCCAGGACATGGATGTGATGCTCAGGCTGATGAGGAGAGCAGAGGAGCCTGACGGAGGCTGTGCCTGTGCTATGCCTGTCATGGAGACAGGCAACATAGGTGGCAGAGCTGCCTGGATATCTTTTTTGCCCAGCACCCAATTCAAGAGACAGAATAATAATGGAGAAAGCAACATATGCTGGAAAAACATGGGATTCACGGGAGCACTGTCAGGGCTGACAGTTCCTTCTGTCTCCTTTTGCAGTGGCGTGGCTGGCTGTAAGAGAAAGGGAGCAGGGCAGATTTGCCTGATCGTGTGTGCTCTCAGTTTCAGCAGCCAGTGTCTCCGCACTGTGGTCACTGAATGCTCTAGTTCTGGTTGTCCAACATCCTTCCATCCTGTCACCTTTGAAGTCCTCCTCTTCCTGGGGAAAGCTGTTGTCTGCTTCCGGCAGCACATGGCTGGGTGTGTGGTGTTGGGCCACTGTGCAAAGCTCAGTGAGGCAGTTTAAATAAGTCCTGACCAACTTTGACCATCTGGAAATAAACTGCCTAAAGTCCAGCCTGCAGTCCACATCAGAGGGACCTCTGTGGAAGAGGGCAGGTGGGAGCAGTGAGATGAATTGGTGTTGGGGCAGTACTTGGCCTCCAGACTGCAAATTTGGGTGTGCTTGGTTCAGGATTTGCTGAACAAATAGCATTTAAAACAAACTTGACTCCATGTTTTGTTGGATTAGAGAGGTGGCAAGGACCAGCTTCTGCATCCAAGATGACCTAAGCTAGGCTCCTCCTGGATAGCTCACTTCCCAAGTGGAAGGAAAAAATAGTAATTAAAATAAAATATTCCTGTACTGATTTGGCATGTGGTCTAGAGAACATTTAATTCTCTGCACAATGTGGTCTTAACACTACAGTCATATATAGAAAAAAAACAATTCAGCATTATCCCAGGACTCTCTTCAACGCAACTATCAGCATTTTCAGTACAACTGGGAAAAAAGTCAGCTTCCAGCTCTTCCTGGAAACCTGTGATGTTGTCTTCCAGCTTGTCCATGCAAATGGTCATAAAGGGGTAGAAACACAGGGTCAGTGGCCAGAGGATGGTGTGCACCGCTCTCTTGAGCAGCAGCCGCATCCCGTGGGCTGAACGCAGGGACTGAAAGTGTTTAGCTGCTGACTTGAATTTGGCACAGGAGAGAGCTCCAGTGACCTGCTCGTCACATGTGGTGTTGCTGTGGTCAAATCGCTTCCCCTTTGTCTCTCTGTTACCCAACTGTAAGAGCTGTTGGAGAATTCATTTCTTTTGTGCTTTAAGGATCTAAATAGATTAGTAAGTATTAGACTTTTAAGAATCCTTTTTGATTTTATTGTTTGGGTTTTAGTCTTTGGTCCAGCAGAGTCTTGCAGTCAGGCTGAGACAAGAAGCACAGAGCATTATTTCTATGTATGTTTATACAACAGTCTAAGTATAAAGTCAATAATTGTGATTAATGCCATCTAAACAGCAAACACTTCCACTCCTGACATATTTCAGAGTGAAAAAAAGCCTATCATTCAAACAAAGAAAGCTCCAGCCCTGCTGATAAGAAACTAACTGTGGAGATGCAGAAAGCTTGGTCATGCCAGATGTCCTCTTCTGTACCTCTTGCTTTGAACTGTCCATTAAAAATACCATCGTGCTCCCCTGTCTGGATTTAAGACAGCAAATGGATTGGGTTGTGCAACATGATCAGTCCCACAGAGATCTTGCCATAAGTTACAAGAATAAGAACCACCGAGTAGACATTAGTGGTCTGTTGTCATAGGGCTTCTGGAAGCAGTAGATTCAGGAACTATGGGTGGAATCAGCAATTCAAGAAATCAGCTATTCTATTTATCCCTGAACCAAACAAAAAAAATCTCTTTCTAGAGTCAACCTCCAGAACATCAGAAGCTGTGAATTTAGTCTCAATTTTATGCAAAATAATACAAAAGACCTTATAATGGCTTCATAAACAAGGGCCTTTTGATTTCTAACCCCACAGCTGCTATTACTAGAGCGTGGTGTGTGAACCTCCTGTCTATTAATCCCTGGAAGATGCATGGCTTTGCAGTGAGGGGATGTGTGAATCAAACTGTGTGAATCACTGATTTCCTCATCCTTTGTCTTCACGTTTAGACTGTAAATGGCCATGTTAAACAGGTGTGGACAGTAAGTATGAAAAGCCACCTGAGGCAAACTGTGAAACAAAAGGCTCTGTGTTCTCAGATGATGAAGAGAACGATTCATTGGATTGTGCATCCATGAACAAAAGGCCCAAAAAGAAGGATCAACCCCTTGAGGTACTTCCATATTGCCAAGGCTCCTCATATGACATTCCTTGAATGAACATCTTTCTCTGGTCTAAAAACACTGAGTCCAAAAAATGCATTTCTGGTCTTTCAGGGGTGGGTCTTGCTATGGGTTCACTCACTTTTCTGCATGTGTGGATTTCCTGATGGAAGTCTGAATTAGTGCCTGTGGAGATAACAGTTCTATGAAGCTTCAGAGTTGGATCTGAATCGCAAAACTTGGATCTAGTTCTAAACCATGCGCTAATGTAGAGGTACTTGGGTGAGAGGATTTGGATATCAATTGCTAGTTGATTTTTCATGTCTGTAGAGGAAAATATATTCTCCCCCCCAAGGCAGGATAATTACAGTGAGAACAGCCAGCACCCGCAGGCAGAACGCTGGCAGTTCAGAGCCCACTCCCTCTCGCTTGAGTTCACACCTGGCCAAACCCCACCGAAACCAGCAGGAGTTCTTCCTTCATGACTTCATGACAGGTTTTTGAATCAGGCACTGTATTAACAAGTATGCTTTAAGTTGGAAACGAAAGAGCTAAAGGAGATGCAGATCTCATACTGTGGTTTGCCAAAAGCAATTTTAGCAACATTTTGATGTGGAGGAAATAAAACCTCCATGGGAGGCGCTGTAGGCAGGCTCCTTCTAGGTCTGGTCAGGGGGGATGGAGCCACAGCCAGGAGCTCTCAGATCCGAGCCGGGAGATCTCCACCATGGGGGAGCTGGATTTGTTCCCCCCTCCCCCTTGGCTCAGTGTGAGGGAACTGGAGCAGCGTGGTTTGGTAAGCAGTTGTGTGACCTTGTGGTGGGTCATCCTACCTCTGGGGGGATCTCACCAAAAGCTGGGCTGCTCTGGTCTTACTGTGGAAAGGTGCAGCCTCTGTAGCTACTCTCAGAGCTGCCAAGCGGCTTCCCAGAGGAGGCTTCCCAGAGGATTCCTGATTTAAGAGACTACTGTGCAGTTAATGGCTGCTTTGCTTTAAAAGCCAGCTGGCTTCCCAAAGAGCAGCCTTCTCCCGAGCTGCAGCAGATACTGCTGTAGTTGTCAGCCTGTGTCCCCAAGCTCCTGCTTTACAGATAGTAACTCAGAGCCAGCAGCTATGGAGTCTGAGGTGGTGTGGGATCCCTGCTTGCCATACACAGCAGCTTTCTTCCTCAGCTTCTCTACTCCAGATGTGCCTTTCTGGATGCAGCCGTCCCATCCAGCTGTGTTGTGCTTTTGGGGATTCACAGTGGGGACTTGGGGTAAAATATCAGGCTTGGAAGATGGGATGGGGTGTTGGATTAATCCCATCTCTGTGAAAAACTACCTTGGTTTATGGGCAAGCTGGAAGAGATGGAGATTTTAGATGGAGTCTAAACAAAACCTCGCTGCACTGCAGTTCCTTATCTATATGACTATTTATACCTTGTTGCATCACAAGAATGTGGAAATAGAAAAGATAAAGTCTTCATTTATGAATGGGTAAGACCCTGTCGTAGTCCTACAGGTAAACAGGTTGGTGCTGTTCAAGAAAATAAAGCTTTGAATATTTACGTAAATGGGTAGAAGAGCATCCCAGGCCTCGTAGTGCTACTTACATAGCATACATGATGCTATGACAGGCCTCCACACTGAGAATTTGTGCTCCTCCGTGACATCTGGTAATCATTTCTTTTTCTGAAGTTCGCAAGACACAATGCCATGCCAAAGCTCTTCTGAGAGAAGTATGCACTGCAGATTGGGGTGGGGTTTTTGTTTGTTTGCTAGTCTAACTAATTTCTGTCTCAGTTGGGGAACGGGGTTAATCACAGTAAACCAATTTCATGGAGTTGGTCTGGCTCCTCCTGGGTGTTCAGGGCTCCTTTTTAAAGCTCTCTGCATCAGCTGACTGCAAGGCAGAATGGCAATAGTTGGCTTCTAAAATAATGTCAATGGATTGTGTCTGGCCTGTTTCCCAAGCGAAGGGCTGATCTTTTAAAAGAGCTCTAACCCAGCGCCAGATGGGAAGGTGTTGGTGTAACCTGGGTAAAGGACCACAACAGGTTTCTTAAAGGGGGTTAGTCTTCAGCTGGTCATTCATTAATGATCTTCAGGGCCAAGATCTGCTTCTCCATTACTTCGTGCCTGGAACAGAATCATTGCCACAGAGGTGCCAGAAAGATGGGTGAGTTTTAAGGGAAGAAAAAACCTTTCCTGTTATGTCACTGAAGTTTTCTCGTGCTTTTCTGTAGGCACCGCCTAGGACCCTTAGACCTCGCTTCAGGAAGAAAAGTACCTCGTCCTCTGCCACTGAAACAATGTGAGTGCAATGAGCCAATAGCACCAAGATCCACAGAATGTCTCTCTTCTGCCTTAAAGAGCTACTCGTTAATAATGTAGGAAACAGCAGTGGGATGGATGTGCTTTGATGTACAGCATTGTAGACACGGCCTTTCTCTCTCTTCTCTCTGTATCCTTCTGTTACACGCTTCTCGCGTTTGTCCGTGATGTGGGTAGGACAGTCTGGCAGACGCCTGCAGGTTAAGAGTCCTTGTCTCGTTTGCAGAGTGCGCACCCACTCTCGCTAATCCCGTAAGGTTGTACATTTACAATTCTCATTTGTGTCTGCATAGCTCTAGCTCTGTGAATGCACAACGGAAACAAAAATAATCAGTTACTCATGATGATACATTGACAGTGTTTTTATTTATGGCTTTCTCATTAATGAAGTGGATTTGCAGAAGCCATGGATTTCTCTTTCCTCCCTTCCTCCTCAAGACTGTGAATGATATGACAAACGCCAGTGTGCTTCGACTGTACAAAATGTCCAAGATTCATTAGTGAAAGCTGAGCTGCAACTCTGTTTCTCTTTCTGCAAGTACATCACATGTATTGTAAGAAAACCATTGTGCTAAAAACCATAGAGACAGAACCACTTACAGAGGATGAGGAAGAGATGTGCAAGAGAAAATAAATGGTTTCAATGATGTAATGAAGGAGGAGTCTTAATTTTGATCAGCCTGAGCCAGGAGAGTATTGTGTGGAAAATGATGGTGGCTAGAAGAGCTAGATCTCATCGCTTGTGGCAAATGTTCTACTGCCAGTTTTAAAATGTGAGCAAGCCAGGCTTGTCCTAGCTGCAGCGACAGAAGTTAGAATTGCTTTAGTGACGCACTTCCAGGGGAAAACGCGGCTTTCTCCCCTGCCTGCAGCAGCGTCAGTCCTAGCACTCTGCTCTCCTGGAGGGGTGCTGCTGTTTTACGTGCACGAGCAGGGCAGGGCGCTGGGTCTGAGCCGCTTTTTGAAGCCTGGAGTTTCGCCTGTAGCATGGAGTTTGGTTAGAACCACAAGAACCAGATGGAGTGGTGTGTTTGTATCCATATATAAATGAGAAATATAAAAGAAGAGGAAGACGTGGTAGGGTTTGTGTATTTGTGCTTCGAGTTGGTGTCTCTTGTAAGTGTTGAGCATGTGAGATTCACACATAAGTTAACTACGTGTCCCTTTGTGTTTGCTCTTGGACCTGTCACATAGACTAGAAAAACATTTAGCATTACGTAGAACGTGCCATCACTAATGGATCAGTACACGGGCTTGATGATGAACAGTACTGTTAATCTAGTTCAGGTGCAGCAGCCCCGGATGCCAACAGCCGGCTGGAGTGTATCAGGCTCAGAGATAAATCTGAAGTGGCCTTTGAAACCTTTTCTCTGCCGGGTATGCACTGACATCCCAGCTGTCCCTGTCTGATGGATCCCTGAGGTTTCCCCCGGAGCTTCCTACATATGTGGGGAAGAGAGAAATAAATTATGCACACGCACAAATGTTTATCTGACCTGGCTAGGAAGCAGGTATTTCCTGTGTCTGCCACAATATTTGGCCTCATTACCTGAGAATTTTATTTCCTTTACATGTGCTAATTCAATCATATTTTGCAATGGGTAAGAAGGAAAAAATCTTCAGAAAGTAAATTGAAAAAAAAAACCCCACCGAACCCGTCTAAATAGCAGTTACAGAAGAGTCAGTCCTTGGAAAATACTCAGCAAAAGCTTTGAGGAGCTAAGCTTGTGTGTTTTATTTTTAAGCAGCTTTAGACTTGATTTGATTTCTTTTGGCAAACATTAAAAAGAAATAGAAAAACTGCCTGCAGTGTTAGCAGAAAATAAAATCCTGTTGCAAGCAAGCTACGTTTCCCTGCTATGCAATGGGCTGCCATAAGATAAAAAAGCTGACAAGTTTGCACTCAATTATGCCAAAAACCCCCGACAACATAGAGCTACGTAACAGCTGACATTCTATTCTCTGACACGCTGTATTAACATTGATTCTCACTAAAATTATTAAATGTGCGTCTAATCTGCTGTTTTACTGTAAACTTGACTGTTTAGCATTTCTGAAGTGCTGAGGTGAAATTGTTGACAAGGGAGTTGCCTTATATCTCTCAAAACATTCACTGTATAAATGAGAAAAATAAACCTTTTCATATCTCTGGCAAAAATGTATTAATTTATCAACTGAGCTGTATATTTGTGTATAGATAGACAAGAAATGTGAATGCCTCACCACGTACACTTGGTGCCGTAATGTTCTGTATACAGAAGAGAACGATCGTTTGCTTTTGATCCCTCATCTTCCACACACGGGTTGTTTACAGGTGTTGCCCCAAGTCTGCCATGTCACACTCTGGCTACTTGAACAGACACCAGACACCTCAAGGCTTTTGTTCCACTTTTTCTCTTGAGCCTCGGCCAAGGAACAAGCCCAACCGAGCGACTTCGTTGCCTTCCCGCGCTGATGCCGACTCCTGGCAAAGGAGCGTTTGCAGGGCTTGAGCAAAGAGAGGTCGCCTGGGTGGACGGTGGCTTCTTGTGTTGATGCCGGCTCACCGCTTGCACATTGCTCCTCCTAAAAGTAATCCACCTTTCAGCTGGTGGTTTAAAATAGCAGCAGATCTGGCTTAAGTAAGAAAAGCCCGGTTTTGGGGCCTTTCAGGCAGCTGGCCTCTATGACCAGTCGTCTAGGGCCAGCAGGCACCTCCCGACTTCTCAGAGACGGCCTGGAGAGCGTAACCCCGAAAGAGCAGGCCAGCCCTAGGAAATACAGCCTTTAGCCAGCAGGAGGCTCAAGTGAAACTTGCAGTTTTGAGCATTATGTTTGCAATATTGAGGCTGAGGGGAAGGAAACGGCAGCTGAAGATGGCCCATGGAAAATGGGCCTGTGAATTACTTCACAAATTTACCATAAATTCACTGCAATTGTGAGGGGAATAAGCTTAGAGCAGCTCAGTGCAGTCCTCCACGCCTCCTCTCTTGTCAGAGGGGCCAGTCTCAGCGCAGTTACAGCAGTTGCCAATTGCTGAATCAGGATCACATCAAATATAGACAAGCAGACTTCACGTGTATCACTGTCCCCTTGGAATTAATTCCATGCTAATTTAAATTGTACAAGTGCAAACCCAGCACAGAAGGAAATGAGAATCCGGTTATTTATCCCTAACGAGAGGGAGAAAGCCGCTTGGAGATGCGATGTTCCCTCGCCTCACGTAAACAACCCGCTGCCTCTGACTGCTCTCTGAAGTGTTCTCACCTAGTGATGAAACCCTCGTACATGTGACCGAATGCTAATTAATCACAGTCTCCTTTTTGCAGTTTGTTTCATTTTGCATCTAGCACCATATTTGAAATAGCAGAGAACATGTTGGGATTTGCGTTTAGACAAACTGTTTAAGGATCATAATTGTGCACTTCATGTGATTTCTTTCCTGTGGTCGGTAGAAAAGATCTGTGATGAAATGGTACGCTTAAGGCCTCGCAAGGGCGGCCATTACAACAGTATTCCAAAGGTTGATGTTTTGCTGGTTTTGTTATACTGCTTGATATACATTTTGAATAAAGTCTTAATCTTTTATTTAAAAAAGAAAACAAAAAATGAAAACATCTTTAGTCTGTTCAATGTATCTGGCAGGCCAGAATAATTACTTTGATCGCTGTATTATTTTTATCTCAATTCTGGCTGACTGTATATAGATGTATTCACTAAGTGCTGCATGTCCTTCAGAACTTCTTTCTGTATTATGAACTGGAAAAAAAAAATACAGCTACTGAACACTCTGAGTAACCGGTGAATTCATTGTACAGCAAACCATCTCCTGCTCTGCAGGTGGCTCTGGAGCTCATAACTATCTGCTTAATAATGGGTTAATTATTAGTGAACGTTATGAAGCTACTGCTAGCAGCAATTCCTCTTCATACACTTGCTGGAGTATCAGCTCTGTAGAGAACACCTCTGATCTAGCCCTTAGCAAAACCAGACTGGTTGCGCTGTACACTCCAAAAGGACCCTGTAATAAATCCTTGGGTTTGTTCCACATATAGGTGTGATCAGAAAGATGCAGCGTGAGGTATAATTAGGCTTAAAAAAAAAGAAAAAGCAAGAAAATACCCAGAATTCACTGCTTGAGGATGTAGTGTAGGACCAAAGAATGTATTCTACTACTCAAAAACCAACACAGGATACAAAATGAGAGTCTTGTAATGGAACATGGTGGCTAATACATTTTTAAATTAGTTATAAAAACTGCATGCATGTAGCCATGAAACACTGTGGGGTTTTTGTGCTTTCTAGCATGGAGACAGGGCAAGTTTATGTTGGTACCATGACAGGCAACAACACTGAAACGGACCCTGCTCTCCCTTCTCCCCTTCCCCAGGGAAGGCTCCATTCAATGAGCTACCAATAAGTACGGGCACAGCAAAATATCCTGGGGCTATTTAAACATGTTTCTTTTAACAATTTTAAGATTAAATATGTGGAATTATCTGCTTTTAGTGATGTTTAAACTGTATTCATCCACGTACATATGTTATACACAATCACAGGAAAACAAGAGACATCAGAACATGCAGGTGACCAGCTTGCGTTAAGTAAAATACGTACTGCAGCTCAAAATAATCTTGAATATTTCTTTATTTGGGGCACTGATACTCATAATTCTGATCAGATGATATGCATATGTTTATTTAGAAAAGTAACAGGTATTACAGATTTATGTTCTAAAATTAAGACCATACCACGTGTACCACCACCTCTTTCCCAGAAAGATGCCAAAATGAAACCAAGATTTCTACACACGAAGATTCGTGCGATCGTGATACTTCTGGTAGGGATCATCAACATACCAATTTCTTCTTTTCCAGAAAGAAGTGGTCATTTTGTCAAGGAGTTTACATTGTGTTCTAGTGCACAACACCAGCTCTCTCAAACGCTTCTTCTGGGCAGCTGACTTTTTCCACAGCTTCTTCTTATAACCAGCCTGTCAGAAGAAAAGACACAAAAGACTTTTAAATGGGTCGCTGCAAACACACATATATAGCGATGCTGATAAGCAAACCAGGGCAAATCCCCCACTTTCAGGAAGACTGGAATCTCTCTACAGAGCTTTTTTTTTTTTTTTCCCCTTTATCTTCCATACTAGCTGCTGCCCTCTAACGGAAGGAAAACACTTAGCCCACTGACTGCAAAGAACACGCTTTTATTACCAAATAAGTCTTACCTTTCTCCTAACCCAAAGGCCATTGTGCAGCCGGAGAAACCTATCGATGACAGCTTTTACTGTTTTCCTCTTTCCATTCCGTAAACTACAGTAAGTAAGCGTCCTCGCTGGCTGATGAAGCAGACTTGGAAGCAGAGATGTGACACTAAAAAAAAAACCAACACAACAAAACACCACCAAAACAGGGGAAAAAAAAATAGAAGAGGAATGAAACATCTTTTTCTAAAAGTAATCACTGGCTTTTCCACATAATGAGAAATCAGAACTGGCTGTGAGAGAAGAACTCAAATATTACAGCATCCTATTTAATGAGTGTGCATGTACGAATGCTAACTGCACTGCTGAGCTCTCCTTGGCATTTATCTCAGAGTTACTGTTCCATACAGAACAGCTTTTTCATCTACTAAAAGCAGTTAAATGCTAAGAGCAAACACTCAGCTGTTACTAGCATTCAGAAGTTACTTTTAGAGCATTAATGTTACCAGCAAGACAGCGGTGACCACAACAAGCCTGTCTGTAATGCCTACATCTGCAAAGTATATTCTGCTTTACATCCCGCTTCAAGCATTATGCTTAACAGAATTGGGGGACTTCAGGCTAAAACAGAGACCCGTTTGCTAGAGTAAGACGCAGCCTAAGAAGTCCCTCAGACATAGAGGCTCATATAAACCGCCTTTTAAGCTTTCTTTCCAGACAGACCCGCGCAGACCGTACCTGCTGAGGACCGAGGGGCTGCCTCCCCCGGGCTGGTTCCCCCAGAGCAGACGCGGTTTCCACAGCGGGGTCGGTGCTGGGGCCGGTGCCCGCAGCTCCCCGACGCGCCGGGCGGAGAGGCCGGAGACAGCCCGCCCCGCGCCGGGGCAGCGGGCAGCCCAGGGGGCCCAGCGCCCCAGGAACCCTGCGGAGAGCCGGACCCTCAGGAGACGAGACGCCCCACCATATACCGCCCCGCGCCGCCATTTCACAGGCGGCCCCCTCACCCCCCACCCGACATGGCCGCCCGCCTCCCCTCAGCCGCCGCGCGCCACCGACCCGCCACAGCCCC
>VYZM01015358.1:576526-588407 GCA_013398915.1 Dromas ardeola
GGCGGGGAAGGACGTGACCTTGTCTTTCCCGCCGCGGCCTCCCCTGCGCCGCCGCGGCCCGGCCTCACCGCCCGTCCCCGTTTCAAGCCCCGTGGGTGCGACCGCCCGGCCGTGCCGCTAATGGCGGGGGTCCCGGTGCTCAGGGGTGACGAGTAGCATCAGGTTTCAGGTGCGAGGGGCCCGTGGTACCGGCTGGCCGTAACAGGGGCCCGTTAGTCCTTCTAGTCAGACAGGAAGACGGGCATGTGCCGTGCCGGGGGGGAAGCGCCTGTTGGATGTATTTTCTGGACCTTTGTCCTTCCTCATCAGTAGAGATTAGGATGATATCATCGTTTGGTGGGCTGGAGCACCTCTCCTATGAAGACAGGCTGAGAGAGTTGGGGTTGTTCATCCTGGAAAAGAGAAGGCTCCAGGGAGACCTTATGGCAGCCTTCCAGTACCTAAAGGGGGCCTACAGGAAAGATGGGGAGGGACTCTTTGTCAGGGAGTGGACCGATAGGACAAGGGGTAACGGTTTCAAACTGAAAGAGGGTAGATTTAGATTAGATATTAGGAAGAAATTCTTTCCTGTGAGGGTAGTGAGACACTGGAACAGGTTGCCCAGGGAAGCTGTGGATGCCCCATCCCTGGAAGTGTTCAAGGCCAGGCTGGATGGGGCTTTGAGCAACCTGGTCTAGTGAGAGGTGTCCCTGCCCATGGCAGGGGGGTTGGAACTAGATGATCTTTACGGTCCCGTCCAACCCAAACTATTCTATGATTCTGTGATAGTATGATACAGAGCCTTTTTAAAGCAGTTGCCCAGGTTTAAGAAGCTGCGAGGGTTTATAGGTGAGGGCAACTCCCTTGCTACAGCCCCAGCTTGTATTTCACGTGTCTGCTTAACATTAATAAAATCCTTTGTATTCTACTTTACATTCCAGTGTTCATTACTCGCTATGCACATAGCTAAGCAAAGGAAAAGCTCTGCAATCTGCCCACATGGGCTCTGCAGTTGAAAGGTACCCGCTTTAAAGCTGGCAATCTTTTTCCACCGCAGCAGCTGGCATTTCCTCTGCTGCTTTATAAGGCTGGAGAGTTCTCTGGGCCAGGTCATCTGATGCCCACTAAAATAAGGCTCTAGGTTTGCAGGCCTGTGGAAAGTTTGAGCTGGGAGTTGAGAAGACAGAACACAGGCTTTTGCAGATGTTTATCACTTAGGACTCTCTGAGTGTGTTCAGTCTTTAAAAGTATGTGTCTAGAATGACTACAGCACTGCAAAAGCCAGTGTTGTGCTTTGCAGCTCAGAAGTGTGTCTTTGGTCTATAAACATTTGGTGGAAGAACCGTGCAAACACAGAGATGCCACAGCACTCTGTGAAGTTGGTGTCTGTATCCTTGCTGTTTCTTTACTTCAAAAATTATTTTTTTTTTCCTTTATCCGTATTCTTACTTCCCGATGAGACCAAGTACAACAGAGATTTAGTTTTGACAGCAAAAGCGGGCATGCAATGAAATAGTTTTTTTATACATTTTGCTTCTTTTTATTCATATTGAGGGGAAGCTTTGTGGCATACTGTAGCATATACACATGAAGACTGTTGCTGGTCCCATGGACTTTCTGTAACTAAAACTTGTTTGGCTTTGGGTGGCAAAAGAGCCAGAAACTGGAAATAATAGACAAATGTTTCAATTATAGTGCTTGTTTTGCAAGAGGTGCAGAATGATGGACTCTAATCAAGAATGCTAACCTGATCTGAGATGATACTAGGTAGTTTTTCCACAAGTAATGGGAACTCCTGTCATGGAAGTAACACCCTCTGCCTGTTAAGAGGTTGTCAAGCAGATGCTGATGCCATCAGGCCTGGAAGGGGCACCAACGTGGTGACACTGGGATGCTCCATCTGGTTGTGCTGCCCCTTGCCTTGCTAATAAGGGAAGGCATCCTTGCTGCCCGCATTTAGGGGAGCACATTCAACAGACGCATTCTTGCCAGAGCAGCAGCATTGGTTTATTCTCTGCTCCAGCTCCGGTGATCCCCAGGCAGCCACAATTGCACAGTTTTAATATCTTCTTATCCATCTTCTGTTTTCTCGTCTTTACTACCCCTTCAGCACTCTCGTCCCTCTTTTTCTGACATGAAGACACAGTGTGTCTCATGTCATGTTTAGGAGTTTCTCTCACCCTGTCCAGTTAGCTGAAGCTCAGCCCAGAGCCTCAGCATCTGCCTGCAGAGCCTCATGGTGGCATTGTTGTGAGTGATGACACCTTGCTGGTACCTTAGTATTCATCTAGCGAAACTTGACTGTTTTACTTTGAGAAACTTGAATGTTTTGCTTTGATACAGCCCCAAAAAGAAACATGTGTTTGGTTTGTGTTTTTTTTTCTTTTAATATTAGGAGTGGCAAGTTTTAACAATTTTTTTTAAGCATGGAAATAAACTGTTCTTACTTGTAAGTTATATGGAAGTGAGGCAAGTCTGCTTCTGTTTTGTGATGTTAAGATACTCCTCTACAGGTTAAAAAAAATCCAGTTGGCTAAGGAGAGCTAGACCTGGTCAGGACTGTGGGGTAACAGGTCCTTGAGGATGCTTCATTGCTTGACCAGACTGAGGGAGCCGGGAAGCAGAGCGTGACTGGGTGAGGACAGCAAAGCAACTGCTGCTCCCCAAAGCTAGAGCAGCATGAAGGTTTAAGTACGGAAAATCCCAGTAGAGAGCTCATGGTGGAGACTGGGAAAAAAATGTATCCTTTTCTCTTGCTGTGAGCTCTGTGCGTGGAGGATCAGTAAGCTTGTTAACAAGTAAATTGAAGTTCTGGCTTTGAGAGAAGTGATTCTTCATCACAGCGATTTCAGAAATGTTTTCAGCTACATGTGCGGTGCTGCAGAGAACCTCTTGTTCCCTTATTTGGGGTTTTTGTGTAGTTTTCTTTGAAAAGCAACAGAGGGCTTTTTGTAAAAAGGTGTGGTATTTGGCAGAAGTCTTGAATGATGGGAAATCTATCTGTGGTCAGATGTCCTTGTTACACCTAACCTCTATCAAAATGAAGACGAGCATCCTCTGAAGTTTCTGGTTTGCTCTTGCTGCTGAAGTACACTAATCCCACGTTGCAGAAAACCGTACATGTCTTGCAAGCTTCATTCTCTGCAAATGCTGGGTCGAGATGCTTGAGCCTGGTGACTAGGAGAGGTTTAGCTGGGACTGAATGAACACGGAGGATGGCGTGTCCTGTGTCTGGTTATTTGAAGTTACACATGAGGTATAAGCCTGCAAGGCAGGTTTTATTTTTTTAATGATGTTCTGCAGTAGCGTGCTGTACCTGTCCTGAGCCCTTTGCCAGGGGGAGCTCATGTGGATAACCTCAAATGCCAGATTCTCTGGGCCTCTTAATGTTAATCAGAGTGAAGGTATGATGGGCCCTGCGGAGTGATTCTCGTGATGATATAATAGTAGATAATGAATGTAAAATAATAAACTTTTAAAAAGTCAGGTGAAACAAATAGCATGTGGAACTGCTGGAGGAGGAGGAAGAATGTCTCCTTTGAGACATTATTACAAATAAATAACACAGGTGTAAAAAAAATGACAAACTCCTGGAAATTATGCGAAGGGGAGATTAGAAACTACCTGTAATTTTCCAAATTACAGTGATATAGCAAATATAAGCAAGATTATTATGATGGCCAAAAGAGAGCAATGCTTCTTTAAAAAATCCGATTTTTTAAAGAAAAATAAGTGATTTTTGGAGGTTATCATGTATTTGTATGTGAGGGAAGAAAATTAGATTTGGGCTTTTGCTCATAAAACTTTGGGACCTGAAGATTTTCGGTCGTTGTTCCCCTGGCCAGCTGTGGGAATTTCTGTTTGCAGCATCTTGATGGAAAGAGTTGGTGGGGACTTGTTTTGGTTTTAGTTTTTGCTCCGATTGCTACGTGTATGCTAGTGCCAGACTGTGACAGCATAGACTGAACATCTTAATGAACTATGAATAAAAATGAGGATTTGGCTAATTGTAGAACAGCCCAGCTTGGGAGGAACCACAAAAGATCATCTGGTCCAAGGAGCATCTGGACTAAAACCAACAATTCCACAAAAAAACCCTCCTGATGCACAAAGCACAAACGCCGAACAAGAAGCAGCCAGGTTTCTCCTCTGCCCTGCTCGCTCCCTGAGCGCAGCCTGTCCCTAAGTGCAGGAGCAGATGTGTTTACTGAAGGTGGGAGAACTAAATGGGTACGGTGTTATTTGCCATCATGAGGCCTGAGTAGGGCTGTAGCCAACATGAAAATGGATGAACTGGGCCAGGTATCGAGGTTATGGTTGTAGCAGCCCCCAGGATCACCGTCCGGCCTGAGCACGGATGGATGAGTGAGTTGCCTTAAGCTCCCTGATATTTATACTTTTGTCTCCCGTTCTGTCTATTGTAAACCCAAAAATCAACCATAGAGCACAGCTACTGCTCTTGAAGGTCTCAGGAGTAAGAAGAGGGTGTTTCCTGTTCCTGTACGCTTGCTCCTGTTACTAATTAAAAAAATTTGGCTGCTGTTCTGGAAAAAAATAAGAATTCAGTGTTCCTGCCTTTCCGTTCTACGTTGTTGGACAAGGATGGAACCTAAACCACAAGACTTTTGCTTGTTACTTACTGCCATATGCAAAAGGGAATAGAGAAACTTACATTCTGGGGTTATGTTGTGGTGAAGCATCTCTCAATTTTCTTTTTTCTTTTTTAAAGAAAAATATTTCTAGTTGCCCAAAATATCTCAACTGTGAGAAAAGTTCCTTTTGTTCCTTGTACTCTAATTTCCCGTGAGCCTGGTATTCCTCTCAGCAATTCATGGCGTGGGGAGAAAAAAACACCTGAGGGGGACTGAGTTTTTCCTTGTGTAGGCTAGAGTAGCTTAACGAGTCTTTCTGGTTAATCTTAATTTTCAGCTAATCTATAAAGAAGATAAAAATCTTGGGTAATGTGGGTTTTGTTAAGTAGAATATAATGAAATATCGCTCTTCGTATAGTAATTTCATTTATATTACAATTCGATGTCTTATCTGGAAAGTGGATGTGTTGTTAACTCTTTTAGGGAGGAAGTCTTGGTTTGGAAGCTCAAGTATGTCTTCAGAAATAATAATAGTTTTAAGTATTAAATATAGTTTTTAATAGTTTTAAGTATTTAAACAGCTGTTGTTGTCTTCTGCACTGCTTACAGCTGAGCTGTTGTCGTGCATGAGGTTGTTGAAGGGGATCTGAACTAATCCAATTGTACTGCCCAAACTGGAGTTAGGGAACATAAATAGGCAAAATAAATGCAGAAATAAGCTGGGGTGGGGGTTTTTTTGCTCATTTTTCAAAATGCCTCATTATTTCTTAAAATGCCCTTAACCTGCAAGCTGCACGTGAGAAAACTCTTCTTTGTTTGGGGAAAAGAGTGTGCAACATCGCTGCTCTAGTGCCAGTTAGTGCTTTCCATCGGAGGGTGTGCGAGGCGTGGCGATGGAGCCAACCGGTCTGATGCTGCCGTTGAGGTGAAGGGATGTTTAAATGTGCTCACTGCTGAACTCTTGCCTCTTCCACCCCTTGCAGAGTAGCCGGTGTGGGAGAGCGTCCCTCCATCCGTTACGACTGTACCGTGGATATGCCACCTCCTCGGGAGAGTCTGGGTACGTAGAAGGTTTTGGAGGGTGGAATTGGTTCTTCTGTTGCGTTGACCAAGAGGGAATCTGCTGCTCAGTTTCACATGAGAGCGAGTTGGTAGTGGAGGGATTTTTTTTTTTTTTTTTTTTTGTTGAGTAACTCTTATTCTCATGGTTTTGTGTGTTTCTTGTTTGATTCAGTCAGATTTAAATGAAGCTAATCGAGATGATCAGTATTTAGAAAGAAGGTTGTGGGTCGCCATCTTATCTTTGGGTTAGTCATGAACCAGTTTGGTATCAGGGATTTGCTGGTGCTGAAAGTGATTTAAAGTGGGTGCTGGGTTTGTTGGCAAGCTTCTGGAACAGAGTGGTTGTCCCCAGCTGTCAGCTGAAGACCCACAAACTGTTTGATGTTTGTCATATAATACAATGTAGATAACTTTTGCTCTTCTTTCCCCCCCGCAGTGTTTCTGCAGGCAAAATCATTGGTGCAGGTGTCCTCTTTGTGGGTGGAGGAGTAGGTGGAACCGTCCTGTATGCCAGCTACGACACGCAATTTCGGGAGAGCGTAGAGAAAGCTGTTCCCTACTCGGATAAACTCTTTGAGATGGCACTTGGTCCTGCACCTTATAGTGCACCGATGCCAAAGAAACCGGTAAGTGTTTCCCATTCACTCCCACCCTTTCATTTTTATTTCTTTTTTTTTTTTTTTTTAAAGAGAGCATCTGCTCTTAGTTTTCAAATTCTTATTAATTTTGCTGTGTGCTAAGAATTCGAGAATTTTAAGAATTTTTAAGAATTCTTAAATTAAGAAGGTTTAAGAATTATGAACTGAGGTACTGCTTTGTGCTGCGTAACAGCGATGCTGGTACATTTCCCCTTCTCATCTTGTGATTGCAGTCTGTGGGTTGTAAAACTGTTGTTTTTATTTACAGTAAGATAATCTAGTAGGATCCTAACTGAATAGCTGCTCTGCTTATACTCAAATCAATTGGAGAGAGACAGGGGCAGGTGACATGCTAGAATTTAACTATTTTACTAAAGGCTTGGTGTAGTTAGCAATATAGCAGGATTAAATTGTTATTCTAAGCTGAACTTACTTCACAGAGGTCAGAGAACATTTTTGAATGAATAAAGCTTTGAATGGTACAGAGCCATACATAAGCATCATACTTTGAAATCTTAGTGACCTGACCCTGTAGGAAGAAAAACCTGTTACTGCTTGAAGCACAACTCTGGAAATCCAGTCTGGAAGTTTCTCTGTTTCTGCATCTGAAGGCAAACACTTCCCAATTAACCAAGAATGCCGAAAAGCTGCTCTGGCCGTGGCTGTCCTGAGCTTTCAGAAGCCATTTGACCTTCAAAAAACCCAAAATATTTTTAATTGGAGTTTAAGAAAGCTGTTCTTAATGAGTGGGAGAATATCAGTTAACCAAAACTGTATCTCTTCTGGTTTGAGCCACACTTTACTTGTCATCATCCAAGTTCTTAATGCCTCCCAGGCACCAGTAAATTTTGCAAAACAGACCGGTCAGACGCCAAAGTTACCATCTGCCCAGTCATGGCTCTAACTCAAATGCTTTTATTTTCACTTTGTGGCTTTGCATGATAGATATTAAAGGATTAATATAAAACCTTGCAATGCTCTGTGCTCGAGTAAGTGTTTGTCTGCCATGAACAGCAGCGTCTGAATCCTTTCAAAGGGAAATCGGTGAAGCCGTGCAGATCTGGTACTTCCATGCCTGTAGCATCTTCTGCTCAGTGATAGCCAGATAAAATCATGTTTGTTCTTTTTAAACATATCTTTAATTATGTAGTCACGTCACTTTAAAACAATTATATATATTTTCTGCTACAACTTGAAAAGGAATTGTATAGGGATTGGGCAAGATGGGACGTGTGACTCCCGTAAGTGTTGGTGGACAAAATATTAGGATTGAGGGAGCAAGCTGTTGGAGCATTTACCTGAAAAAATGAAGCTGGGTTGGGGAGACTGATGGCCTAATTGTTTTTTGACGATAGATGCTCAAGAGGTACGCAATTAGAGGAGAAGTGTCAACTGAATTCGTTTAAGGTATACCTGTATGGACTAAATAATGTCCAAGGGGAAATAATTGAAATCTGCTTTCTGGAATTGTTTCAGACTTTCACGTACTTGTGGTTTTTATAGTTTCTGCGTTGTCTGTAGTCTTTCATAACACTCAGAAGCGTTTGGGATGTTTGGGGCATGAAATTATTTGCTTTATATGCATACCTTAATAAATATGTGTAGTGAAAGTTGCCACTATTACACCTTCAGTTTTGGAGAGGTGAAAATTATAAAGATTCCTTCTAAATTAAAAATGAAGGCAAGAAATTATATGGCCTCTTGAAGTTTAGATTTATGATACCGTCGTCTGGACGTGGAGATGTTTTTTTCTGTTATAATGGAATCGGTGAGACACAGGCCACCTGGAAAACTCATTATGTTTCTTACTTGTGATTTTTCAAGATACAGCAAGGTCCACTGAAGATCTCATCTGTAGCAGAGGTAATGAAAGAGTCTAAACAGCCCACTACCAAATCCCAGATGAGCAAAACAGAACCTGTTGCTCCTTCAGAGGAAAAAGAAGGTAACTTTACAGAATGTCATGTAAACAGAAACAAAAGACTTAATGATCTCTTACATCATACATCCTAGGGTAGATTAAAACAGTCCTTTGGAGAGGTTGAAGATGACTGTGTTGTTATTTCTTAGAATTAATGTTATTTTCTTTTCAGTCATGAGAAAATTTGTCAAAAAAAGGCTTTAGGGGTTTTTTTTGCTATTTTTATTTATTTATTTATTTACCTTATAGAATATTTGGAATCTAACACAAACAGTGACTGTCCTGCATCGCTTAGATATGAAACTCAGCAGAAAGAGCACTTTGGGTGCTGCACTCTGAGGCTATTTACCTCTTCTTTGTTTAAGCACAAGAACTTCAGTTTTGGATAATTACTGAGGTACTGTAATGCCAGATCAAAAGGAACTGGTTTAGAGAGGAGCAGTTGTGACATCTTTTTACATGTATCTCTCATGGCCGTGTGTGTATGTGTAAATAATACCTGGTTGCTGTTTGTCCAGGAAATTCTCTTTTTCTAGAAATAATATCAGTGTCCAAACAATATGTTTCTACAAAGGAAAAAAAATAAGTCACAGAATCACAGAATACCAGGTTGGAAGGGACCTTAAGGATCATCTGGTCCAACCTTGCTTGGCAAAAGCGCAGTCTAGACAAGATGGCCCAGCACCCTGTCCAGATGAATCTTAAAAGTATTCAGTGTTGGGGAATCCACCACTTCCCTGGGGAGATTATTCCAATGGCTGATTGTTCTCATTGTGAAAAATTTTCTTCTTGTGTCCAATCGGACTCTCCCCAGGAATATCTTGTACCCGTTACCCCTCATCTTTTCGATGTGACTCCTTGTAAAAAGGGAGTTTCCATCTTCTCTGTAGCCACCCTTTAAATACTGGAACATGGTGATAAGGTCTCCCTTCTTTTCTCAAGGCTGAACAAACACAGTTCTCTCAGCCTTTCCTCATACGGCAGGCTTCCCAGTCCTTTGATCATCTTGGTGGCCCTTCTCTGGACCCTCCCCAGCCTGCCTACATCTTTTTTGTGTAGTGGGGACCACAACTGAACACAGTATTCTGGTTGTGGCCTGACACGCGCTGAATAGAGTGGGATAATGACTTCTTTATCTCTGCTGATGATGCCCTTGTTGATGTAACCCAGCATTCTGTTGGCTTTCTTTGCCACTGCAGCACATTGTTCATTCATACTGAGCTTCTTGTCCGTCAGGACCCCCAGGTCCCTTTCCACAGAGCCGCTGCCCAGCTGGGTAGATCCCAGCCTGTGCTGCGCTCCTGGATTATGTTTTCCCAGGTGCAAGACACTTACCCTTGTTGAACTTCATAAGGTCCTTGTTAGCCCACTCTTTCAGCCTATCCAGGTCTTTCTGCAGAGTGGCTCTCCCGTCCGAAGTGTCCAGTTCCCCACTCAGTTTCGTGTCATCAGCGAACTTCATCAGGGTACACTTGATCCCATCATCCAGATCACTTATGAAGATATTAAATGGCATTGGGCCCAATATCGATCCCTGGGGGACCCCACTTGTGCCAGGTTTACAGTTTGAAACGGAGCTATTTAACCACTACTGTCTGGTCCGTCAGCCAGTTCCCCACCCACCGCACGGGCCACTGTCTAGACTGTAACACATCAGTTTCTCTAGGTGGAGGCTGTGGTGAACAGTGTCAAAAGCCTTGGAAAAATCCAGGTAGACAATGTCCACCACTTGCCCCACATCAACAGGACAGGTTACTTTGTCGTAGAAGGCGATCAGGTTTGTCAAGCACAGTTTGCCCTTGGTGAATCTGTCCTGGCTTTTCCCAGTCACGTGCTTCATTGGACTTGTGATACCCCCAGGAGAATTCGTTCCGTAACTTTCCCAGGGGCTGAAGTAAGACTCATGGGCCTGTAATTTCCAGGATCCTTCTTTAAGCCCTTCTTATAGTTGACGTTAGCCTACTTAAAGCCTTCTGGGACGTCCTCTGATCTCCACGACTTCTCAAAGATTATGGAGAGTGGCCTCGCAATGATGTCAGCCAGCTCGCTGAACACCCTCCAGTGGATACTGTTAGGGCCCATTGATTTCTTAGGGGTCAAGCTCCTGTAATAGTTCTCATACCAACTCTTCCTTCACTGATGGTGGGTCTGTGTTTGCATCAACCCAGACTATTGTTGCCAAGACCTGGGGCCCAACAGTGCTGGTAAAGACGGAGATGGAGAAAATGTTGAGAACCTCTGCCTTTTCAGCGTTGTTGGTGACTAATTCTCCTCTCCTGTTTAAGAGGCCAGTTTTTTCCTTCTGTTTCTGCTTGTTGTTTACATACCTGAAGTACCCTATCTTGTAGTTTTTGACATCTCTGGCCAGTTTCAGTTTGAGCTGAGCTTTTGCTTTTCTAACTGCATCTCTGCACACCCTGGCAATGCTCTTGTAGTTCTCAACAGGTATTCCTCCGCTTTTGCATCTCTGGTATGCTTCTCCTTGGGTTTTGAGCAGACTCAGAAGCTCACAGTTAAGCCAGGGGGTCTATTGCTCTGCTTACTTCCCTGCCCTGTAAAAGGGGATGAACTGTTTTTGTGCTTCCAGGAGAGCATTCTTGAAAAACTCCCAGCATTTGCTAGCTCCTTTATCCTCCATGGAAGCTTCCCATGGAATCCCTCCCAGCTGAGCTCTAAGCGCGCTGAAGTTTGCTCTTCTAAAATCGAAAACCTTTGTCTTTGTACTAACCTTCATCGTGCTCAGCAGGATCCCAGGCTCCACAATATTGTGATCACTGCAGCCAGGGCTATCGCTAGCTGAGATACTACAAGGCAGGTTTTCTTGGTTTGTGAGTAGCAAGTCCAGCAGTGCCTCATTTGGCACATCTAACATTTGTATGAGGAAGCAGTCCTCTGCATTCCAGGAACTTGACGGATGACGTGAGCTGCTGTATTTTTCTTCCAACAAATGCCTGGGTAGTTGAAGTCACCCATAAGAACCAGGTTCTGTTGACTTGAAACTTGCTTAAGTGACCCAAATACTGCTTCGTTGGCCTTATCGTCTTGGTTTGGAGGTCTGTAGCAGGTGCCTACTGTAGGATCCACCTTGGAAACAACCCCTCTGATCTTGACCCAGAGGCATTCAATAGGGCTTCTACAATCGCCGTAGTTGACTTCTGTACATTCAAGGTTCTCCTTAACATAGAGCATGACTCCTCCTTCTCCTCTTCCCTGCCTGTCTTTACGAAACTTCCTATAGCTGTCCATCATGATCCTCCATGTGAGTTGTCCCACCATGTTTCAGTTATTCCTAAGATATCATAACTTTCTGACTGAGCATGGAGCTCCAGTTCCTCCTGTTTGTTGCCCAGGCTGCGTGCATTGGTATCAGTCTTGTATCCCTGTTCTTCCGTTATAGCTCATCTATACTAACTGGTTTTGTTCTGTTACTGTATTTAACAGCAGGCAAGGCTGCAGCACAGATCATCTCCGCAACAGGTGTAGCCATGTCGGTGCCAGCTCCGGGCATACAGACTGAAGAAGGTGAAAAAAATCATGTGAACACGATAATGAAAAAGAAAATCCTGTAGCTTTGAGCGTATAGATTCTTACTTCTGTGTTGGTATTTGTCAGTTTTTAAAGGCGTCATTCTTTGTGCCTATTGTAGAAGAAACAACTTCCATCATCTGTTAATAGATTTTTTTTTTTTT
>VYZM01015358.1:588429-630947 GCA_013398915.1 Dromas ardeola
TAACATACTCAGAAGCTGAGATTGATACCTGGGGCAGGCATAGGTGTGACCGCAAGAGGAAGGCCTGCCTTGATGCTGAACTGGAACTTGTACAGTCCAGTTTGCCTCTGCTCTTTGTGGCTTTCTGATTGCTCTTCAGAAAAGCGTGTCTCCCCAGGGCCAAGTGAAGAAACTGCATTTATTAACAAGAAACACTAGCTTCTATATGAGTCTTTTTCAGATGAGATTATATTTATTTATTTATGTATTTCATAAAGGTACTTTGATAAAAAGTGTGCCAACAATAAGTAAATACATTCTTCAGAGTTAGCATCAGCATTATTAAAAGGTAACCTGGTGGGTTTTGTTGCAGCATGGGTCTGAGAGCTGAGAGGTCTGGGCTCTCTTCTCAGTCGAGATGCAGACTTGCGGTTGGTCTTGAGAGAATTACTTAGGTCAGCACTCACTCTTAAAGGCATTTGGCTAAGGAATACAGTAGGAAAGGCCTAAAGGCCTTAGGCTAGGGAGTAGAGTATAATCGTGATTTACCATAGCTCCCTCGCTAATCTTTCTTTACTTTGGCTGGAGTCCCCAAGCACGCCAAAGGAGAACTGGGGGAAAAAAAAAAACAAAACAGATACTCACTTAAACACTTAGGAAGCCAAGTTTAAATTTTTCCATTTCTTGCTTTGCTTTTCACTTCTGAATCTTGTATATTTTTGTAACTAGATAACATAAAATCTACAGATGCATGTGAGATACCCACGCTACTATTTTTAATTCTAAGAAGATTCGAGACTGGCCTTTGTAGTTACATGTATAAAAAAGTTTGAGGTAGTTTCAGCATGGCTTCTTGCAGAAGTCAGATTTATAAAGTGATACTGACTATAAAAGTCAGTTTTGAAAAGAAAGTTCCTTCCCTACAAGTAATCCATATGCCAATTGGGACACACTGCTAAAACAATTTAACTCTTTTTGCTTCTGAATAGGTAAAGAACCTGAAGGTCCCCATGCTATAAAAGAACGGTCACCAGAAGAAGTTGCAGCCCGGCTTGCCCAGCAAGACAAAGAGGAGCAAGAGAAGATCGCGGGTAAGTCCTTACTGATAGTTCTCCCTATACGTGTTATTTGTGACAGAGAATTATTGGACTGTATTGGCGTTAGAGTTCTAAGTTAACACACCTCTTTGTTGCTGTCTCTGTGTTGTGTTGGCAGGAGGGGTGTTGAAGCTTCTGCCACCCGCTGAGAAGTAACTGATAGTTAAACAATGATGGAAAATTTTGGGTTGGAATGGACGTCCAAGGTCTCTAGTCCACCCCCCTGCGTGGAGAGTTGGGGCAGGTTGCTCAGGGCCTTCTCCCTGGGAAGTTTGAAGCTCTCCAAGGATGGAGATTGTTTCAGCTCTCTCAGCAGCTTTGTCGTTGCTTCTTATGACAGAGAATTTGATACATCCGGTTAATTTCTCTTGTTGGCACTTGGATCTGTTGCCTCTTGCCCTTTCTCTGGGCACCTCTGAGAAGTCTGGTTCAGTCTTTTCTGTAACACTCATTTAGATGTGGAAGGCATTACTTAAGATACCTCTTTAGCTTCTCTTTAGGCTAGAACGAGCCCAGATCCCTCAGCTTCTCATCTGTGTCACGTGTCCCCATCCCCTAACCATCCTACTGCCTCTCCAGTGTTCGCTCCCGGGTTTTTTTTACCTTTCTTATACCGAGTCTCTCAAAATGAGACACCATATTCCAGATGTAGTCTCGTAAGTGCCAATTAAAGGGAAATCACTTGGTCTGTGGGATGTGCTCTTGTTTGATGCAGCCCTGTTCACGGTCAGGACTCATTGCTGCCAGAGCACGCTGTTGGCCTGTGTTCAGGTTGCCATCTTCTGGGATCCCCCGATCCTTGTGTACAGAGCTGCTGCCTTGGCTTTTTCTGTAGTGGTTCAGGGACAGTATGTCAAGGTGCTGTGAAGAGTTGCCTGTAGGTTCTGGGTTGGGAACTATGACAATTCCTTGCTTGGATTCGAACTCGGACAGTCCTGTTAATCCAGCTGTATTACTGAGAGGTGGTCTGGCTTTTCCTGTGTCTCAAAACTCATGTCGTCTTTGTGTGTCTTGCTTAAAACAATGAGCTTTGCTTCCACCTTGCCCCCCACTTAGTTTATTAGATTTTAAATACTTCTGGGTTGTTGCTTGGTCTTGGTTTGGCTACAACGTGATTGTTTAAATCAGGGTCCTTCCCTGGTTTGTCTCAGGGTAAGACAGAAAAACTGAGAAATTTTTTTTTTGGTAGATGGTGCTTTGCTGTCTAGTATGTCTGGGCAATCTGTGACCAGCTACTTTGGTACTTACCTTCTGAAAGCAAACCTGGCTCAAGCTGCAGACTGCGTGCAGTGTTAGAAAGCTTCCATATCGTGTTCTAGCCAGTGTTGATGAGGACAAGAGGGAGACCAGCCTCTTGCAGAAATGAATGGGTGTTGAAGGGTGACTTCTGACCTGGGGCAGTGCAAGGACGGCTGACTGCAGTGGCTCTGCAGACCTTCTGTGGTGAGGGAAGGAGGGTGGGTACGCTAGAGACGTTGACTACCAGGATGCTGAACAGAAATGGTATTTAAAGTCAGTGAAAGTTTACCATTAACACAGGTGTAGCCAGTGAAAATAGGTTTGAAAGGGAGTTTAACAGTTCTGAGGCCACATACTGGACATGCTTCAGCCTGCTGTGGGAGCTACGGCCTTTTTGTTTTATTATTCTCCTCGTGCTTGGAAGGGGCTGATGGTGGAGGAGGCGCTGGCCCAGCGTGGTGGTGTCTGATCTGACCTGTCCAGCCACTGTGCACGTGAAATGGGATCTTGGCAGGTGCGTTGACCACGCTCAGACTTTCCTCTGAGTGCTTTGGTCCTCAGCCAAAGTCTGAGCCTTGGGCTGTTGTTGCACACGAGGGATGAGAAGGGTGTTTAAGCCTGGACTTAACAGGCTCAGAGTAGACATGCTGGTTGTGGTCTGCTGCCGCTTGCTTCTGTTCAGAGCTTTGTCTGGTCTAGAAGAGCAACATGAGCAGAAACAAGAGGCTTGGCGTTACTTGTCTGCTTCGTACAAGGACTTTTTTGCAAGTGAAGAAGTTGAGACGTTACACTGAAAAAATCCAGAGGAGTATTTACTGGAAAGGTGGATTTACTTACCCAACCACTTAGAAATAATGTCTGACTCCAGAAGGGTAGACGTTGCTCATCGATTAACCATTCTGATTCGGTTCCTGCTTGAATAATTAATAGCTCATCTGTGCTTCTATACCAATACGAATAAATAGTTGAGTCCACCACCGCCTTGGCTAGGACGGATAACTCTGTATTTGGAATATATCTTTCTTGTGGAAAATAGGAAAATTTACTTGTGTTCTCTTAATTACCATTGTAACACGTGAAGATGGAAAAATATCTACTGGGTTAAATGCCACACCCCTGCAGAAACACAGTATAGGTCTTCCACTGAGGAGCTTTATTGCTGTAAGTGCAGACTTGCACCTTGGTACTCCTCTAAGGAGCATATTCTGGCAACCTTTCTTCTTCTGTAGGCTGCAAGCATAGTTCCTGAGCTGACCAGCTCTTTTGAGTCATAGGAAATAAAATAAGGAGATGCAGAGGATATAATGCGTCATTTTACTAAGTCTAAGGCTCTTTTCTTTATAGTTTAATTCAGTTAATTGATTTTTTTTTTTTTTCCAGCCCTTGCAGCAACTCTAGAAGGAGCCCTAAGCGCAACAGCTCGTGTAACCCTTCAGGCGATTACTGCCCAGGAGTCTGCTGTGCAAGCAGTGAATGCCCATTCCCAAATACTGAAGGATGCCATGGACAATTCCGAGGTAAAATGGACAAATGGGAACAATTTTTTTTTTTTATATTGTGTTCAGCCAAACTTCTCATTTCACAATTAAAAGATAAAGTTGGAAGCTTTTCTTGCAATGTCTTTACTTTTATCGCAGTTTTAACTAATCTTTCCACTTGTGAAATGTGGTGTAGTTGAATAATACAGTGGTTTGCTTTTGAATTGGGGGTCTTTTTTCCCCAACTCCTTTATTTCCCTTTTGCAAGATTAAAAGTTCAAGTTAATACATTGATAGCCTTCATGCTGTATTTTAGTTAATTGTATTTTAATTTCCAAGCTTATTTTTTACCTAGAGATAGTTAGGGTATCCTACTGTCCACCCTGTAATTTCGCTGAACCATTCCCTTTGCCAAAAATCTTCTTGCTGGATTGTTCTTTTCTTGTCTGGAAATGCCTAGGGGATGCGTGAGCTATACCAGCTTGTGGTTCTGGTGTGCTAATGCTGGAGTGTGTGTGGAAACACTGTTTCCTATTCAGTTCTGGAGCAGAGAATATAATTTAGTGGTTAATCAAATGAAGAGGGACGTACGGGCAGCCAAACCAGCACTCAAGATTTAATCTGATAGTTAGAAAAACAACTGTCCTAAGAGTTTGCTTTTAAGCTTAAGTGTTAAGCTTACTTTAAAGTTAAGCAACTTGAAAGCATTTTTGTACTTTAAGTATTAAGCTTAAAAGCAATTTTAAAGTATTACAGTACTTTAACACATGTAGAGATTTTCCCCAAAAATATTGTGACACCATACAGTGATCCTCGCACAAGCTCTTCTGTGTGGACAAATGGCTGTTGCTCTGGTGGAGAAAAACATTAAGGATCAAACAAAACAATGGAAGGGAAAAATAATTTGTAAAGCTTCCAGCTGTGCTGTTGGTAAAACACGAAAATGTTGTTCAGTGTTAGTGAAACAAGAGTAGCAACTTCTGAATCTCTGCAGGCTTTCTTTTTTTTTTTTTTTTTTTAAACAATTTAAATAACTCTCTTATTTCATAATTGTGGTGGCCCTAATTAGAAATCTGTGCTTCTTAGGCTGCTGGGGAGAACAAATCATCTCAGTGGCGCACTCTGGAGGAAGCGCTGAAGGATCGGAGGAGAGCAGTGGATGAAGCCGCCGATGCTCTTCTGAAAGCCAAGTAAGTTGCTTGTTTTTAAAGGTTACCAAGTGCTAAGTTCACATGACCCACGTGAGGGCTGGCAGACACTAGATGAGATTCTAGAAAGTATGCAGTCACCTGTGCTTATATTAAACTGATGTGTTTGTGCCAAATAAAGAGAAGTCACATACACTAATGAATATTTCAGTTTGCAGCATGTGGATCTTAGGTGCGTGGTCCATGGTCCTCGCTCTACCAGAGTCTGAATCAGTCCTATTCTTCTTTTTAAGAACTTGTTTACCTCCTTAATATTTATATATAGCGTTGGTAAGTTCAAGTAAGATTAAAAAAAACAACAACGCATAATCCTTTTAAAATTACTTTTTGATAGCTTTTTCAATGTTAAACCTATTGCAAGGACTCCATGACTCCCCACTCTGTGTATTGAGTCAGTAACACCACCAGCTTTTAGTTGTAATGAAAAATTAAACCTTACAGCGTCGTTTGGCAGTTCATCTGTCAGCAGAGTTGCTTTTAAGGTTAGATTTTTTTCATAGAAATGTGCTTAGTGGAAAACTTGACTTCTGAAATGGAGCACTGCTCATAACCCAAGGTTCTGTATGAACTGCATTGATATACATTGAGTCTGGTCCGCAGATTCTGTGTAGGGATTATAGCAGCAAAAATAAGGTGACAAACCTCTCCAAGTTGCTCTTGTAATGAGTGTAGAAGTGAGAGGGCAACAGTAAAAAGAGGGGAACATCATCCTTGAAGTTGCGCAGTTGCTATTTAAGTTACAAACTTCTCTTATCTTTAATGTTGCTGTGATGACTAAAAATAAATAGGAAGTGTAACTGAGGTTTCAAATAGCAAAACAAAGCTAACCCAAACCCCAGATGCTCTAGCTTTCATTCTCTAATACTCTAATGGATGCCTTTGCTTTTATTTATTTTTTTTACTTACTTATTTTAAAGCTTGTTCCTTATTCCAGTGAGGTCATTAGAAACCTCCATTGGTTTGAATGGATTTGGAAAAGGAACACTTTTTCACTTCTCCCTTGATTGCTAATTATGCTAGAGGAAACCGGTTCTTTCTTAATTACCAAAAAAAATAAATAATCTGTCTTTTCAGAGCTCTATAAATTTTCTCCCATCTTCATTTATCTCCACCAGTCACCATGTCCAAAACACTTCTGCAAGAGTAAGCCATCTATGTTAAAAATATTTCCTTGACACTCTTGTTCTGTGATGGAAAATGTCTGCCTTCTCATACTAACAGTCTTACTAATACTAACTACTTTCAGTGAGCTTTCTTTCATCTGCCCCCTCCAGCTGTGTCTTGAGTCCTAAAGTACTAATTGTGCTATAAATAATTCTCATTTTACATGGAATAGACACACTGACATCTTTAGGCTTCAGGCTGTGGAAAGAAAAATCTTCAATCACAGCATCTTAGCCATAGAGCTGGTAGATGGGAAGCACCAGTAGAGTTATCCAGTAGCTCTTCCTATAAATACAGACAGCGTAAAGTAAACTCTTCTGTATGCGTTATAATTAGCAGCTTCCTCCCTTTTCAGAGAAGAGTTAGAGAAGATGAAGGGCGTAATCGAGAACGCCAAGAAGTCTCAGATCGCAGGAGCCAAATCTCACATTACTGCTGCAGAAGAAAATCTTCATCATATGATAGTTGACTTGGACAATGTCGTGAAAAAGGTAATGCTTCCACAGACTGTTTATAATTGCCATTAGAGTAATGACCACTTGGAAGCCTACGCAGACCTCACATTCCCAAATCCTCTGTAACAGGTGAAATATTTTTAAAGTGTAAATTCCGTCCTTTTTTAGTTATACTCAGTCTTTGAGCTGATTATACTACCAGTAATCAGATGTGACAAATCTTTGCAAGAACTTGAACTCTGTCCTGAAAGAGTCTCTGGCCAGCTTGGCTGGTGCCTGTCCTTTCTGCGGGCGACTTGTAATTCTTTCCCTTTGATGCCAAGAGGAATTTACCACGTGGTTAGGGAGGAGTAGGAGCAATGTGTGTTAACGACTTGGTGGGTAAATCACTTTACAGCTCAGAAGACTGGGGAAGAAATGTAAAGGTGAAATCTATCTCTCTTTGCAGGACAGCTGATAATTTATCAGGTGCGGTTTGAGAGAATTTCGCCTAATAGTGGGAACATCAGAACTTACTGAGAGGAGGGCAGCAGTCACAAGATTAGCTTAGTAGGCCTGTATGGTAGCTGTAAGTAGAGAAAAAGAGCTAGAGATCTTTAAAGATACTCTGTTGGTCCTGTCTAGGCTGCAGACTATCTAGTTACAGTGTGTGTGTGAGACGAAATGGAGTAGTGGTAGTTCCAGCAAATAATTACTGTGTACGAGAGGTTTGATATCACAGGGTGGGGGGGTTTTTTTCTCCCCCAAGAAAGCTTTGATTGGGCTGGAGGGTAACGGTATCTGCCACTAACTCAGGGCCTGGCTTTAAATTGTGTATGCCTCCCTTTTTGATACTTGCCTCGAAAAATAAACATCTCCTTTTTGTTTGTTGCAGGTTCAGGCAGCACAGTCTGAGGCCAAGATAGTAGCTCAATATCATGAGCTGGTGGCTACAGCTAGAGAAGAGTTTCAGCGAGAGCTGGACAGTATCACCCCCGACGTACAGCCTGGCTGGAAGGGGCTAAGTAAGTCTCCGATTGCAGGGTTACGGCGTGCCTCTTACAGGCCCGCCACTTCGGTTTGTAGTGTTTCTGTAACTACGGCCGCTGAATTCAATGTCCAGCATCCTGATTGCCATACTGTTTGAAGTGAACATTAGTTCACAATTAAAGTAAGTGATTTAAAGCTGGTGTTAGGAAGAGGCTTAATTCTGGAAACTACCTGTGCCATATTGGAAGTTTCAAAAAACGTACCTCAAACAATAAATATCATATGGTTGTTTAAACATCTCTTCCCTCCCCTGGTATTCCAGGAAGAGAGCCAGGTCGCTCCAGATTTGGATCAAATCTGCGTTGCTCACTGATCAAGTGTTTATCTGGTTGACTCTCTGTGATTTTAAATATTACAATACACCATTATCGCAGAGTGATAAAGAACTCCCTGAATATCTCTAGATCAGCACTGAAATGACGGATGTACTGAAAGATAGAATTCATTGTTCATACCCACCTACCCCAGTGTGTGTTATTTCTAAATTAAATTGGCTCAGTAACTTACTTGAACAACAGAGAATGCTGCGCAGAAGCAGTGAATAGGCCTCTTATGTTTTGTTTATGCTATTACTACTGCAGTTCTTTGCCTGAGATCAGAAATCTCATGAGCTGCCTTTCCTTGTGCAGGATAAAGGGAGAACATCTTAGGTTTTGTGATCGCTGCCCTTTTGAGGGAGGAAAGGGAATCACCTGGTACTTTCCATCCACTCAGTTTCATACTGGTGTTCCCTACTGAAGTATATACGGCACTGACGTGTTAGGGGCCGTGGCTCTCACTGCCGCTTGGGAACTTGTTTCTTAACCAACTGCTTCTGATTTATAAGCACATAGAAATGTCAGACTAAAATTTCCAGTGTTGTGTTGCGTTTTTCTACTTCAAACTTGCATTCCTTGCTTTGGCTAAACTTCAGCATCAGTCTGTGGTTTCCAAAGGTGATTTGAGTGGTTGGGATGTTTGGGGCTACGTGTTGCCTATAATATAGAGAAACTTTTATACTCAACATACTGTTCTTCCTGAATTCCTAAAGACTAGGGCTCACTCATGTTTGTTCAGCGTAGATAAGAAGCTTTTAGTTTTCTGTTTTACTTTTGCATGACTGACTTGCTGTAGTGAACGTGCATTAACTTTTCCAACCTCTCCTCTTTCTGTTGCAGAGATAACTGACTTAGGTGAGTTCCTGTAACTTGTTCTGCTCTTGTGAATGTCATCTCTTCTCTTTGTTCTTTTTTATGTTTATGTGGTACATCACTTTAAATTACAGGCAGTATCAACAAAGGGGTGAAATGTTGCATTCCTAAATCATTTCAGGCTGAGGTGTGCTTCGGGATCCTTTCCGCTAGTTTTGCATGTTTAACTTAAACCACAAACTCTTTGTCTAGCAGCACTTCCCAGGTGGGCGATGGCTGGCTTGTGAAAGCCAGGGTTAATTTTTCTTTGTGGCTTCAAGCCGGTCGATACCTGCTGCCGACATTCCAGTGAGAAACAGAAACTTTGACCGTTCCAGTTAAGCTGCGTGATGGTGTTTGTCCCCAAGTAGTGTCACCTCGCAGCACTCCTGGCTTGAGAGAGGTGCTGGATACACCAGCTCCTGCTGATACCACTGAAACCTCTAGGTACTTGGTATGCCTGAAGAGCCACGTAGGGCCGCTCCGAGCCGCGTCACCAAAACCAGATTCGTTTAATTTGAAGTTGGCTTGATTCTCCAAATATAATCTTCACCGTTGATTTTTAGAAGTGTTGATTAACTCTGTGATTCTGAGGTTGATTATTATTTATTTGTTCCCTTTTGATCAAAGAAACATAATTTAAAATTTTTAAAATTTAAAAGTGCATTAAAACCCCGTTCTGTTTGTAACAGTGTTAAGTTCAACAGCTGAGCTTCGTGCTGCTGGTCAGCTTCCCTGCTGGACGCGAGCACCGCTGCACCGAGCCCTCCTGCACCAGTCCTTTTTCCAGCACTCAGCAGAATGGATGAAGGACTGTGGAATTTCATTTGCTTTAGACCCTGTGGGAACACTTTCCCGAGTAGTCCCTGGTTTTCCATGCAGGCAATTTAGCTGGCAGCCAGTGCAAAACGAGCTGCAGCATTTTACAGAGCCAGTGCCACTCTCAGGTCACCAAATGCTGCAGGCGTAGCTTGTGTCCTCCTCCTCTCCCAGCAGAAAAGCAGCAAGCTGCTTAGCTGACACAGCTGTAGTTGTGACCCCTGCTGCTCTTGGAGTTAGCCAGACCCTGAAAGGTACAAAGTGGGGTAAGAAATCTGATTGGGAGCAGTTGGTCTGGAGGATTGCCGAAGAGAGAACGTAGTTCTGGCTGCCTCTCACAAGGACTTCAGTGTTGTCAGGATCAAATTTCTTTAAGCTTGTACCCAGCTGGAGGTATCGGTCCGCACCAGGCTTTTACATATCCTGCTGCTCTGTGTGCTGTCACAGGGGAAAACACATGGTGCTGTGAAGACCAAGAAATGGCCAGAGTTGTTGACAGTCTCCTCTAATTGAGTGTGACATGGGTATGGGAGTGTGAATAATCGCTGTGAATCACTTCAGAGAAACTAAGATAATTTATTTTCTATCGATAGAAAGTACTTTCTTGTAGGTGTGGCTCAGAAGGTGGCAGTGGGTGGCCATTAGCACAGGTCAAGGGCTTGAAGAGCTCAGAAACTTTTCATGAAACGTGCTCACTGGTCAACTACGTGGAGCCTTAGAGTACTCGGGTGGGAGGTGGGCAAGCACCACGGCAGCAGTTTCCCTGCAGACCTTCCTAATGCCCCGTGTTTTCTTTAGCTGGCCAGTTATCGACAGATGACTTAAATTCCCTCATCGCACATGCCCATCGCCGCATCGACCAGTTGAACAAGGAGCTGGCGGAGCAGCGAGTGAGGGAACAGCAGCACATCGAGTCGGCCCTGGAGAAGCAGAAACTTGAAGATAAAAAAGCATTTGAGGCAGCCGTGGCCAAAGCGCTGGAGCATCACAAAAGTGAGATTGAAATAGAACAGGAGAAGAAGGTAAAGTGGTGTAACGCACCTGGTGGAATCTCTGGCTCCAAAAGGATGTAGAAGAGGTAGAGGAAGCGCACAGAAGAGCAACTGGGATGTTCTGAGCGACGGGAGATGTCAGACAGGGTGACCTGCGGGCTAAGCATGGAAAGGGGATGTTGAGCAAGGAAACTTCTGCAAAGTTAGAATGGTAAAATCATACAGCGAAACAGGGAACGACTTTTTCATGTTACCCGTTTGCTGCTGGAGATAGGATTGCTGAGTCAAAATATGTGTTTGTTCTGACCCAGCATGGCCATCTTAAGGTTATGTAGTCCCTCTGTCCTGCCTCTAGCAGGTATCTTCATGTTCTTCCACTCTTTGCCAGTGGTTTGGGATTTGATTTCTTTCAAAAGCACTATGAAAACTCAGAATTTTAATGCTGCTTTGGACATGAAGCAAGTGCAACTTAGAAATGTAGGAATTTGGGCATTGGTGGTTTTATCTTTTGAGATAGCATATCGCAGGCAGACACTTGTGCCAAATACTCCTGCTGTTTTCACATACATGCCTCTGAAAATGGGATTAAACACTGGCCGTTAGTTGAAAAATTTGCATTGACATGAGGGAAACAGGATTTCACCTAGAGCCTGTTAGTCCAAAGCATTGCAGTAACAGGTATTAATTTAGAGCTCTCTTTAGAAGTTGCTTGAACTGTCATCTTTGCACTTAATGGAAGGATGGAAATGACACAATCCTTTTTAACAAAAGCCCGGAAAACAAAAAAACTATTCAGCTGCTAACCTGTGCTCTCTGAAGTGGCCGTTTTACACAAGATCAGGTAAAAGGGGTGTTACCATTTTATTAAGCTGTGTGCAACTCGGACAGTATTACAGCATGTAGGGAAAAGGTAAAGTACTTTTTGTTTGGAAGCTGGTTTATGAACACCGGAGTGTTTAGTCTGTCATGTTACTGCGTCTTTTATATAGTATTTTGATCACTGCGCTAAGTGCCAAGTGAGTACAACCACCAGTTACTGGCACTGTGGACTGTGAAGCTATTCTTGCAAGTCTTTAGGAAAAGGCTCAGCTATACAAATGGACCTCAACAGCTTTTAAAAATGAAACATGGGCTCCATCAGTGTCACTTCTATAAAATGTACCCTGGGTAATCACTGATGGATGATACAGTCATAGCCTGTGACAAGCAGTTGAAAAATAGCAGTGTAGTAACAGCCACTGGTGTGTGTACAGGTTGAAGAAGTCCGAGAGGTGATGGAGAGCGAAATGAGGACCCAACTCCGGCGACAGGCTGCTGCCCACACAGACCACCTGAGAGACGTTCTTAAGATCCAGGAGCAGGAGCTAAAGGTGGAATTCGAGCAGGTAAGTGAGAAGAGTCCCCAAGGGCATTAGGGGGGTATTTGAACCCTTGCAAAGCAAATGCTTCACAGGATGAGAGTGGCAAACCATCTTCCAGAAGACTGAAATGCGGGCAGGGGAGGGAAGCCTGATGAAATAAAGTGCCTGAACGCATAGGTTTTATTCAGATTTGTCTTAAAGGCTTTTGCTATAGGTGAGAAACTTTTGACAGTTGCAAGTGCGTAACTGTTAAATTCATCTTAATAAGGCTTCCTATATTATATTTACTCTATGTGTTGTCCCCAACAGATTTATAGAAAACATATCTTAAAAATAAGTTAAATATAATTTATCAGACCAGGAACAGCTGGTTTGTATCTTGCTCTGTTTCAGAACTTATCCGAGAAACTCAGTGAACAAGAAATGCAATTCAGACGCCTTACTCAGGAGCAGCTCGACAACTTCACGTTGGACATAAACACTGCCTACGCCAGGCTGAAAGGAATTGAGCAAGCAGTCGAGAGTGAGCATGGAAACTGCATCTTTTTAAGGACTAAAGTTGTGATCCCTGAAGGCCCCTTACCCAAACCTGGATGCTTAAGCACAGGCTTTGGCACGTAGCTCATGGGCCTGGGTGTCCCCACACTGCTGAGCACCCAGCAGATCCCAGCTGCATGAGTCCAGAGCTGTCGTTCTGTTCCTGACTTGCGGAACAGACTTGCTTTGAGATCAAGTGCCGAGGGGGCGGCTGCTTTTGAAAGCACAGTGTTCAAAACTCTTCCCGTACGTGTGCCCCCAGCTGAGAGTCCCTTTCTTGGCTTATTTTGCAGGTCACGCAGTAGCAGAAGAGGAAGCCAGAAAGGCCCATCAGCTCTGGCTTTCTGTTGAAGCGCTGAAATACTGCATGAAGACAGCCTCCGGGGATAGTCCCACAGAACCACTGGAGAGCGCGGTGAAGGCCATCAAAGCCAGTTGTTCTGACAACGCGTTTACGGAAACCTTAACGGCAGCTCTCCCTCAGGAGTCCCTGACGCGGGGAGTCTACAGTGAGGAGGCCCTCAGAGCACGTTTCTACACAGTCCAAAAACTGGCCAAAAGAGTGGCTATGATCGATGAAACGAGAAACAGCTTGTACCAATACTTCCTGTCTTACTTGCAGTCGCTGCTTGTGTTTCACCCTCAGCAGCTGAAGCCACCTGCCGAGCTCAGCCCTGACGACCTCGACACGTTTAAGTTACTGTCTTACGCTTCGTATTGCATTGAACACGGAGATCTGGAGCTGGCAGCTAAATTTGTCAACCAGTTAAGAGGCGAGTCTAGGAGAGTGGCACACGACTGGCTGACCGAAGCTCGAATGACCCTAGAAACAAAACAAATCGTGGATATCTTGACAGCGTACGCCAGCGCTGTGGGGCTAGGAACAACTCAAGTGCAGTGAGGTAGGATTGTAGTTTCGGAGGCTGTTCAGCAATCGTTTGTGCCGGAAAGAAATCCCATGATCTCCTGAGGGTTGCAGACCAAGCTGTTGGCAGGGGCTGGAAGCGTTAAATCAAAGCACGGGTACGGTCTTGTTTCCTTGCCCTGTATTTAACTTCACCACCTGTTGTATTTGTATTGGTTTTGAGTTATCATGACAACCAACTTCAGGAAGCTTCTCTACAATTTGTGTAACAATTTTATTTCCCCATCTTACCAAGCGGGCTTGTGATCCAACCAAAATAATGTTTGTAACCTACCATTAATGATTTGCCACTCTGTCAGCTGAATAAAACAAGACTTCAACCACTTTTTCCTGCTGTTCGGTCTCCTATTTAAAAACCAAAATACAGCTGGGCCGTACAGGAGCAGCCTTTCTCCATGACCTGAAGAAATTAAAACCTATCTCTATTTTACTCCTTTGAAGGAGCAAGAATTAATTGATGTGATCAATGTGTCTATTCATTAATTTGTACACATGTAAAGAAAATAATTATAAAATCCATCTATGAGTACAGGTTTATGTAGACATAACTTAGGCTGGTCTCAGAGCACATGTTCTGGTGGACTTCTACCCCTCTATGTTTCTTGGCAGACCTGCCCTGTTGTAGTTTTACAAGACCAGGTATTTCTATCTGGAAGCCAGACTTTGATTCAACCATGAGAACTCACGTAAAGACCAAGCTCCTTCCTTCTCTTACCTTTCCCTTAATTCTCATCATCAGTGAAGAAAGATTGATCAAACTTACTTACTACTCACTTGCTGAAATGAGTAACTGTGGCATTGTCTACTCACTGATCCAGTTTTAAATTGTTGGTACAATAAAGCAAAGAGCGTAACACCACCTCTGAAAGCCTTTTATCTTTGATCTACCCCTTAACCTGTACTGGTCACACGTTCCTGGAACAGGCATGTTTGCTTTCTGGAGCAAATCCTGCCTTCAAACAGCTTTCCTGCCCAGCCACTCCTGTAGGGTGAGGAGGAACACTTGACTTTTAGCCTTTCAGCTGTAGTTTGTTCTAGCAGCTGTTATTTCCCAAACTCATTACTTAATTATCCTCAAGCTGCTTTCCACAGCAGTGTGCTCATATGTGTCCTGCACCATCATGCACATCAAGGTTTTATTTTTCACAAAGAGAATCATCTGTTAATTACGTTTCACTGGAATATGGTTTAATCCTTTTTAAAGAGGATTTAAGACCATTCTTGACCTGTTGAAGAGAACTACCTCAAAAAAACCTTCAAGTTTCCTCTACGTACCGAGAACAGCAGCGCAATGGTGTGAGGGCCAGTTAACTGCAAGGCAGAGAACAGAACAGCGCAGTCATCCATCTTCCCAGTCACCTCGTTAGCTTTATTGCTGTATTCTGCATGAACTTTACTCACTCTCTCGCAGAGCAGCCACAACACTTTGTCATCAACAGCTTTTGCCCAGGGATTATCAGAATACAGCTGTATTTAATGTCAGCGATTTATTAGATGCAGTCTCCAGCTGTACAAAGTGTAGCTTTTTAACATCTACAGTCCAAAGCCTGTCCCAAAACACCAAAAAAGGATGAGGAATAACATCACAGGTGATGAGTATGCCTTTACTTACAGTGTTTACATTAGAGTAAACTTGGTATTTAAGTAGTTCATTAAAGTCAGCTGGAAAGGAATTAAATCTTGTGCAGGTTTAAGTCACAGGAGGTCCAAGGGAAGCCTTGCTCAAGCTGTCAAAGTCTTTTACCTGCTGGGCAGCCTCCAGGAAGCAGCACTCCTCTCCCGGCAGCCCTCCGGTACCTCAGCCAAGCTGCCCAAGAAGGGGACAGCTGCCCGGCAGGAGCTAGCTCCTCCAGGGAGTGGTGTGGAAGAGACTCTGTTGGTGTAGCCCACGCGGAGTTTGAAGTTAGCAAGAACGTTAAACAGGACAGCTTCTAGCCTGCTCCAACGAGGACAGTATAGAAGCAGGTCCTGTATCAGAATGCTCTGGAGTGCTGAGCAGTGCTGCAGCACCTCCCAGAAGCCATCCCTGGAGTGACTTCACTTCTCACAGAAGCCTCCTGGTGTGGAGGAAGTGGTTGCTCCCAGTTTTCCCAAGGGGAAGGCCAGAGGGACAGTTAGTCACGATCACTATCGCTGTCACTATCGCTGCTGTCGCTGTCTGACTTGATACTCTCCAATGTCTTCCTGCAGATGGAAAACAGTCCAGTAATCAGTCACCTCACTGTGGCTTTTGCTTGAAAAGAGACATCCAAAACGGGGTAAACCCCCTCCAAAGAGAGTATTATGGGCTGTCTGAAGAACACGGTCCACCCAGCATTTGGTAGAAGCACACCCACCTCCTTGTGGAAAAGCAGACTACTTCAGTTACCCAAAGAGTGGTGGGCCAGCTGTGAGGCGTGCTGGACTTCTATTTATTCATTCCTTTGGACCAGACCAGTAGCTCCTAATTGTGGTCCTCCAGGCCATCAAGCCCATCATCTGAGCTTGGCTGCATCAGCTCAGAAACCAACCATGGTGTACTGAAGATTGACCATGAGCCTCGGAACCTGTGAACCACATGCAGGGCCATCCCGTACCACCTCTCTGCTTTTATTAGCCTGAAATCTGTGTCTTCTAGGTGGCTAGACCCAGCTAGGGCAAGATACTGGGAAAGGTGATAGTAGATGTGAGCAGTGGATAAGGCTAACCCCATCATGAAAAGTTACCTCCCCCCTCCCTTAGGTGGTACGGATACAGCATGGGATCAAAAACTGAGGGGACAATTGTTCTGAAAGCCACCTCTCTGCTGCCTTGGCAGAGAAACCTTTGCACAGGCTCCCCTCAAACACCCCGTCTACGATACCCCTTCAGCAGTATCATGAAGTACTCCAACTTACCTCTGCTTTTCAGAGAGTTCAAATTCCTTCTCCATTCTGCTTTTAAGCCTTTGAGATGAAGGAAGACCGAGGGACGCTGCCAGCTTTACCAGCTTAATTGCCTCATCTGGGCAATTGGTTTGTTTAGCACAGTTCAAGAACTCGTCCATCACCTGGTCACTGCAAAAGCAAAGGCAAAGAGTGACTGTTCACGGGGCCCCAGGTGAGGTGGTCATTAACTTACAGCAGGTGCTTTCGAGAGGTGGTGACAGATTTACAGATCGCTCAACCAGCCCAATTCTGCTCCCGCCAGGAATTTCACCTCAGCCTTCACCCTGTACCAATGTGATGCACTTGGGAATTGCTACCCTAGCAGAAAGAAGTAATTCTCCTTGCACAAAAACAGGGCAGCAGCTTACTGCTCAGGGTAAAGCTGCCACCTCAGCAGCAGCCTAAATAACTTTCCCCTTTTTACAGTCCCCACATCAGGCCCTCACCCTCTTTTACGTGGCTGGCAGAGGTAAAGCAACAGTGCACAGCACTTTAAAATCAAAGGCAGTCTGCCAGAGGCTGCCGTGCTGTGTGCTGGGAGCTGCTGACAGCTGGCTCTGCTCTGCCAGCTCCATTCCATGTCAAAGTGCTGGCTCTGCTCCTTCGTCACCTGCTGGAGACACCTCTTGCCTTTAGGCAGAGAAACAAGCGTCTGCAGCTGGTGCTGCGGGGAGCTTGGCAGAGAAGGGAAGGAAGTGGACCAGAAGAGACTGATCCATTTGGTAATACTTTATTTCCCATCACATTCGTAACCCATGGCATTCACAAACCACCAGCTACACCACGATTTCAGAAGGAGAATTCTTCTCCTTTCCCCATTCCCCACATTGAGAGAGGTGTTCTGACATGGCTTGCCAGCGTCAAGGCTTCCTTGGGCCACGCTAGTGGCAGTCTGCAGAACGGGGCAATCACAGAGTGCCACTAACAGCTGCCTTCGGTGCCACACACCCTCGCTGGTGCAGGCAGCCACAGAGAACATCGTGCATCTCGCTGAAATTCCCATCTCCAACACCAGGTTTAAGGTGTTCATTTCTGTGAGCAGCAAGCAGTTGGTTGGTGCTTTTTTTTTTTAAAATGCATTACTATTCCTTAGAAGTTGTTTTCTACTTCAAACAGTACTTTTTCCTCCAAAATCCTGAGGAAAGCTAGCTGTTGTAGCCTAACAGGGTACCACATAAGATTTAGGGTTTGACTTGATAAACTTGTCTTCAGAAATCCAGACACCTCTGAAGCCCCTATGCTTGGTTAATAGCATTTTGGAATTTTTTTGAGCGCACGGGAAATTAGATGTTTTCAGGGGTCCTGCTTACACGGATTTCTAATGCCAAGTTAATCAGTGGCACTGTTCTCCATGTCCCAGAGCTTCAGTGACATCTCAAGGATCCACCACTTAACCACCCCGGCTTTGCATTTTCAACATTTTTTGAGAGAGAAAGGCCTTGCAACATATCAGTTGGATAAACAACCACCCGTGCTCACAGGGACAGACACACACAAACTCACGCTTCAGAAATAACAGTAAGATACGGACCACTACTGTCGGTTATAACAGGAATGCAAAATTTCAGCCAAAGGGGAGACTCAGTACCTGAAGTCAGAACCTAAAAGTACTCACGTAGGAATTCTATTGATTTGCTGGAAACGCTCCATCATGCTCCTGTTCAAAAAGAAAAAAAATAATAATAAAACCCACCACAAAACAAGGGAACAGACAGCTATTAAATCTCTTGGATAAGCCCCTGATGAAACACAGGCAAGCTCAATTTCATTACATGATCTTCCCCACAGATCTGAAACAAACCCCATGCCGTGTTCTTGCAGATGCAATGTGTACCAGCTAACATAATTGATTAAACACAGGATATCTTAACTAGGGCAGAAAAACTAAAAAGTGTAGCTGGTGACATGTTTACTTTAAACATATGACGTATTTTTAGAAAGGTACTTGCCACTTCTTTTTTTCAAATGAATCTGTGCAAAGAGAATATCTGTATCTAACAGAAAATAGCTCAGAACCTTAAATAGGAAGCTAGATATTTTAACCACTATTTCAAGTTGACAGCAGGTAGGACAGTAAATTCTAGCTTCTGAAGAGTACTAAAAATATTCTCTTTAGATTTTTAATTAGGGTTAATTCTAATTAAAATTTTAATTAAACTCTAATTAATCGCTTTAGCAGTTTGAATTCCAAAGAGTTCTAAAAATTAGAAAGTGGGAAGCTGTAGGAAATCAGCAGTGCTTAGTGAAGTGATAATCAAACCCCACCTTGCCAGAAGCAGCCGTATGAAACTCTAAGCCAGTTGCCACGTTAACTTCTAAACCATTTTAAAGATAGACAACTGTAACTTGGTGCCAAGAATGAGCAATAAAATTAAGAAAAACTCCATCACATTCCTAGCAGGACTTACGCCCTCCCTTCGTCTGTACTGGTGTTCCAAGGCAATCGGTCGTTAGCTTTTGATTTTTGTGTTTAAGCCTTGAGTTAGTGTCGGCAAGCCAAGAGCTCAGGACAGCCACACACGTACCAAGCGTCCTGGGTTCTCCCAACCCTGGAAAACAACAGAGCGACGTGGCCCAGCGCACTGCCTGTCCATTCTAACGGGACCTGCTCCCGCCCGCTTTGCTCATGGAAAGCTTTGATGTCTTCAGCACACTTGGCAAACGCCAGCTGAATCTGTGAAAAGATTGTGCTATTAATCCCCAAACCTCTAGAATTAACATATCCCTTTCAGTGCAATTCCTCCTACAGGTCTGCGCTGTAGGAGGAATTAACAGCGGTTACTCCTGGCAGAAAAATTTCTCACTTCTGTCAGGACAGTAGTCCCCACTAGGCAAGCTCCAAGATGGCTTTGCAGGGACAGCTGTATTTACAGACCTCTGCAGGACGCATTAACCTTTAACCCTTCTCAGACTGAGAAACCAGTTACTGCAATGACATCTTTGGCAAAAATCCCTGAATTCTGTCATGTGCTTCCCCAGAGATGTGGCTGGCTGGGCTGGATTATTCTTCCAAACCCTGGTGAGGAAGTGATCCTCTTCTGTGTTAATTTGAGGTTTCTCTATAGGTTGAAGACAATACGAAGGGCCTAGCAGGCCTGAATAAGCTCACACAGATCTGGAAATTTACAGTGGCATATGCACTGGAACTGGACCTCTAAGACCGAAGAGGGACAACGACAGAGCACTTAAATGCAGTCTGTAAGCTGCACACAGAAATGGGGAGACATCGCTGCTCCTTTCACTGAGCTTCTGTACACTTGTTTTGGCTAGGATAGAGTTAGATTTCTTCATAGTAGCTTGTATGGGGGCTATGTTTTGAATTTGGGATGAAAAGTAACAAAGGGATGTTTTAGTTATGGCTAAGCAGTGCTTACATAGCCTCAGGGCCTTTTCTGCTCCTCACACTGCCCCACCAGTGAGCAGACTGGAGGTGCACAAGCTGGGAGGAGACACAATTGGGACAGCTGACCCCAACTGACCAAAGGGATATTCCATACCACGTGACATTAAACTCAGCAATAAAGGCTGGGGAAGAAGGAAGGAGGGGATGTTTGGAGTAATGGCGTTTGTCTTCCCAAGTAACTGTTATGCATGATGGAGCCCTGCTTTCCTGCAGATGGCTGAACACCTGCCTTGCCAATGGGAAGCAGTGAATGAATTCCCGATTTTGCTTTGCTTGCGCGAACAGCTTTTGCTTTATCCATTAAACCATCTTTATCTCAGCCCATGAGGCTTTGGACTTTTACCTTTCCAATTCTCTCCACCGTCCCACTGGGGAGGAGTGAGCGAGCGGCTGTGTGGTGGGGTTAGCTGTTTACCGGGGTTAAACCATGACAGCTTCATTACCTCATCAGGATGCCGCTCCCTGCTCATCAAAGACAAGAGCTCTTCCAACAGGTCGCTCCTCCTACTAAACCCCAGCTGTTTCGTATCTGTTTAGAGAAAGGCAGTAGTCAGTAGGTGTGACCGGGACCCTCTGCTCCCAACTCCTGTTAATATGGTCAGCATAACAAATGCCATTTTGTAAGGCCAACAGCCGTTCTGTGTGACCAAACAGGTCACATGTTAGTTCCCTTTCCCTTCATTATCAGACCCTGAAGGTCCTGTGCTCCAAGTACATGAACCAGACTTCTTCTTCACCTCTCTGCTGGCCTCAAGATTCCTGGGTGCCAGGCCAACTACTCCCTTCCTTAATGGCCTTCAAGGTCCCAGGCACACCCAGCCAACCTGGTGGTGGTACAGGGAAAGGAACAGCACACAGAGCACTGTCTATAAAATCAAGGAGTTACAAGTCCTAAGTGGGAACCTGGACCCAAACTGGACAGTGAGGCCCACGACACCCCAGCGACCAGGGACACCTCCACCGTCGTCTGCTTCCTCCCAGGACTGAGTGGTGACTTATATTCTTTTCTATGTTTTTTGAGTCTAGGTTATGATTTTTATGTTAATATAGCAAACCAAATGTTAAGATTTGACCCGATCTGCAGAGGGGCCAGGTGATCAGAAACCATAAGCTAAGTGGTGCTATAAAATTCTGTACTACGCTAGTTATAAAACTGTACTACACCGATTCTGCTTATAGAAGTCCTGCGCTATTTCGATTATAAATGCTATGCTAATCATAAAATCCTCTTATGAAAATAAAGCTTTAACTGTAACTACAACTTAGTGCTGCCATCATTTTGCCAAGAATCCCTAAAAGAACCTATGTGTCCTCTCAGTGTTGGGTGACAGTAAGATATTTTCTGTGTGCTAAACCCTGTATCTGCATTGTCTCCTCTTCTTAAGGGGCAAAGAACCGACAAATAATTTAAATGAGTTAAACCTGGGCTGTTGGTTAAGGTACTACTCTCTGGTAAGCATTCACTTTTCCAAGACACTGATATTTAACTGTGACACTGCCACGATCTCTCTGATAGTCTGTGCTTTCTCTAATAGAACAGCCCCAGCACTGCAGCAAGGAATAACACCCCTCATGCCAAAGCACCTTATCATGGCTATTTTCAGCACTGGGAAATTTCCCAGCTACCTCCCACTTTGCACTCCTCCTGACTTTTATCAAACCAACTGCCTACGTAGCCTTGTGCTATCACTAACCTTCCCAGACTGAAGGGATCACTTCCAAGTGGTTGGCTGCATCCAGTGCTTGAAGGAGGTCCAATATATTTTTAGGAGTTGGATAGAAAACCTGAAGAAGGAAGAGAATCACTTCAGTGAACTGTAACTGTTCCATTTCTCCATACTAAAGCTTTGAGGCTTGCTTACCCTAATACACACTTACCGAAGGGGACATTTCTTTGTACCATTTCAACACAACATCAATTTGTTCCATCATACACAACAACGAAAAGAATTTTGACCTACAGGAGGGAAAAATGTTCTAATTCAGTAATGACTAGATCCACTAAACCATACAGATGCACCAGCAAATGATTTCCGATCAGATTTGTATTGCAGATCGTGGAAGTTTCACTGCATGACTGCAATACTCCATACCATTAAAAAAGCAATAGTGGTTTTTATGAGACACCTTAATGCCGATACTAGGTAATCGGCAGAATTAGTAAGTGGACCACTGGATTTTAAAATCTTGAAAAAAATGTAATCTCCCTGCCTGATGCCAGGTTTGAGGTCTCTAAATCTCTCTCAAATGCAACCTCTGGTTAAGAACTACTTTCAGAAGTGAACAAAATTAACCTTGTTACTTGTGCAAGTTTGCAATAGAAGCCTAAGACCTTGATCCAATGCACTGACTAGGAAAAATGTCCCTACACCAAGAAATTAATTTCCATTAATTTCACCCGATTTATTTACAGGCTAAATAAGGTAAAATCATCTGAATCATCCCACCCCTGCATCTTATTTTGATGATAAATATTTTTCATGAATTTACAGGAGCATCTCTAGTTCCAATGCCTAAATAGGCTTTTCTTCAAATCAGTATGCTCCAAGTACTTAATTACGTTCAGTGACTTCAGCACTTAATGAGACCAGTACGTATGTTTTGGATGCCACAATTACAGTGACAAATGGTGAAACTACATGGGAGTTTTGTGCCTAAATACACCTGCTGCACTGCAGCCTCCCTCTACAACACCATGCAGAGAGCTAGGTCTGACCTTTACGCGATTTTGATGTTACCTCTCAAGCTGCCATCCTAAGTGGACAACAGGATTGTAAAAAACACAACTGGTTGGTATAGTTGTTGGACGGGTATTAAGCTAAACTGATGCTCCAAGACACTTTATTTCAGTTCGGGCAAGACCACAATCTGAAAATAAATCCCAAACTACCACTGTTCTTAAGAGGGACGTGATTTCTAAACGGCACATGGAATAATCAGCTGGTGTTCAACAAAGCATCTCCTGCGCAATGTCAGAATCCTAGTTTGTATTCAAATTGACAACAATACACAAGATGCTGAATACAAGCTGCACTTCACTCACCAGTAGGCATTTAACCGATCCATGTCCAAGAACTTCCAGTTGTCTCCCTTCTCCATTGCCTTATTTAACCGATAGGCAAGCTTGATATCCTTAAGATCACAGCACTGCAATAAACCAGTATAACACTTAATACATCCCTTTGAGACTCATTTTCACAAAGGTATGAAGAGTACTGAGCTGACAGCAAACGCTTTTAACAGGATGCGGATTCAGTGGAGTGACTGCCTAGGCATTTTGTTTTGTAGAGACAAACACCTCTCTTATGAGGAAAGGCTGAGGGAATTGGGTCTGTTTAGTCTGGAAAAGAGACGGCTGAGGGGTGACCTAATTAATGTGTACAAATACTTAAAGGGGGGGTGTCAGGAGGATGGGGCCAGGCTCTTTTCAATGGTGCCCGGCAATAGGACAAGAGGTAATGGGTACAAACTTGAGCATAGGAAGTTCCATCTCAACATGAGGAGGCACTTCTTTACTTTGAGGGTGGCAGAGCACTGGAACAGGCTGCCCAGAGAGGTGGTGGAGTCTCCATCTCTGGAGACATTCAAAACCCGCCTGGACGCGTTCCTGTGCAACCTGCTCTAAGGTGACCCTGCTCTGGCAGGGGGGTTGGACTAGATGATCTCCAGAGGTCCCTTCCAACCCTATGATTCTATGATTCTATGCCACTCTCCCAGCTGTCAAGAGATTTCTAACCTAAACCGACACCTTTTGGTGCAGAGATCATCTGACTGCTGGAGTGTCACTAGAAGCAGTGGGTAGGGCACAGAAGACAGGGACTTATGCAGCTGCCTCTAGCAAGAGATGCGCCTATCACAGGCACGCAAGTTACTAATTTAGAAGGCATCAAGCAAAGAACTGCAGAATTACGGAGGAAAGTTACAGGAGGTGATGAACACAAGAGAAAAGGGGAACGATACTGAGAGCTAAACCTCGCGTGACAGGCTGGAAAACTCACAGGCAATCCTTAAATAGCTGGAGGGCTCAAAGAAATTCTGATTGCAGGAAGAGGTACTTACCGCTTGCATAGCGGTGGCAAAAAAGTTGGCTGAAAGGGAGAAGATGGAGTCCGTTAGCTTCAAACTTTCAAGGAGACATACAGCAGCTCATTAACCCAGCCTCCCAGAGGACAAATGAGACATGTTCAATTAGAAAGCTGAATTTGTAGCTCAGTTTGACAACGTAGCAGGGATCTTCACTTTATATGTAGAGACTTTGGTGTGACATGAGTTTTGCTAGCCAGAGTTCTGGAAGCTATGCTGCCGTGCTTTTGGAGACAGATTAAAGCAGGTGATCTGTGTGACTTTATGCGGTTTTACAAATACGACGTTCTCTTGTTTGATGCAAGACAGCATTATTTTTTTGTATCCTGCCTGTTAGACAAAGGCAGCCACATCACTCACCTTCTCTATTACTCCAGTGCAAGAGAGCACATGCAACAGAGACAGAGGTTCAGGCAGGTTACCCACCTCTTTAGCACACCCCACAGCTGCCCAAGAACATACAGCTGCCCCCTAAAAATGTCTCCTTTCATGAGGCTCTGACTCTGGTTTCTCTAAGTGACATTTCAAAGCAGCACAGAGACTAATGCTGCCTGAGGGAGGCAAAGAAAGCCACAGCGGGAGGAAGGACAGAAACTATCCTGCTCAATAGTTCATTTAATTTGTGAGGTGGGAATTGTGAATAGGTGTGTTTGGTTTTTTGAAGGGAACGTAAGGGCACTGGATGCTATCAGAGACTGAAACAATGGCTAGTAGTGGGAAGAACTGCAAGGCAATTTACTTAAAAGTACTAGGTAAAATACACCCCCCCTTTCCCTTGCAAAAGTTAATTTATTAACTAAATACTTTTAAGTCAGAAAAAACATTTTTGTGTTATTTAGGTGCTTAGTATACACTTCAGCTACAGCCTGCAGAATCCTCAGGGCCAAGGAAAGGCCTTGCAGGGAACACAGAAGTTTCTGAAGGTAAGAGTTAGTTCACATACAACAACACGCTAAGGAAAAGAAGCCTCAGTTTTGTTCAAAATATCAACCTAAATTCTGCAAAAGCAACTACCAAAACAGATAAGGATCCCACACTGAAGAAGAGCAGAGAACATCTACATACATATTTTGCTTAGACAAAGTAGCTTTGATCTAGTCTTATGTGAGCAATCTCTCTCTTTTTTTTTAAACCACTGTGTAGAAAAGTTCATTCAACTCCCATGATTCAGGCAAGCCTATATCTGCATGCCCATCATTATTGCCTTCACTAATAGTGGTATTTCTAAAACGCGCGTGAAGGAGCAGAGCAGATACAGTCATTGTCTACACTTCCGGCAGCAGCTTAGAGCCAGAGCAAAAAATGGTATAACACACATAGCAAGTCAGAAGGAAACAAAAGAGGTGTACAATATTCTGACTATATCCAGGCTTCTTTCCAAGGACAAAAAAGATTGTGGGTAGGATAACCTAATATGCTACTCCAACATAATATCATAATTATCTTTTCCCTTTAAATGGCCAAAAAAAGGTATCGACTCCTCAGTGGTTTCCTGAAGCATGCACTGTAATAGCTTCTTCATACTATCATATATAGAATTGTCACATGCTAAAGAGTGGCTTCCGACACATTGTTCACACCACGTTGCACACAGCACAGCTAACAGACCCCTCTTTGCCACCCCTCTTCTTCAGACTGAAGCTGTGTCTACTTCTGTATGTCCAGAAAGGCTCTGAACATCCTAAGGCAAAGTGTACATACAGATGGCAGAACGAGCCAGTGAGACGCGGGATGTTCAGCATCTACCCTTCCACAGACCCAAGCTTCAGTTTTGCATGAAGTTTTATTTCATGCAATTTTCTGACAGGATTAGGAAGAACTAGAATAGGTACTCACACCACACTACAACAAAAAACAGACGTGCATCATTTCATGAAGCTGCTAGCAGATGTTTCTCCTTAAACTAGTCTTGTGAACGGCCTTGTCATTTTTATCCTGTGGGACTCAAGTACTTGTTCACATGGGCTACACTCCTCCTTCCACACAGAAGCCAGCATACCAATGCATAGCACACCTTCCTGGCACTGGAATTTGTCCCCTTTTGTCTCCAAAAAATATCAGAAGGTGCTGATATAAGCAAGCTGCATACATTCTTTCTAGTGGTATAGAACTACTTGAAATTCCCTAGGTACCTTTTCACCCAAGCTTAAACAACGCAGATTGTCAGATATATTGAAGTCCATACCGTCATCAGGGTCCTGGGGAGTGAAACTCCTCTTTTCAATGTCATCTAGTACTTCAAGGATGATGCCTGATGAGCAAAGATCAACTGTGGGACAAACAGATAAGCAACATCACATCTCAGTTGTACTACATGCTTCGTTAGTAAAGAGTGTCAGCCAGAAAATATACTACAGAAATGGAAACAAGCACCACGATTTCAAACAAGCGTCAAGATTCTCCTATCTCTACCCCCAACTGTGGTGCTCCACACCAGCTGCAATCTTATTTGCACTAAAATTTGCCCTACTATTGTCAGATTTCCACCGCACAACAGGGCAGATTAAGAAAGATACCACTACTTTCTAGCAAGGAATCCAACAGGCCTGAAAGTTTGTCTGTTAGAACGTGGCACTGGAAAAAGCAATGCATTTCATAAACAAAAAAACCCAACAGAGAGACTTCAGAGCAGTTCCTCCACGTTTGTTATAACACAAGGACTGCAGTTACGACCACTGTGTCTATTCTCTTTCCGTGTCCACAGATTTTTGGCTAAAGGATCTCAACAGTTGGGTTCCTGCCTTCTGACACATCTGTATTTCAAGACAGCTCCAATGCACAGAACTGTTGCAGAAAAACAGAATCCCTGTGCAATTTCTTCCCTGTGAGTGGCACAGTCTATGTAATCACAGGCGCTGGAGTCAGATCCAGCCTCCAGAGAGACTGAGTAGCATTTGCTTTTTAGCTTTATCAACTTGTGGCCACAAATGGAAAGGAAACAGGCTTTCTTTCCGGTTCTGTCAGTTCTCAAAACATAAGGACTCTTCCCTCCCTGTAAGAGGTTATGAGCCTCCGTAGCTTTTTCTGCACTCAAGCAGAATCAGACTGTACAGGTAACATTAAGATTGCACACATTAGAAGTTATCCTTTAATCCATAAATCAACTGCATTCACCCATCACATTTGGAACGTATTTAAGGCAGATGTTAAAAAGGACACATTCACAGACAAGTTGATATTGCACATACCGCCTCTATAAAATATAAAGAGAAGATGATCATACGTTGCAAGGCTAGGCTCTGAAAAGCAAAAACACTGAAGTTACTTTAACATTCTTGGCTGAGCTTTATGCCTGAGCTCTAATTCAGTCTCCATCCCTTCCAGTGAAGCAGCATGTATAAATGTACTCAGTTCTCTCTTCGTCCACCCTAATGCTGGACCAGACCTCATGTACACACGTTACAACTGGGAGAGATGATATCTGACCACCGGTGGACCACCAGCTGAAGCATGATACGGCTATGGGGCAAGCAGTCAAGCTTCCCTGCTCTAAATGAAAAACAAAAATATTTCATAGTTTCCCTTCTGCTCATGAACCTATCTTTGGCGTATCAACAAGCATGTTACTGGGGCAAAGCACACTCCACAAGACATTGAATTGGTTGTGCAGATATTCCCAGGTTTTGCAATGTTTATTGACATCAAAACCCATCATCTACATTAAAAGCTTTTTTTTCTGTAGAAATGTAGATACATAGACCTGAAAAGGCGTGGGTGGCTTGTGAAGTAAATGTCCTTGATCTATGGGAAGCTAACAGACTCAGTCGACTGCTACAAATATATATTCAGATTATTCACTATTTCTACAGCAGTACTACAATAAGGACCCAGTTGAGAAAGAGCATATGGGCCAGGGCACGCTCCCCCACTGCGTACACACACCTGTCCTTGAGTAGCTAGAGGTAACTACAGGTACAAATGTAATGATAAACATGCTCCTAACCTAAAAGACTACAGCATCAAAATGCTTCGTTATTTGACCTCAGGGACTAAGTGCACCCACTATATCGTAATTAGTAATCAACACTGAACAAAGACTCAAAAGATGATGTTTCAATTTGAAATCCACAGACACTGGCTTGCTGAGTGGCCACAGCTCAGTATTTAAGCATTTTTACTTCTCAGCTCTCTTGCAAAAGGACACAGATAGTGAAGCTGAGAACACAGTGAGAAATGCTTTTTTCCACAAGCCGTGGACTTCTTCCCTGCAAGTAGGAATCACTGTGTTGTTTGCTAGAGAACTCTTAAATTAGCAATTCTGGAGGTGGCACTGAAATATAATAACTAGTCTGGTTCTCTTACCTATATCAAGTGCTTCCATTTCCTTTATTACTGATAAAGACATACTTCTGCCTACACCACCACATTTTCTCAGAGTCTTCAGCAAAGCGTTGAAAGTTAGCAGATTTGGTTGCACTTCCTGTTGAGCCATGTGATTCAGGAAGACCTTAAACAAAATCCCCACCGCGCATTATGGATCACAGTTCAGCTTTCAGTTAGGTATACATGCATTTCCTTAATCTAATCCTTCTCACTCCCTTCAAGTGAATGACTCTACCTCAAATGATCATTTTTTAAGGGAGTACCATCGAATTTTTAATTAATATGAGCAAAAAACCAGACTAAAAAATTACAGCAGATTAGATCTTCGACAATTGTGTATATAACATCAAGGAATTTTTTTAATTTATGTACTACTTTTCCTTACTGATGTTATGTCATTAAAACTGAAGCTGCTAATGTTACCCCTCAAAATTCTGTTCCCATCACACCAGTTTTTACCTAAAATTGTTTGTTTGTTTTTATCTCCCAGCATAATTTCCCAATTACTTTCTGTCTGGGCAGTTCTTGGATTAGGTACATTCTCACAAGGCAAACTATTCTGCAAGGGCAAGGTTGGATTTTGTACATTTTCCACTCCTCAATGGCTAGTTTGTATGTTTAATTACTGTACTTCCTTTGCAGCAGATACTAGTATCTTTGTAGGAAGCTCTCGTTTTTAGTCTTCTAACAACTGCAAAATTCTACTGATAAAGCACACCCAGCTCCTACATTCTTACCCCTTCCCCACCTCTTCTCAAACTTCTTACCTTGGCTAATTCCCATCTTTCTAAGAACCTCTCCTTTAGATATGGGACTGCTGCAATCAGTGCATTGAAGGTGTGCACATCAGCTGGAAAACATTAAGATAATTCATTTTAACTGACAATTATCATAGAATCATAGAATGATTAAGGTTGGAAGGGACCTTAAAGATCATCTAGTTCCAACCCCTCTGCTGTGGGCAGGCACACCTCTCTATAGACCAGGTTGCTCAAAGCCCCATCCAACCTGGCCTTAAACACTTCCAGGGATGGGGCCAACGCTTCCAGGGATGGGGATTTCTATATCCTACAGAAAACAGTTTGTTCTAACATGGCTCAGTTTTTGGCGAAGTCTCATGCAAACCTGTTTCCAGTGAGCCGGCCACATGCCAGCTGCACTGAAACAAACAGTCTGCATTCAGCTCCCATGATCTAGCTGAGGTCCGTACCCCTGCGCCAATCATCACTGCCATGAAACAAATATTCCATGTACCCAACAACTGCCTTCTGCTACTTAGAAGGCTACAAGTCAAAACCTGGAGACACTTACCCTTGTGTCTTTCATTCAGCATGTCTATGTACATGTCGTAACCTTTAGCTGAAGCCCCATGCTGCAAAAAACAAAAACCCGACAAAAATAAACTTCTGTGACTGTGTGAGATTCCACAAGCTGAAAAAAGTCCTCCCAGCACTGAAGGGTAACTTTACCTTCACCATCCCACGGATCATCGTGCAGTAGGAGTGTGCATTCCTCTCCGGCATGATCTTAAATATCCTTTCAGCGTTGTTGTTCTCCCTAGAATCAACAAACAAGCTGAATGTTAAAGAACTACATAAAAGATACCTTTAGGAAAAGGATTCAACGTGCAGAACAAAATAATGGGCCGTACTTCCAAGGGCTGGCATTCAATTATACTACTTGTGATACTTCGAGCTATGCTACAATCACTTACTAGATTTCCATCAACACTTTAAAAGATTAGCAAACACAGATGTATTTAACAAGTAACATTTGCAAGTATGGGCTGCTAAAAAGTCTTTAAGTCTGTTTTATAAAAATGCATGTGCACAACCCACTGAATACAGGAATATTCACAACATTTTCCATACCTCCATCTAGAGCCAAATGACTGTGAACCTCTTTGGGATTGTCTCTTTTGACGCTTCTGCTCTGAAGCGTTCACCTGGAGAGATTTTTGCAGAAATAAGTTTCTCAGAGTTCATTATGGTTAAACATCAAATGATGTGATTTGGTAACAATGCTAAAGTTCAGCAGCAATTTATATGCTATCAAAGGTGGTTTTTAATGGGTTACATTAAAATAATTTTTATTATAATGTTCAGGAAGCAATAACTAGATTAAAAATACTGTTTATGTTATTAAACATTCTAACAAGACAAATTATATGTATTTGTGGAGCTGGTGGGAATCATTAGACTGTAGCACATATTCTGTAAAACGCTTTCTCCCTCAACAGTCTTCCCAGGGACAGGTATTGTGCAACACATCATCTACTGTACCCTGCAACCTGATACTCTGAAGTCACACAAGAAGCCTTTTATTGAAACTTAATTAACATAGCTCAGACTGGAAGAAAATTAACTAGCTGATGGACACTACAGGTAATAGAAGTCTTCTTCGCAGACAGTTGCAAAAACAAGGCTGTTGGTGAGAAACAGTTATCTAAACACAGTTCAGCAGAACTAATCCAAGACAAGGTTCCAGCTGCTACATTCAGTTTTATGGGAACTACCTTTGCTGGTAGGTTAGACATGGGATTGTTTTAACTGCCGCATCTCTAGAGAACACTGACTGCATTTGATCCACCTCACACCACCTCCCAGGCAGGCAGTCACAGTAGAAAAATCTTGACATCACCTTTATACACTCCCACTACGTATAAATAAATAAATGGAGATCAACAGGTTTTTCATACCCCTGGTTCTTCCAAATCATCTTTTTGTTCTTCCTGTTTTTCCAGAGTAGATTCTCCATCACCATAGAAGCATAACAAATCTAAAAGGCTGTTTGTGGTCTCCAGAGATACAGGGGTACCTACAGAAAATGAGGGTGTACAACAGTCACAGGGAAAGTAAAGAACACACCGTTTTACAGCCATATTGGAAAGCTTTCCAACACCTGGTTATGACACTTTGTTCTCTTTCGACATAAAGGTGTTCTCCAGCAAGTCTGCAAAACCTGAGTGTGACACTAATACTTCCACGAAACCATTCATAGCATGAGACAATTTTAACAGCGAACCAGAGTACCTGTTTTTCTATTGAAGCCACTGAAAGGGCAGTTTTCCTGACCAGGTGGGAGAGGGAGGTGGCAGCTTGCAGCCAAAACTGTGAAGCAGAACAAGCCCAACATAACACCTGTAATTTCTAATGCCTTTCATAACTACCCCGAAGATAAACTCTGCTGTGAAGACCACTTTGTGTGTTTCACTTTCTATGAAACAATTTTAAAACCAACAAAAGGAAAGAGCTATTTGGTGGAATAATCTCCTTTCCATCTTGCAGTGGATAGAAGAAGGTCTCACCTTCCCAGTACGTTTTCCTCCTTTAGAAGCTGTGGCAGTTACAGCTTTCTATTGCTTCCTCCTCATACACCCATGACAGAAATACGGTCCAAATTAAGGAGGAACTGAGAAAGACTCATTTATTGGGGGCAGGTCCACAGAAGGGGCACTCAGCTGGTATGCTACACTAGTCCACCACAGTGGCAAAGTGCTCAGCACAGATGTAGTTCATACCAACCAATACGTCACTGCACGAAGGCCTTTGCAGACAGAATGACATCACTCAATCACACAGCATCTGCCCACAACAGGCTGTACTCTGCTGTATCACAAATGCTTCCACTTTGGAAGAGAAGAAAAAATCTCAACACCGTATCATCTCCTTCTTGATCAAGAAATCATTTGACCTCCGTATCACCAAAGTGACATGTCAGACAAGCGTTGGATAGGGAGGGCTCAATAATTCTGGACAATCACTTCACCAGATGTCCTGGGTTGAGCAACACAGGACTAATTTATCTTCTAATGCTGGGGAAAGCTCCACTTTTGGAAGATTCCAGTGTTGAATTTTTGAAAATATTTACTTTATAGCCAGCTAGGCTATGTGGGATTCAAGGTTTGTGTTTTCGAGCTTTGCCAGGTGCAGGGATGAGGAGGAGCAAAACCTGGGCATTTGACCCAGGCTGGCCAACAGGATTATTTCATACCATGAACGTCACACTCAATATAAATTAGAAAGTTTGCTGCGTAGTTTCTCTCTCCCTTGATGGCAGCGGTCCAGAGAACTCCCTGCCCCAGTGCCAGACCCCTGAGGCCCTTCCCTTCCTCCCGAAGCCATTGCGCTCGCAGTGTCCGACATTTGTTGTCCACTGCTGGGAGTGCACAGCTTCCTACTGATACAATGGGCTAAGTACAATTCTTGTATATCTTATATTAGTATCACGATCAATACTTGCTCTATATTATTATTGTTAATTATTTAGTCTTATCCTATTAAATCTATTTATATGTCAACCCTTGTGTTTCCTTGCTTTTTCCTGATTCCCCTTTCTGGGTGGGGAGGTGTCATCAGGTGATAGAATAATTGTTTAAGTGACAATAAATTGTTATGGGTTTTCTCAAACCGTAACACTAGACCAGACTCAGTTGTGAAAGGCAGCAACATAATCACGAAATTGTCTCCATAGCCTGCGTCAGCTACTGTGATATTTTTGCCACAATTCAAGTAGAGCTCCACCACAGAATCTTGGCAGGTGACCGACCACATACCTGCTTGTACGAGCTGATCGAACAGGTCCACAGAATCTTTCACCCTTCTGAGGTGGATACGCTCTTTTAGAGCTTCCTCACTCACTCCTTCAATCTGAGGTGTAAGAGTCTCAGGCATCAAGCACTAAAAGCAAAGAGTGCAAGTTAGACATGAGCTCAAACCTTCTCTAAACCACTGCTAAAACACTAACCAAATATGCTTACTCTTCACCCAGTATACTGCCTTGATAATCTCCCGACCCTCCCAGCCTAACAGGAGCAGTACTTTCAGTGATGAAGGGCCACACATCCTGATCTCCCACTTCCATGCTAGGAAGTCAATATTTAAACAACATTCCTTTTCTTACTTTTATCTAAAGAACCTGATAGGATACTGAATTCCTAAGGAAAAATGTTCACTTCAGAAACATAATGGAAATATAGTACTGCTTTCATAGCTGTCTGCAAAACAGTTAACAAAACTATCCTTTTATGTTAGTTTTGGACCAGTCTGACAGTTGATTTCACTACCTGACGAAGCACAAATACAATAAAAATGAGAAGCAAAAAGCTTACTGGTATGTTTGGCTCTGCAAAAGTCTTGTCAAAGTATTGAGGAAATTGCTTAATAATGTATTTTGCAGCATTTCTCCCAGCCTCCTTCGACAATGAATATAGACGCTGCATAGGAATGAGAGAACAAGATGAAGAAACACACAATTAAAAGCCTGAGAGCAAGGAAATACATTTTCCATAACACTGAGCGTTCTGATGGGACCCAATTAAACTCATGCTTTGTTTTCAACTCTTAGTAAAAAACACAGGCACGAGATAGCATTCCAGATAAACATCCTGGTATTTATGCCAATATAAGAATGTCTATTCTTTAAATGAGACTGTAATTTACTTCTTTGTTACTTAGTCAAGAGACGGAGTTCCGTACCAGACATCTGAAACGCTGCACTGGTACCTCACGCACAAAAGCATCTTTAGAGTTAAGGCACTCAGACATTTCTCTCCCCGATTGTCATTTCCAAGTATATCACCTGATTCCCATTCATCTCTTTTCCTCAAGTTCTACAGTCAGACCCTCCCTTGCTGTTTCTTTTAAAACTCTTCACACTCGACAGCTGCCTCCAGCCTTCTCAATGGCTTCACTTCTGGCATGCAGAAGAACTCTTGTAGCCCTGTCTCTGATTTGCCACAACATCTCAGCTCAGTCTTTTGTAATTGAAACTAGGCTGCAATTAGAGTTTTCATAGCCTAGACAAAGGGGGGAAGAGGGAAGCTATCAAGGATTTGAAAGTAAATACTTACAGCATTGGCTGCATTTCTTGGCATAAGGAAAGGGTCATCCTGGAACATATAATGAGCAGCAGTAGGATCCTGTAGAAAGGAGAATCCAGGATTGAAACATTCATAGTTATGTACACAGGCACGCTGTATCCATATCACACTGCCTCATGGAATTTAAAGCACAATGAACAGTTCCATCATAACCACAACCTGATGCCCATTTTACAAAACGCATGCCTGTTTGGAAATAGTTAAAAAAAGCATTTCCATTATATGCACACACAGAGGCTAATATAATGACACCAAAAGGTCCTTACTATAACATAACAAGTAACGAGTGCCCTGCAAAGCAAGCAGGACTCCAACTTTAACAGTCTCAGGGGAGCCGAGGGAACTTGCAGGATCAGATTCAACTTCCAGAACCCAAGACAGACAGGGTTAAAGAATGGCATCACAGCATTTACAGTTGTTGCCTAGCAAGAGTAGACATTGACTGCTCTTTGCAAGGCTTACTTTCTGGACTGAGATTGGGAAGAGGCACTCTGGATTGGGAAGCTGAACTGGTAAAGGAACTTGCTCCTGATGTTAGCAAAAGCCTTATCAAAATATTACAGCTTTCACTGGTAGCTGCACCTCTCTCACCACTAGAACAAGGCTTTAAGGACACAGCAAAATGTGCTGAGGAAAAGCTAAAACCCCGTAAAAAATGGGTGTAAAAGTTCCATCTTCCATTTATGGCTAAAGTAGAAGTAAGAGCTTCCAGAGTGCAAGGCTACTGTGTGAGATGGACAACTTGACCTATTTCTGTGATCAATAGAACCACTTACCCTGTTCACAGTAGAAGCCAATGTCTGAAGAACTGCTAGCTTATCCCTAAACATAAAGGAGCTTTGATTAATACTCAGTTACAGACTTTGAATGTTATGCATTACATTGTATGCAGAACAAGCACAGGCTTATCCTGGCCCATAGGGATTTTCAGTTCTAGTCAACAACGTTCTTGCTGCACTTAGAAAATACCATTTTTTGCAAAGGCAGGGAAAATTCAACTGCAAAAATGGTCTCAGTTTTGGAACAACCACAGGAAAAAGAAAAGATTTTGAGGAAAACCAGAAAAGCATCTGTGTTTCCTGCTACCACTCCTGGAATACAGCAACCTGAATTTTCTTTTTGAACTTTGGTGGGCCTATTACATTTAGCTGTCTAACAATGATTTTCTTCCAGGTTGAGAGATATTCCACCAGTAAGCACTCACCAGGTTTTCTTTCGTGGGAGCACAATTTCTTCTCGAGTAACTGTGAGAAACGGTATTAAAATTGTTATTAGAAACAAACAGTATTAAAATTGTTATTAGAAACAAACAGATACCCAAAGAAAATCTTGACCTCATGAAAACTAATGATTTACGCTGATCCAGTTGAAAGTACTAAAGCAAAGATTTTAAAACCACAGTATGATGTAGGCCACAGTTTACCAGAATGGTAATAGAAAAGGCTGACAGGGAGCTTAACAGTCCAGTATCAAGACGGGATCAGGGCCTTATGGTAAACAAACCTCAGAGAGATCATACCCACTGATCCTCAAAGTGATTACCCATCCAAGCTTCTTCAATCATCCTTATCATGTAATCTTCTTGTTTGAGCCCCAAACTTTACTAGTCCTTAGTTTCCCCACTCTTAGTCCCCCCAGTTTGAAGCTTGCTGTCTCTGCCCATTTGCTTCTCCAGTTCAGGTTGTCTGAATACTGCAGCAAAGTGCCCTCTCGAGTTCCTGCTCTGACAGCCTGACACCTGCTGTTCAGCTCCTTCCACCTCACAGATCAATCTGCCCAGCCTTCCCAAAGAAAAAAGAAAAAGGACAATACCAAAAGAAGAAGCTACAGGCTGTCAGTAAAGCATCCTAGCAAATTCATTCACAGAGGAGCATGTGGCACCTCCCAATTACAATCCCCCAGAGCCAGGGTCTGCAGAGGCATTTTTCCCACTGCCTCTGCGTTGATGCTTCCATGAGCTGTTACTGACTGGCAGGAACTTGTTCCCATGTGCAGCACGGCTCCAAGCACCCCAGCTAACTTTTCTCACAAAACTTGTACCAGAAATATGGAAAGGAGTACAGAGAAGAAGCAAGAACATGACAGAAACTGTCAGAATTAAGGGAGAAAACTTACTCAGTTTCAAAGAGCAACCCGACAAGTCATGGAACGGGACAACTGAGTTCATGCTCTCGGAGCACAGAGCTGGTTGGTGGTGAGGGTAGTCAAGGTAAGCTAGGAAATCGCTGAACAATGAAGACTGGGGTGGGGTGGGGTGTGGAATGAAAGAAGGGGAAGGAGGGCATTCACTGTCTTATTTCATAACAAGCTATGTTGTGTGGAGATAAAAAACAACCAAAACATTTGCAATAAACTAGTAATTAAGACATCATACCTTCTGAATTTTCCACAGTCTTCCCAAGAGCTGTACTACTAGAAGTGCACCTGTAAACCAGAGTTTTGAAATTATGGTAGTCACATAAATACAGCAAAAGCAGATTAATGAAATCCTGTACTACAAGTCAGAATTAATTAAAATATTAAAAGGGAAGAAATAACTGGAAATGCTGCACTGTTACTAACTCCAAATTATTATCATAAAACTCCTATTTGATGCTTCTCTTAAAAGCCCTAATGTTGAGAGACAAGAAGTTATAGACAGAAAATTGTATTACATAAAATTTGTAATACATTATTTTTGGGGATATCATGGCTTTAAAGTAGTTTCCTCAAATTACCGCATCTTAGAAAGAAAATCCTGAACACGAATCATAAAAGATACTGCGTGTTTTAAAGGCAGGATCTAGCTGAAAGCAGCACCTTTTTAAAAAATATTTTAGACCCGAGTAGCATTTACACAAGCAGAAGACCCTGAGTCGGGATGCGGGGAAATCAGACCTGTTTAATTCCAGATGCCCTGTCTAAAGAGATGCAGACAGTACACTCACATAACCACAGCTGTACAAGGCACATCCACATCAACTTGCTTCTGCTCTACATGGCAAAGCTGCTGCTGTGCTCAGTTCAGAGTCACAGCTCCAAGTCTTTCTTGTGTTTTACTGCCCTTAACACGAATTAATCTTACATGAAAATACTATTTTTTTTTTCCTCACGAAGTGATCTCACACAACAGCTTGACCGTAACTGGCGTTCGCATGTGCTTCCACACTGACCTTGACCCTGAAGGAGACGCCGTTAACGTGCATTCATACATCTGTGCTTTACAGTGATATTGCATAATTCTAGCTGTTCCTATGTCACATAAACTTATTAGTTATGATTTTAGCGACTCAGATGTGAATTATATTTTGCCTAGACAGTACCCAGAGCAGCGGTAACCTTTATAATTTGAGGCATACCCCGAAAGCAACCCCCCACCCCATCTCTTTTTCGCGTAATTCACTTAACAGCTCAAGGTCACTCCCGGGGCAGAGCAAAGCCCACCAAACGTAGGGAAAAGCCCCAAAAGAAGCGTTCCCCCTCCCTCGGCCAAGGCCACGCCATGCCACACCGACCCTGCCCGCCACGCATGCGCACAGCGCCCCCGTTGCCCAGCAACCCCCACTGCGCCTGCGCGGCCTTTCGCGCCTCAATTCCCCAGCCCCCCCACCCTCGCTGACTGCCCTACAGCGCCGCCGCCGCCCTCCTCTTCCCTCCGCTGAGGGAACGGCAGAGCCTTACCGGTATCGCTCTCGCCTCCCGCCCGGTAAGCAGCACCGCCTGCTCAGCGATACCACTTGCTGCCAGGAGCTGCCTCCCAGCCGCCGCGCCGCCATGCCGGCACTCGCGCAGTGGCCCCCGGGAAGGAGGGCGGTACCACTCCTGCGGCGGAGGGGGGAGGAAACCTCCCCTCCGCGGCGGTGGTACCGCCCGGCCCCGCCTGTCCCCGCCGCCGGGAGCGCGTGGTGCCTCCCGTGGCGCAGCAGCTTCGGCGGCAGCAGAGAGGGGCGAAGCGCTGGCCGGGGATAAATCGCTCGCCCGCCATGAGGCCGCCGAAAGTGGTGCCGTGGCGGCGTCTGGTTGGTGTCTCCTTCGGGATGTACACGGCTGAGGAGATCAGGTGAGGAGCCACGGCAGGCGGTGGGTTGTGCTCTTCCCCCGCCTTGTGGGTGCTGAAGAGGACTACAACTCCCGGCGTGAACCGCGCCACAACGCCGACGGGCCTCGGCGGGCTGTGGGCGCGCAGCCTGCTGGGACTTGTAGTCCGGCTGCGCCTTGGCCCTAAGCAGCCACCGGGATGGCAGCAGCTGAGTACCCCTCCGTTGTCGAGGGTTGTGGGGCTGCTGAACTCTCTGTGGGGCTCTCAGACCCATGGCGTGTCTTGGTGCCGCTGGAGGTTTTGGAGGAGCGGGGAAGGGCTGTGGGGCCGGGAGGGATTCCTTGTGTGGGGCTGAGGGAGGCCGGGGAAAAGGGTCTGTGAGAGGACAGGGAGGCGGCGTCGGCCCTCTCAGATGGCCCATCTCTGTCAATGGAGCGGGGGGGAGTAGGGCCATTTCCATGTGCAGTCAGGCGCAGAAGCTGTGGGGTGCGGTGTAAACTCACTCTGGAAGGGCGAAGGCTGCGCTACTCTCTCAGGGGACCTCCCCTGGGGGGGGGGTGTGTTGGCTTCCCCCCACCCCCTGCACCTCAGCACCAGCAGGACCTGCCAGAGCCTGGAGAAGCCCAGTGCTGGTCAGGGTGGACTTGTTCCTTGGTGGGCACACTGCTGGAAACCTGGCCTGGGATCTGATCCCGAGTGTCCAGTACGGAAGAGACCTTGCTGGTTTCAGCGAGGGGAAAGTGTTCAGGTATTTTAGCACCATCACGGAGCCGAGTTCTTCATTGCAGAGAGTTTTTTGCAGCTTTTCCCAGCAGATCGTCTCTCCTGGAGCTCTAGAGAGCTCTCACCATTTCTTTAGTGTTGGTGTGATGTTAGCACTGTGTGTAGTCAAAGACATGCGGCTGTCATCGTCTAGGTGTTTTTGTTGGTTTTATACCTCTCCCACTGCTTGAGAGGACACAGACAAAATTACTTGACTTCTTAATAGAATGGCTAAAGACATAAAAGAAATATTTGCTGTGTTATGAATGATTGTACTCAGACCACTAAATCAATGGTACAGAAATCCCCATTGCATGCGCACAGTGCCCTCAAAAAGATGTTTTCATCAATAAAGTATCATATAGATACTACATGTCAATGCTAGTTTTAGCATTCAAGTCTATATCATGTGACAGTTTACTGACACTGATATTTTTATTTTTTTCATTCAATTTCAGGAAACTGAGTGTAAAAGCCGTAACAAATCCTCAGTATTTGGATAATGTGGGGAATCCAGCCAGTAATGGACTGTATGACTTGGCTTTGGGACCTCCAGACTCCAGAGAAGTGTGTGCAACTTGCATGCAGAACTTCAGCAACTGCCCTGGTCATTTTGGCCATATAGAACTGCCTCTGACTGTCTACAACCCTCTGTTTTTTGATGTATGTATGCCTAATTATTGTCTTGCTGGTGAAATGGGTGATGGTGCTCAAGCTGCCATACAGTGTTTAGTCCTTGGAAACCGTAAAGGTGACGAGATCTGTCTTCTCTCTAAGTTTATGTGCAATAACAGTAAAGGTAGTAGAAAAAGTTTGTTGTGTCATGATAGTTCAATAAAAATAGAATCCTTAGACTTTGCAAACATACACTTTGTTGTAACTATTGTTTTACTCAATATTGATCAACAAGAGAGGGGGAATGTTGATCACTAAACTATATGACCAACTGTAGGGTGTCGTGCCTTAATTAAATGGATGGTGCCGTAAAAATTGCTAGTTGTTTCCTTTAAATGACTGCTACAAACTCACATGAACAGCCACCTAGGGATCTCCAAGTGCTTCCTGGACATTCAGGGCTTGTTTTTGTTCTGAATAGCTGTGTTGTGCGTTCTGCCCAGTAGGTCCTCTTATTCCAGAATAAATTCTAGAAAACTGGATCAACGTGGATAGAACCCAACAACCTATCCAGTAATATGCTGAGATAACATGTGTGCCAAGTAAATGGAACAATATAGCATTGCAAGTTTGGTGTCAGCAAAGAGTTGAAAAATCATAAGCTATATAAAAATCCATCAGTTTTTTCAATTAAAAAAAAAAAAGGCTGTCAAGAAGATTTCTTCCATCCGCAAGTTAGACACGTGCTTCTCATAGCTTTACAACTGTTGCATTTGCGTGGTATGTGGGATACCTAATGTAGAGCAGAGATTTGACTTGGTGTGCATCTTTTGGGACAGGTGTTATAAGGTTGTTTTGAAAGCTACTGGTGATGGTGAAACTGCATATTTCTCCTAACTGCTTCATGTGGGTGTTTTTTCAAAAGGTCATGTTTTAAATATGAAAGGATTCCTGGTTGTAAGGGTAGGATTTGCCTTATTTTGGTCTTACGAAAGTTAGATGCATAATCTGATTGTACTTTTTAGCTCTTTCCAGAGTCTGAGGAGTGGGGCTATTTGCAGAGGAAGATTCATCTAGACTGTGACAGGAACCTGAGTTGGGATGAATTTCCCTCCTTTTTTTCTCCCCATGTACAGTAGCTGGCTCCTGCATAGGCTACTAATTGAGGCTAAAAAAACCTCACTTTCAGATGACTGAAGTTAGATGAGGTCCATCCCACTTCTAATGCTGACCCAGCTCTGAAGTAAAATACCTCTATTGGAGCAAGGAATAAAACCATAAAACGTATGAAGGAATAAAACCGTAAAAACCAATAAAACACTGACATTTTTCTCAAGCTGGAGGAGAGTGTGGTTACATGAAGAACCTTGAGGGACACTGGTAGTACTTGTGACCAGAACATTTCTTTTACTAGTGTGGGGTTTTGGGTACCACATTGTCCTTTATGGGACAAACTGTTAGAAGCTGTAATTGCAGCGCTATGTAAGAGCAGTCTTAGTCCCAGAGTTGCTATAGGTATGACAAGCTTTTCCTCTTGACCTCTGTATCTGTTATGTAGATGGTCTGCAGATAGTTTGCCTACAGATACAGATCATGTATCGCATATGAGTTTGTGTGGTTGCAAGAAGTATTTTTTTCCAGTCTAATTCTTTATGATTAGACAATTAGTCTAGTTTCTCAATTACACTAGCGCTTTCTTTAAATTCAAACAAATCTATTTGCTTGCTTACTGCGCAAGCTAGTAAATCTACCAGGATAACTTTTCCCCCTTTTCTTTCCAGAAATTATACCTTCTAATTCGAGGTTCGTGTTTAAATTGTCACATGCTGACATGTGCTCGAGCTGTGGTTCACTTACTGCTAAGTCAGCTGAAGGTTCTGGAGAAGGGGTTGCTTCATGCCGTCCATGATCTTGAAGTCATTCTGAACAGGGTAAGTACTGTGTATTTCTCCATTCTTTTTTTGAGTTGATAGCCCTGTAACTACAGAGCTTTCCCAATTTCTTTTATTCTGTTTCTTTTAGTTTTTAGAGCAATGTGCAGATGCAACAGGTTCAGAAATTGAAGAAGAGTTAAATCGCCATGTTCAGGAAATACTACAAAGTTATCAAATAAGGGATCAGTGTTCAAATGTAAGTACAATCAGTGCTTCTCCTGAGATCTTAGATTTTGTCCTCTTAAAATAGTAATGTGCTGAAGAAAGTTTGTCTTGACTGTGTAGACTCTAGATTTTGTCCTAGAGTTCTGAACTGTGTTATATTTAGAGGGCTTTCTGGGTGAAATGTCTGGAATTAAGCTTAAAAAGATTTTATTTCCTGTTAACTGTTAGGTTTGTGGAAATATGCTTTGTGTAGGGAAATGTTTTAGTGGTGTAAACATCATATAAAAATAATATGATACTATTGTCAGCACATTATCTACAGATGTTGTTTCTTCTCTGTATTATGCTCCAGATGTTTTGAGCTGCAGAATGTTTTTTGAGAACTCATGCATCCAGCAAATTTGCAGAATTACTTACAGTGAAATTTTTAGAAAGTGTTATGTAATTGAATTTTCATTTCCCTTTAAATGCAGTTTAATGTATGTTGTTAGTTCAAGAAAAATCTTACTGAAGAAGATATTTAAAGGTCTAACATCTTAGAGCAGATTTGTTTATAAGCCAAGTTTAATTCCTTAAGCACTTGTTTCAAAACTAACCTTGAGCACTTTGGAAATCATACATTCATGAGCAGTCAAAAGAAATTATTTTTATCAGTCTTCTGTCTTCTTATATCATCATTAGAGAAAAACTTTAAAATTCAGTACTGACTTGAAAAATGAAGACTATTTATTAAATAATTTTAAAAAGGAAGGTGGTGAGCATTGAGAGGTGTATGTTTCCAGGAAAATATGGGAAGAAGATGGAAGAACACTAGAGATCAAGGCATGTAGTAAAGCAATACAAGGATGTGTGTGCATTAATACTAATAATGTTTGTGTTGATAGGTAACATTAATTATGTTGTGTTTAATAAATTCTTCATATCAAATGTGTTAATTTATTACTCCATTATTGTTAAGTCCTTTTTTTTTTTTTTT